>OW240915.1:105052019-105206266 GCA_933207985.1 Pelobates cultripes
CACAGTCTAAACTTTGACTGTGCCTTCATTTTATAATACTTCAGAGACATACTATGCATCAAAATGTAGGCCTGGGTCTTGTGATTCTCACAATATAAAGCTCTTCGCTGTAGGATTTACAGTTTTTAAAATACAACCGTTTGAATATGGCAACCGCCAAAATACTCTGACCTGTGCCAGGCTGGAGCAGCAAATGATGTCATAGACAGGGCCTTTTGTACACCTGCTAATGTTTTTATAAATGTATGTTTTAATGTAACTGTGAAGCACTTTGGGCAACAACGTTGCAATTGAATGTGCTATATAAATAAATAATAGTTACTCTGCCCACTCCAGTTGTAGACTACTGGTGGAGGCAAGAACACTTCACACAATTTCCCCAGAAAGTGTAGCTTTTCTAGTTTTCTCTTTATACTGCCTCTCTTGGCAAACTTATTACCTCATTTGGTTTCCAATACCACCTGTACGCTGATGACACTCAGATATACTTCTCCTCCTCCGGACTTCTCCCCTGCCGTCCTGCAATGTGTCACTGCTTGCCTTTCTTCCATCTCTGATTGGATGTCTTCCTGCTTTTTTAAACTCAATCTCTCTAAAACTGAACTCCTTGTCTTTCCTCCTTCTAATCCTGATCCCCCTCTTTTGCTCTCCCTTCAAGTGAGTGGTATCCACATCAGTCCATCCTTGCAAGCGCACTGTCTTGGCATTATACTTGATTCTGGCCTCACATCCAGTCTGGTACCAAATCCTGTGGATTCTACCTTAAAAACATCTGCATCCGCCCCTTTCTTACACAAGATGCTACTCAGGAGCTTGTACATGCTCTAGTAATCTCTCGCTTGATTAATGTAACTCTCTCCTAATAGGTCTTCCCACAAGTCGTATTGCCCCGCTACAGTCTTTAATGAATGCTGCAGCTAGACTGTCGCTCCTCTCACACCTCTTCCCTCTGACAGTCCTTACATTGGCTTTCTGTTTCCTATAGGAGTCAATTCAAGGTACTAATCCACACCCATTTCTAGCCCCTCCTATATTTCTTCACTGATCTGCAGGTATGCTACCTTCTTGGTCTCTCCATTCTGCCCATGACCTTTCCCTGTCTGCTGCTCACACCCGTACAGTCAACTCACGCTTGCAGGATTTCTCGTGGGTGGCTCCTTTCCTTTGGAATAGCTTGCCTACAACCATCAAGCTCTCCCCTAGGCTTCAATCATTTAAAAAGTGCCTCAAAAATCATATCTTTAGGAAAGCTTATGGCCCTCCAGAGTAACCTCTACCTCACATACCTTTTCCTTGCTCTCTCCTAAAGGACAGCACTCTATTCTCTCCTCCAGCTCTGTTTCACTCCACCTTGTTTAAATTGCTACCTCCTGTCCTGTTAGGCTTCCCCCCTACCTCCTATAGACTGTAAGCTCATTTGAGCAGGGCCCTCTTCAACCTATTGTTCCTGTAAGTTTTTCTAATTGTCTCATTTATTGTTAAATCTCCCCCTTTGTTAGGCTTCCCCCCTACCTCCTATAGACTGTAAGCTCATTTGAGCAGGGCCCTCTTCAACCTATTGTTCCTGTAAGTTTTTCTAATTGTCTCATTTATTGTTAAATCTCCCCCTTTGATAATATTATAAAGCGCTACAGAATGTGCTGGCACTATATAAATACCAGTAATAATAATAATAATACCTGACACAGGTCTACTGATTCTCCCCTTGTTTTCTTATTTTTGAGAGGGAGGCTAAGTTATCTATAGAAATTTGTCTGGGAGCAGTTGCTATTGGAATGAGCCACTCATCTCACTACCAGTAAATGAAGAAACTAAAGTCTTCAGAAAGCTTATGAGTTGGCTCAGAAAACTACAGAAAAATCAAATGATGCCAACAAGTGGAGATAAGATCTGAAAGTAAGGTACAAAGCCCTTTGTCCTGGAGATAAGGAACTCCTACGGAATCTTGGAGTCCCTGACAAGCACAAATTAGCTGACAGAAAAAAAGGCATATATGAAGTCATCTCCAAACTACCAGGGCTGCCTGTTTTCAACATTTTGGAACCATATTATCGGACCGAAGCATGGCAAGGAAACCACCTTCTTCCTATTGCCACAAGAAAAGCTGATGGTCCTAGGGAGAAACTGAGCGTGAACAAAATCTTGACAATTTGAATTCTATGGAAAGTGAAAACACAACAACTACTGAAGAAGGAGAGTAGTGGGGGGCGCTGGAGGCTGAATCACTGCCATGTCACCTACTCTAAGTTCATCTTTAAACCCTAAATATTGCCAGGCAGCTCACCTTGCCAGTGGGATGCAAGATTTTACGTGGGAGAGGATGCAGCAAGGTGGCTCCACTTAGACTCTGACGTGGCCCTGCTCATTTTCCTGAGTAGCCCCCATCTGCTTTTTTGGGAGTATTTTTTAGGCGAAAGAGAGAGAGGGGAAGCAGAATAACACAGTGGAAGGACTGTGGCAATTCATCACCTCAATTCAGACAGCCACACAGTAAGTGTTGGCATACTGGAATATATGGAATACAGTGCTGTATTGTCTGGGGTAGGGAAATATAGGGTGTTGTATTATCTGGGAGTGGTACTCTAACCAGTGGATGTTGAATCACCATTACTGTTCTATCGCGTTGCAAGTAAAGTTTTGTTGGTCTATTTCCAGCTTCGAAGTCTTCCTTATCCCAGTGCTAGGAAGGTGTAGATCAGTTTATATTGGTCACTGGGTGGAGGCACTGTTTAATATCAACATGTCCCAATCTCCCTATACTTCTGTGGGGGCTCGGGATCCATGGCCTGTTCTAGCCTACGCAGTGGTTCCTGAGTTTCCAAGGCTACTGCCGAGTTTGGAGCAAAAAATAGGTACAGATGGTATAGAAGCTATATGTTAACCAAGTTATTGTATGTCAGCACGTTACCCACATGCAGACATTGTTTTACATTCTGAAGGCATTTGGGGAAAATGCATTTTCAGAAATGCCACCTAGGGCATTACAAATAAGTTGGCTATTTCTATTTATCATTTTTTGTCACACCCAGAGCAGGATTGGCCATAAAGTGACCATAGGCGTCTGCCTAGGGCCCAGGGGTTAGACTCCCAGGACCATGAGTTTGAGTGGCCCCAGCAACCATCTGAGAAATAAAGGTTGGTGGCTTGTAACCTGCTTTGGGCACTTTGGACCTTATTCTTTTGCTGGTCACACCTGCTATATGTAAAATATAATACTGCTCCTTTGTGCATATTTAAACATTCATTTGGAGATAGAGTTATAAGACTTTACTAAAAATAGACACACTATAGAAATAATGGATTCTCTCTAAGGGATGCATATAGAGAACGAAAAGAAGGTCCACCCACTCCAAATGAGAGCTATGATGGGTGTGCACAGTTCATCCCAGCACTGACCACTGTCAATAGGTTATAGTGCATCTGACCCAGACTATGCTAGTCTGCTGGATCTGTGCAGTGTGATTTAAGGGGTAGAGCTATAACGTTAAGTCATATTCTATCTTTCTGGCTACCAATACTGCACATTCAATATTTGTAGACAGAATTAAGGAGGTAATGAGAGGCACTCGAGAGTTTAAGGGGGTTTAGAAGAGATATGCAAAGGGTTAAGGGGAGTTAGAAGAGCCTTATAATGTAGTTGAGGAATGGCACACAAAGGAGTTTAAGGAGACAAAAAACAAGTTAATTCCACTTAGGGACTGGTGCAAAATAATCTAGATATACTCTATGATCACAAAACATTTGACTAGGCATTGTTCTTAATACTATTGTCTCTAATGTATAAAGCAAACGCAAGTTCTTCACATGGTCACAAAGAAAAATATGTTGTCTGTTTGCTGTAAACAATTGCACTCTAATCACACACAGTAATATAAAAACATAATATTTATAAATGATTCAACAGTAAATGCATTAATTAAGGCAAAAGGTATTGACATACATTTTCTATTCTCTGCAGCAAAAAAAAAACATCATAATTTGTTATGGTAAGACTGCTTAAAATAACTGTTTACTCAATGCAAAACCGACATGAGGTTATGGAAAATAAACATAGTCAATAAAAAATATTTAATAATAAAAATATAGAAAATATCAGGAAGATTTATGAATGCTTATATATTTTTATTATAACTTGTTCAGTGAACAATATCTCTTATTTTAACAGTAATGTACATTTTAAAATACAAAACAATATGACATAATGCCTCTAGAATTATAGACCAATATAAACTTATTTTTTGAATAGTTCTTAAAGGGACTTTCCAAATAATCTAACCACTTTGATTTCATGAAGTGGTTATGGTGCTACGAAGCTGTCTCTGAACACTTACCTGTTAATTTTTATCTATAAAAGTCATCTGGGCATCTTCAAAGGTCTACATATAGGTGTCCAACCTTTTAGCTTTGCCAGGCCACAGTGAGCAAAGAGAAATTGTCTTGGGCTACAAATTATATTTATATATATGAGTCCATGTGCATGTATGTATATGTATATGTACATGTGTTTATGCGTTCACATATACATATTTCTGTGTGTGCATGTATAAAGTGTACCATCCTGTGCACTGTCTGCTTGTTTGTTTTTCTTTTCCCTCTCTCCCCCCTACTCTGCTCTTCAACAAGATATTTATGACCCTCTGCTAAGATGGTGTCTATTTTCTAACAAACCTGTGTCTTATCTACACTCATGTCGCTTTAACTCCTGTATCACAACTCAACTTTGAATTCTATGTGTCGTTTTGCTCAGAAATGCTTCAGACTTGAGAAAGGGAGGTTCTCCCGAAAGCTTGTCATTAAAAAATTCTGTTAGTCCAATAAAAAAGGTATTACAAGATAAGAATTTTATCTGTTTTTTACACATATATATATATATATATACAGTATGTTTTCCTGGCACTATAGTGGTCCTTTAAAGTCTATTGTCAACAAGTACACTTAACAAAAATTGTCAAGTACCAAACAAAAAGTGTTAAAGCGCACCAATGATTAAAATTCTTACCTTTTTAAAATATGCAGTGGGTCTTTTTCTATATAATCATAAAAGAACCCTATATAACATAAACATAAACAAGATAAACCATAGTGCAACCTGTCAAAATATACAAAACAGCAGTGCAGTCAAATGGGACACTCTCAATTTCCAGAGTCCTTAGAGAATGGCTATGAACTGTAATAGCATTTCATCCACCATTGGGATAACAGGAAATTGTAGTGCAGTCTTTGCTGGAGCAATGGGATGTCTAGAAGAAACAGGAACCAGGTGATGGCTAGTGGTTGCTGTTGTGAGGAGATCACTGTGCTCTTTATGCATAGTTCCCTTGTGAACCCAATAGAGATGCCAATGCTGGAAAGATGTCATATCCCAGCTGCCGTCTCACAGCAAAGCACTTGAGAGAGCACAGTAAGTAATGGGCTCCCTGATCCCTCACCACATGGTAGCCCAAAACTACTGGGCCTGATTTCATTCTACCTAAGCAATACACCTGAGTAGGATATGTGTTGTGGGGCTGATTGTAATTGAGGTGATTGGTTGTGTAATTTGTATATGTAGAGTTGGCCCAGCTGAGTGTGGGTCAGCAGAGTGTGATAGTAAGTGGAGCTTGCTGATTGTGTGAGGTGTTTGGCTGTATGATTAAATGGTAAATGTGAGACTGGATGAACGTGGTTGAGTCTAAGGGCTTGTTTAGTGTGTGATTATGTTCGGAGTTGTCCAAGTATGATTGAGTGTTGAGTTGGCTGAGTATGGTTGAGCATGGAGTTGATTGAGGGTGATTGTGTGCAGGGCCAGCTTTAGGCGCTCTCTGTGAAATCATTACAGCCCCTCCCCCCCACACACACACACACACTCCAGTTATCTCCCTTCATCTATGTATAGTATTTATGTATAGGGGTGTAGTGTTTGTATAGGGGATTTATTTAATTAATAATTATTTAAAAACAAATATTAATTCCCCCTTTAATGATGCTACCTTGTTCGCTGATCTCTGATGGGTCAGTGTGCTGGGAATCTGGTCTACCCCTCCACTAGGTGCAGATTATGAGTAACTGTCTCGCGAGTTTAGGCTCTTACAGTGTCAGAGTTTACCTATAGTAATTCGCAGCAGCACTTTGATTGGATGGAGCTTGGAAGACAGCTACTTATGGTCTGCAACCATCAGAAGTGCAGGTACCAGACTGCCTCCCCTATATTACAGAGGGCAGACCAAGTATGTCAAATATTACTGCAAGTTGTTTTGCTTTGGTGCTCTGGATTTTCATTATCTACCTTTATCTCCTTGGAATAAAAACTCATAGTAATGTGCTGTTTAATCATTTATCACTGAGCTCCACAGCAACAAAAACACCCACAGTTCTATGTGATGTGTCAGTTTATCAAATAACTCCACAACTATAAAACTCACAGTAATGCGCAGTGTATGAATATATCACAGAGCTCCACAACCATACAACTCCCAGTAATGTGCCTATTAGTGTATCACAAAGGCTCCCATAAAACAGAGTGTGACGGAGCTCCCTGTACCCCGGCTGGGTACCTCTGCCAAGTCCGCTTCCTAGTCGCTTGCAGGAATCCTGCAATGCTTCAGCCCCAGTCACCGAAGCTTGACTGGGGAGCGCTCCATCCAGGCCTGTTTGCTGGTTGCTGGTTTCCAACTTATCCTCTGCCTATTCCGCTGCAGCCATCCTTCCAGGCAGGGATTGTCCCTTCTGCCTATTCCTCAGCAGCTTTCCTTCCAGGCAGGTATCATCCCCTCTGCCTATTCCTCTGGAGCTCTGCTTGCAGTGATTATAGTTATTTCCTTTACAAAGGCAACTGCGGCTCTCAGGCCTAGCTCTTTTAATTTATCCCAGGGCTAACGGTATCCTGCAACCAGCAAACAGGTCACTAGGATCCCTACAAATCAACACAGGACACAAGTTCCAAAAGGAACTGACATACAAAACTCATCCTCACGCGCCTCACAGTGATGCCGGAGCTGGAATATGACATCACTATAGCCCCGGCATCACTAAGAGGATGCAAAGGAGCTGAGCAGGAAGATTAGAGCTCCCTCGCTTTCTCCATTGACGGACTGCCTGCCCAGCACTGTATGTGAGGGTAGGGTGGATTGAAATGTAAAAAATAAATACATTGTGAGTGTGCTAGTATCAATGTCTGGGTGTCTATTAGTGAGTTTGTATGTGTGTCTGTCAAAGAGTGTGTGTGTGCTTATCAGTGAGAGTGTATATGTGTTTGTCAATGAGAGTGTATATGTGTTTGTCAGTGAGAGAGAATGTGTGTTTGTCAGTAAGTGTGTATGTGTGTGTGTGAATGTCAGCTAGTGTATGTGTGTCTGTCAGTGAATGTGCATGTGTGTCAGTGTGTCAGTGAGTGTGCATGTGTGTCTGTAAGGTTGTGTGTATGTATATCTGCCAGTGAGTGTATGTGTGTCTGTCAGTGAATGTGAGTGTGTGTCTGTGAATGTGTGTGTGTGTGTGTGTGTAACTGAGTGACTATAACTGTGAATGAGTAAGTGTGTATGTCTGTGAAGTGTATGCAAGTTAACCAGTGTGCCAATGACTGTATCTGTCAGTGTATCTCTGCCAGTGTATGCATCATTGAGGGTCTGTGTCTGTCAGGCAAAGAGCGTGTTGGTTTTAAAAAGGAACCCCTCTCACACCTTTTACTCAGGGAATGTGGAAGTTGTGTGAGTTGCATGGCGCCCTGTGCAGCCACACAGCTCGCACACCCCTAAGGCCGACCCTGATTGTGTGTGAGGGCTGACTGACTATGATTGTATGTGAGGACTGGATAAATGTAGTTGTGTGTAGAGTTGCCTGATTGTGATTGAGTGTGGGGTGGGCTGACTATGATTGTGTGTGATTCCTGGATAAGTGTAATTATGTGTGCAGTTCACTAATTGTGATTGATTGTGAGGTTGGCTGAGTATGGTTGTGAGGTTGGCTAAGTGTGGGGTTGGTTGGGGGTGTATGTGTGTGGAGTTGGCTGAGTGTGGGGCTATGTGTGTAATACTATAATAAAAAAAAAAAATATATATATATATACAGGGAGTGCAGAATTATTAGGCAAGTTGTATTTTTGAGGATTAATTTTATTATTGAACAACAACCATGTTCTCAATGAACCCAAAAATCTCATTAATATCAAAGCTGAATATTTTTGGAAGTAGTTTTTAGTTTGTTTTTAGTTTTAGATATGTTAGGGGGATATCTGTGTGTGCAGGTGACTATTACTGTGCATAATTATTAGGCAACTTAACAAAAAACAAATATATACCCATTTCAATTATTTATTATTACCAGTGAAACCAATATAACATCTCAACATTCACAAATATACATTTCTGACATTCAAAAACAAAACAAAAACAAATCAGTGACCAATATAGCCACCTTTCTTTGCAAGGACACTCAAAAGCCTGCCATCCATGGATTCTGTCAGTGTTTTGATCTGTTCACCATCAACATTGCGTGCAGCAGCAACCACAGCCACACTGTTCAGAGAGGTGTACTGTTTTCCCTCCTTGTAAATCTCACATTTGATGATGGACCACAGGTTCTCAATGGGGGTTCAGATCAGGTGAACAAGGAGGCCATGTCATTAGATTTTCTTCTTTTATACCCTTTCTTGCCAGCCACGCTGTGGAGTACTTGGACGCGTGTGATGGAGCATTGTCCTGCATGAAAATCATGTTTTTCTTGAAGGATGCAGACTTCTTCCTGTACCACTGCTTGAAGAAGGTGTCTTCCAGGAACTGGCAGTAGGACTGGGAGTTGAGCTTGACTCCATCCTCAACCCGAAAAGGCCCCACAAGCTCATCTTTGATGATACCAGCCCAAACCACCTTGCTGGCGTCTGAGTCGGACTGGAGCTCTCTGCCCTTTACCAATCCAGCCACGGGCCCATCCATCTGGCCCATCAAGACTCACTCTCATTTCATCAGTCCATAAAACCTTAGAAAAATCAGTCTTGAGATATTTCTTGGCCCAGTCTTGACGTTTCAGCTTGTGTGTCTTGTTCAGTGGTGGTCGTCTTTCAGCCTTTCTTACCTTGGCCATGTCTCTGAGTATTGCACACCTTGTGCTTTTGGGCACTCCAGTGATGTTGCAGCTCTGAAATATGGCCAAACTGGTGGCAAGTGGCATCGTGGCAGCTGCACGCTTGACTTTTCTCAGTTCATGGGCAGTTATTTTGCGCCTTGGTTTTTCCACACGCTTCTTGCGACCCTGTTGACTATTTTGAATGAAACGCTTGATTGTTCGATGATCACGCTTCAGAAGCTTTGCAATTTTAAGAGTGCTGCATCCCTCTGCAAGATATCTCACTATTTTTGACTTTTCTGAGCCTGTCAAGTCCTTCTTTTGACCCATTTTGCCAAAGGAAAGGAAGTTGCCTAATAATTATGCACACCTGATATAGGGTGTTGATGTCATTAGACCACACCCCTTCTCATTACAGAGATGCACATCACCTAATATGCTTAATTGGTAGTAGGCTTTCGAGCCTATACAGCTTGGAGTAAGACAACATGCATAAAGAGGATGATGTGGTCAAAATACTAATTTGCCTAATAATTCTGCACTCCCTGTATATATATATATATATATATACAGTGGTGTATCCTGGTTTTGTGCTGCCCTAGGCAGGACAAAACGCAGGCGCCCCTCCCCTCCCCCCGCGCCAACCCCCCCTGCACCAACCCCCCCCCGCCTTCTAAATACACACACACACTCACTGACAGATATGCATACACTCGCTAACAGAAACACACACACACACTAACAGACACACTCACACTCACTAACAGACATACACTCACTAACACACACACACTCACAGGCAAACACACTCACAGGCAAACACACTCACACAGTCAGACACACACACACTCACTGACACACTAACAGACAAACATAGTCAGACACACACAAACAGACACACTCACTCACTAGCAGACACACACACACACACTAACAAACACACACACATTAACAGACACACACACACTCACAGGCAAACACACACTCACTGACACACACACACACAGGCAAACACACACTCACTGACACACAGTCAGACACACACACACACACATACACACTAACAGACACAGTCAGACACACACACACTAACAAAACACACACACATTAACAGACACACACTCACTCACTCACATTAACACATTTTTTAATTTATTTTTATTTAGCCCCCCCCCCTTACCTTTGGGAGTGCTGGGGGGGAGGGGTTCATTACCTCCCTGGTGGTCCAGTGGATGCCGGCTGGGCTAGGCAGGCGACTGGCGAGGGAGCTCTTCCCCTGAGCGGTCTGCTCAGCTCCCTGCGGCGCGTGAGGGAGCTGAGCGGACCGCTCAGGGGAAGAGCTCCCTCGCCAGCCGCCTGCCCAGCGCCGCCCGCCAGCCCAGCCGGTCAGTTAGCCGCGAGGCTAACAAAGCATTTGGGGGGCGGCTTTTTTGCCGCCCCCTGAAAAATGCCGCCCAAGGCAAATGCCTTGTTTGCCTCGCGGCTAAAACGCCCCTGTATATATATATATATATATATTTCAGGGAGAGGGTATCATCCTTGGTGGCTCAGTGGGGGAACATTTGGTTTGCAACTCTGGACTGTGTGGACTACATGTTCAACCATTCCACTACTCAGTGCTCCAGTGCTCAGACTCATTCATTTAGTGCCTGGACCATGAAAGAGCTCTTAAAGTGCTCCCTGTGGTAATTTATTTTGTTTAATGCTGAACTGGCAATATATTTAGCAATGATGTAGCCTGGGATCCACATTGATAGGTGACAATTCGGGGCCCTGTCACAATAGCGACCATTGTAGCTGTCACAATAGCGATCCTGGTAGTTCCACCACTGAATTGTCGAAAACTGACAAGGGACTTGCAAATGATAAGTGGAAATAAAAAACAAATCTCTGCCACATGTATTTTCCAGTTCACTTACTTTGGTTGAAAATATGTAATACATTTATAAATTATCTGTAATTCCTTGTTGAGTAAATAACCCATATAGCTTCATATCATTATGGAAACCTAGCATCTCATATTATGTTTATTAAATAGCAGAGTGCATAATTTCTACATTCACTGTTCATTATTTCATTGCTTTAGTGCAGTGTCATGGTGACATTTTTTTTAATTCCATGTTCTACATTGCAACTGAATGATCGTCACTGTCCAACAAGAGAGAATCAATAAAGTCAACCTTAAATGAATGGGTTCTATGACTGCTTTTCATAACATACTCTCAGGATCATCGGGGTAGTGATGCAAGTAATTGAGTTAACACCCTGCAGACAACGCTGAGATCTAAACAGAAACATTTACCTATAAATATGTTTTTATGTACACAAAAAGTACTGGTTCTGCTGAAGGCCCTTTTAGATCATCAGTGCTAGTGATAAAATGGTAAAATTGAACTTAAGGATGACAGAGTGGTCATGCTGTTGTACCACATTAATGCTTTTGTGTTTTATGTTGTTTTTAAGGTTGTTTTTTCTAACCCAGATTATGTAGGGGCTAATGAAGATGAAGCTTCAGGATCACCCATTACAGTAGGCCCAAGGTACCTGATGTTTTATTGGGTTTTTTGTTTGTTGTATGTTGCTGTTGTAAAATTGTTGGTGTCATACTCTTAGTGTGTGGTAAGACAGGAGCAGCTATATATCCTTTGACCTGGCTGAGTATTATAGAAAAAACTGCCCATAAACCAAAAGCGCCACATCAGCTTTGGCACTGTCTATACCAGGGGTTCTCAAACTGTGGCCCTCCAGATGTTGCTGAACTACAACTCCCATGATTCTTTGAATTACACAGATATTCAGAGAATCATGGGAGTTGTAGTTCAGCAACATCTGGTGGGGCGAAATTTGGTCCATACCATGGGTAAGCAACCTATGGCATGTGTGCCATGCATGGCACTCAAAGCTGCCAGAGACAAACAGGATCTGGCCTATCAAGAGTCCCAGAGGGACTTCAGATATCTGCTTGTGCAAACTGAGCAGTGATTGCAAGTCGTGAGAACCAATCCTCAATTTCCACATTGCAGCAAAGCAACTGCAGCACCCATAAATAACACAAGCACAATTTAGCAATGTAACGGCACCCCCAGGCATAAGAGGGGTTAAAAGCCGTCTAGGAGATATTCCCTTCCAGATTTACAGGCAGCTACTGAAGACACCAATCATCCGAACAGGAAACCATATGAATGCCGTAAACAGCCAAACTGGAACCATACGAATGCTGTAAACAGCCGAATAGGAAAAACCATACGAAAGGTTTACACTCCTAGCAGTCGAACTGGAACTGCATACAATAAATCCCCCACAAGAACAAGACAAAGCTCAGTGTTGAGGGTCAAGCAGTAACAGACAGAGCTGTGTTTTTATTGTTCTTATATACACATTCTTACACATTAGTACCACCCACAGGGTTTTGTGGAACATCCAATCAAACATGTAATATACGTTTTAATATACAATACTCCCATTCATTCCAGCAAAATCCTCCCCTCTGCATGTGATATAATTACTGAACACAATGGGCTAACGTAATTATCACAGACAGGAAAATACACAGTTTTACACAATATTCATAACTTTAAAAGTATACATCACATTCACATACATTTGCAGAATCAGCATACAAATACAAACATACTCAAAAATCTGACAATTCCCTCCAGTGGTTTAAAAGTTAGGTCGAAAGTCCTTTGTGACCACTGAAGCATGGCTTTTTTGCAGCCCAAACCAGTTCCACAGAGTCCTCTATCCTGGAGATAATTGGCTTAACTGGGTGTGGTAAGCCAACTATCTCCAGGTACAGAAAATATCTCTATTCACAACAGCAAAAATACACAAAAATACATAATTCCTATCATACTGAACAGAACCCCTACATGGATCTGAGGGCTCAATATATCCAAACAGTGCTCTGTTCCCACAAACACAGTCAAATCGCCATGGGGTTTAAGTTTAGCATGGGCTGATGAGAGGGGCCACAGTCATGAGGCAGGAGGCTGGCAATCAGGCTTCTCCATAACCCAGTGGCGAGGGTAGTTTCGCCAAAAGCAACATACACAGTCCCACTTCAATTTAGAAAAATAGGCCCAGCACACCAAGGGACTTCTAGATTTTCTTCTGGCATTGTACTTCTAAAGGGTTGCCGACCCTGATAAGTAGCCAGATTAACAACTGGAGGGGCCCAGATATGTCATAAACTTACTTAAAGGGACTCTCCAGTGCCAGGAAAACAAACCGTTTTCCTGGCACTGCAGGTCCCCTCTCCCTCCCAGCCCCCATCCCAGGTAGGTAATCCCTTCAGTTATCTACCTGTTTCCAGCGCCAATGTCCCTTGGCGCTGGTTCAGGGTCGGCTCATGCTCCTGCCCCGCCGACGTCATCTGGCGGGGGAGACCTTTTGTGCATGCGCGGCCGGCGGCGGGGGAGACCTAATGCCAATGACAATGCTTTCAATGCTTTCCTATGGGGATTTCAGCTACGCTGGAGGTCCTCACATAGCGTCCAGAGACATCCAGAGACGATATAGCACACTAAATGTGTGCAATAAACCCGGAAGTGCCCTCTAATGGCTGTCTAGTAGACAGCCAGTAGAGGAGGAGTTAACCCTGCAAGGTAAATATTGCAGTTTATGAAAACTGCAATATTTACATTTGCAGGGTTAAGAGTAGTGGGAGCTGGCACCCAGACCACTTCAATGGGCAGAAGTGGTCTGGGTGCCTGGAGTGTCCTTTTAACATAGGAGTGGCCTATCTATTGTTCAAGTTCATTGCACACAGACTGTTTGTGTTCCATTACCCTTAGGTTGAATACCCTGTTCCCCACAATCCACAGAACAGGCTGTGACCTCTTTTACAACTTGTTTCTCTTAGAATTTCCCTGTGGCTTAACCCCATAAGGACAGCGGGCATTCTATGCTGTCCTTAGGGAACCGTCTCTAAATGCCGGCAGGCATACCATTTGCAATAGTAGACAACCAAAGGTATTGCAAATGGGGTATGTTCAGTCTTTTTTATTAGCCACTTAGTCACAAACACTGGCCAAAATTGGCGTTCAAATTAGTTTTTTGCATTTTTCACACACAAATAAATATAAATACCAACTTTGGCCAGTGTTTGTGACTAAGTGGCTACTAAAAAAAGACTGGAATACCCCATTTGCAATACCTTGGGTTGTCTACTTTTGCAAATGGTATGCCATCATGGGGGTAATTCTTATTCCTGGGCTACGATATGGTCTCAAAGGCAACGTAACCAATCTGGTGAATTTTAATGTGAAAAAAATGAAAAATGTAACATGCTATATTTGACCCTGTAACTTCCCAAAAAAACCCTAAAACCTGTACATAGGGGATACTGTTTTACACGTGAGACATCGCTGAATACAAATATGTGTATTTTATTGCAGTAAAAGCAAACAGTATTATGACACTCACAGTTAAAATGTCACGTAGAACTACATTTTTTTTAAAAAAAATCTTATTTTCTCCCATTTTTTTATATTTTATTTATATTAAAATATGTTTCATACCTAAATATGTAATGTTAAATGAAAGCCCTGTTTCCCCTGAATAAAATGATATATAATAAGTGTGGGTGCACACAATATAAAAGAGGCGAATTACAACTGAACAGACATATAGCGCAAATTCAATTTTTGTTTACGTTTTGTTTTGATCACGTCGTGTACATTTGGCTCAGTCCTTAAGGGGTTAAATGTCTGTGAAGATTTATTTTGCAAGCTTGAGATTTAAGGCTTAAAAATGCATGCTGGGATGGTTTGAATGGTGGGATGGTTTAACCGTCTAGTTACAGATGGTAATCAAATGCATTGGACAAGAAACACAAACTCAAATTTATTAATTATGTCCAGTGTTATTTTCAGTTCAAGCACTAGCAAGTCCTTATGGCAGCACTGTATGAAACATTTAAGCTTTATTCCTTAGTTTCCTCAGTTTGATTATAATAAATACATTGTTTTGATAGAAAATAGTGCATTTTAAAGATCTCAGTATGAGCTTCAAACCAGACTGAAATTTGATATTTGAGATACTGTCGCAGTAATAGCATTTATTTTGCACATTAGTCTTAGATGAATCAACTTCTCTTCACTATAGCTTTGAATATTTGCTTATAGGATAACAGATTCAGAAATAAAACCAACAATCCAATAAATGGCAATAGGTGTGTGTAATTATTGATATAGGAGAAGGAACCTGCTAAAATCTTACCATAAAAATGACATCTTATATATCAGAACACTGAGTGTCAAATTTACAAATAGATAGAACCTTGCTGAGCAACAATCCATGAACTTTTACCAACTGTGGTATTTGTAATTTTATAATACAAAGATATTCAGTTTTTTTTTATAAAAATGTAGCTTCCTGATGATGTATATGGCTGTGTATCAAAACTAAAATTCCCAATCCACAGCAGGAATAAACAGCATCAGATGTAAAATCACAAAATAGCCCAAGGCTTTCATTGGGATTTCCTATTTGGATGTTACATCTGGTGCAATTTTTTTGTGCCTTGGCATTGCACCAGAAATTGCAAGCTTTTTACATCATGTACATTTTGATTCCAGTACTGTGTTAATTCTGCCAAAATATTTTAACCTGTGGAAGGTTCAATTATTCAGTTAACTAATTATTTATCATTTAAAGTTTTAAGAATATGACCTCTTCTGTAACTCTGTAACAAAGTACAACTACCGTGAACCCTCCTTTGCTACTAATAATACTAGCAAAATTATTAAATTCAACCATATGTATTAAATTCAGTGTAAATAGAAATAGCAATATTTGTTGAAAATGGCCTCAAGTACATCATGTTTAACCTTTTCACATCCTTTTATATAATTTTTTTTCTGTTGTTAATCCAATAAATTGGCAAAAACAAAAGATGATTTTTAATTGTGGGAAAATTCTCCTTCTAAACGGTCAATAATAATTTTCTTAGATCAGTACGATTACTAAGATGTTAGTAAGATATCTCTGATCTATCAGAATTTACTCATTGATATAAAAGGGACTTATCACTTCTTCGCATTTCCATTTATCTAGAATTCTAAAAAAATAGATTAACTCTTTGTGCTTCAGAATCCCACCAACACAATAATAATTAATTTACGATCTCATATCCAATATTGACAATTTATATGACCTTTGATAATCCATGGAAATTAAATCTCATTACTCCAATATTTTACTACACCACTTTTACTCTATTGTATTGGTGATCATGAGCTCTATACCTCATTTTAAACACTATTCCCCAAAAGTATATCCGAGTGTTAGTGTATGCGTAGGACAAATATCAGGGATGCACATAAGGGGCTGTATCTCCCAGCTGACCCCCTCTTGATCACCCACCATTAGTTGTGTATGGCCCAACATTCCTTCCCTCTTTTACTTAATCCCTTATATTTCTGTCTTGTTTTTTTTTCATTCAATTTTGTCTATTTGCCTCCTATTTCAGGGTGCTGTCATTTCTTTTCTATTGTTTTCATCTTTGGAGATGAGTACAACCTAGTTGACTGGATGAGCCTTATATTTAGTTTGAACATACTACAATGGTTGTATCTTTTATTTATTAAGTTTGTTGCTTAGTAACTATGTTACACTCTTTGAATTTTATATTTATTTTTTGCTGTATGCTTGTATGTTTTCATTTTCCTTTTATGATTATTATTATTAGTTATATAGCGCCAGCTTACTCCGCAGCGCTTTACAATAAGTGGGGAATTTACCAAATGAGACAATAAGAAAATGTAATGTAGGTAGTTGAGTACCCTGCTCAAACGAGTTTACAATCTAGAGGATTGTATCTTCACCAAAATATGTATTGTGTTGATTCATTGTGCTTTATTAAATTAATAAAATATATCTAAATATAAAATTGCTTTACATGGAAAACAAATATTCAGATGGCACCTAACTCATGATTATTGACAACATATAGCTCCATCCAGTCAACATGTTGAATGTGTGAAGGTGACAAGTGAACCACATTTAATATTTGCTGTTATTTTTCTAGAGGTATCATAAGTAGTTTCCTCATAATTTCCAGAATGCTATCCAGACTAGACTTGGGCATGGAGAAAAACTTTGGTTTATCGGAATCCATTTGTCTGAAAGAAATTGAATTCAGTTGTTTAACTTCACATCAATCCCTGATTGGAGAGCTACACTGGTATATGCATTCATGGTGTCAATATTGTGGGAGAGGGATTTATTACTAATTTGTTAATCATGCTTACTTGCCAACTGGGTTACAATATTTTGCCCAAAATAGTTGGGTCATTTGGCTAATTCACACTTTGACTATTTTACTTAAGTGTTTCAATTCAACTGCAGTATCTGTGTTTTTATTTGATATGCATTATTTCAACACCGTCCCCTGCGTGGGAAAACTGTTTATTGTTATGACTTCGATCAAAAGGTTTGCTTATTTACATGATCTTAGCTTGGGAAACAGGAATATATATCTGCTTGTCCAGACATACTGAAACATGATCTACCTGCCCCTGGCAATATGTCCTTAAGTTTGCAATGTACACACCTGCTTAATTAATATAACTGTACCTGTTATGTTCATTTGTTTTGACATATATGCCTTTTACAGTAACTTGTTTGTTGTCTGCATTTACACTGAGATGACAATAAAAATCAAAAAATCATTTAAAACAATTCAACTGCAAATTCACCAAAACTTGTTTTTTATATGATAAAATCTAAAATCAGCTAAAAGAAGCAAATGGTAACAGTCAGAACATATATTCCTCGATTCTCTTCATATACGTCAGAAGGATACAATTATACACACTAAAAGAGTGGACAATTAGAATGAAAATAATTTCTTTATAGCTGATTAAATCAAACATTTTTTTTTGCATTGCCTTTGGTGAGACATTTACATTGGCTCAATTATAATGTGTCTATTTCTGATGCAATTGACAGTGATAACATAGGCAACAGCTTGTCACTCTTCAATTTGTATTTGACACTATTTAAACTGTACTTCAAATCAATTTACAGCTGTTTGCTTTCTTCTTAAACTGATACGTCACAGTCTTTCTACAAGACGTGGATGATAAGAGCTGCCTGAATTAATGACACGGAGGCCAAAACTGCTTTACCATTTCCAATCTGTTCAGGATTATCTTCCAATATGGAGCACTTTTCCTTAGCAAGAAAATGTGATACGAGACATGATATCTACCCTGTTACGGATATAACAGTATTTACTGGGGAAATTGTACCATTGCTTTGGATTAGGTATAAACCACTCAAGCTATTCATTTTGATCAATATTTGTACTGATAAACAATAAAAGGTTTTGTAGACTAACAAGAACTGACCTTGTCATAGATTTAAAAAATATATTAGATGTCAGGATGTTCTGTTTATTTCAACATAAAAAAAATCTTCATGAGCATTATTCAATTTAATTAATAAATTGCTTGAATTAATAGGGCGAGTGCTGCATTATGGATGATACCATAACCTGTAAACTTGTCTCCCTCTCCCGAAATATTTAAATGTTTAAAAGTTTTACATTTATGGGGATGTTTAGATGCCACAATCAAACTATATATCTATCTATATATCATGTAGAAATTGTCAGGGTACCTTTGGTGTCTACCTCGGAGGAGGTTAGACACCTAGACGTCCATCCTCCCAGGGGGGCTGACTCACCCGATCCTTGCACTCCTCCCGGTCGTTTACACGCCGGCCGCGATAGCCCCGCCTCCTTTTATGACGCGGCGCTCAGTAGCCGACGTCATGACGGCAATCACGTTCCGACCCGTCAATCACGGCAACCAAGTGCCGAACAACCAATCAGGACCCGTTGGGGGCGGAGCCAACAGTTAAAGAGCCAAGGTATAAAAAAGGGTTCTGTGGAATGATTCATTGCCCTGTCGTGGTTCTAGCTAGTCTGGTCACTCAGTGCAATTACCTCTATTGTCTTTTGGTTCCTGACTCGGCTTGTATTTTGACCCTGCTTTCCTCTCTTGTCCTTTTGACTCGGCTTGTCTCTCGCTTACCTGATCTCTCGTTCCCTCGACCTCGGCTTGTCTCTGACTATTCTTTTGCTTTCTCCTTACGTTAGTCCGGCCATTCTAAGGTCCGGTATACGTACCTATCCCCTGTTTGTATTCTGCGTGTTGGATCCCTGTCACGATCCTGACATTACGACAGGGCCAATGGATCCTGCAGGTACAAACTCTCAGGTCGGTTCTCCTGACTCTAGATTTGAGGCCATGGATCATAGAATGGACCAGATGGCTCTAGCTCTGCAAGCATTGCTATCTCGTCCTAGTAGTCACTCAGAGGAGATGCGTACCCCATCTATCTCTCCTATAAGTACAGGCCTAGAGGTAGCCACAGTGGCTACTTCTTCCCGTGTTACGTCCCCGTCACGCTATGGCGGCGCTCCTGACACTTGTCGAGGTTTTTTAAACCAGATTGGTATTCATTTTGAATTACAACCCCACGCCTACCCTACTGACAGGGCAAAGGTTGGATTTATAATTACCTTGCTCATTGACAAGGCACTTAGATGGGCTAACCCCCTGTGGGAAAATGATAACCCGTTAGTTTATAATTATAATGCTTTTGTCGCTGCATTTAGGAGAGCTTTTGACCCTCCAGGAAGAAAGGCCAATGCAGCTAGACTACTGTTACGTCTTAGACAGTATAACCGAACCCTAGTGGATTATGCCTTGGAGTTCAGATCCTTGGCGGCAGAGGTCAAGTGGAATGAACAGGCTTATATGGACGTATTTATGAACGGGTTATCTGATGAGATTTTAGATGAGGTGGCCACAAGAGATCTTCCTGAAAATTTGGAGGATCTGATTTCATTTATTTCCCGAATAGATGAACGTATGAGACAGAGGCAGAATATTCGGGATAGAACCCGCAGATCCTCCATAAGACTAGCTCCCTCATTTCAGACTTCTGATTCTACTACTTTAGCTCTCCCAGAACCTATGCAAATAGGTCATACTCGACTCTCAGAGGAGGAAAGACAGTACAGGAGAAGGGAGGGTCTTTGTATGTATTGCGGAATTAGAGGTCACCTACGCCTAAATTGCCCTAACCGGCCGGGAAACGCTCGCACCTAAGTTTCTCAAGAGGACAGGCCTTGGGTGTTTCTATCTTGTCCTCTATTTATGATTATAAAGATCATAGGCTTCTGATACCTGTTTCTTTAGCCTGGGAAAGGGGAGTACTTAATGCTATGGCTTTGATAGATTCCGGAGCAGCTGAAAGCTTTATTGACCAAGCCTTTGTCACTAACCATTCTATCCCATCTCAGCTAAGGGATACACCCTTGGCCGTTGAGGCCATAGATGGTAGACCATTATCTGAACCTGTTATTTTTCGTGAAACCATACCAATTAAGTTAACCACTGGTATCCTTCACGAGGAAAGAATATCCCTCATGCTGATCTCATCTCCTTCAGTTCCTATAGTCTTGGGGTATCCCTGGCTTAAGAAGCATAACCCTATCATTGACTGGGAACTGGGTGAGATAGTCTCCTGGGGTCAGGGTTGCCAGAAGGGATGTGTGCAGAAAGTCTCACCAATTTGCAGGGTTGACGCCCCGGTTAACTCTTCCCAACCTACAGATTTACAGATACCATCACAGTACCAGGATTTAAAGGCAGTCTTTGACAAAAAGAGGGCTGATACTTTACCTCCACATAGGTCTTTCGACTGTAAAATTAGACTCCTACCTGGTACTATGCCTCCGAGGGGTACGGTATATCCTTTATCCACTAAGGAAAACTTAGTCCTAGAGGAGTACATACGTGAAAACCTAGACAAAGGTTTTATTAGGAGATCATCTTCTCCGGCCGGGGCCGGTTTCTTTTTTGTAGATAAAAAAGACGGCACTCTACGGCCTTGCATTGATTATCGGGGCTTGAATAAGATAACTGTTAGAAATGCTTATCCTATTCCTTTAATTACTGAGCTCTTTGATCGACTGAAAGGCTCCAAGATTTTTACCAAGTTAGATTTGAGGGGAGCTTATAACTTGGTGAGAATTCAGCAGGGAGACGAATGGAAAACAGCTTTCAATACCCGTTATGGCCACTATGAATACACGGTAATGCCCTTCGGGCTTTGCAATGCACCTGCAGTATTCCAGGACCTTATTAATGAGGTTCTTAGGGAATTTCAGCATGAATGCGTTATAGTATATTTGGATGATATACTAATACACTCTAGAGAGATTGAGACGCACCACAGACAAGTCAGAAGGGTACTGCGCAAACTGTTACAACATGGATTGTACTGCAAATTGGAAAAGTGTAGCTTCGACCAATCTCAGATAAACTTTCTTGGCTACGTTATTTCTGGAGGCGGATTTAGGATGGACCCCATTAAACTCCAATCGATTTTAGATTGGCCATTGCCCAGGGGACTCAAGGCCATTCAGAGATTTATCGGATTTTCCAATTATTATAGGCGCTTCATTAAAGGTTACTCTTCTATTATTGCTCCTATTACTAATATGACTAGACAGGGGGCTGATACCAAGACTTGGTCCACAGAGGCTCTCTCTGCTTTCAAAACTCTCAAGGAACATTTTGCCTCAGCACCGATATTAGTTCATCCTGACACATCTTTGCCTTTTCTACTCGAGGTTGACGCCTCGGAGACAGGTATAGGCGCTATCTTGTCCCAAAGGCTAGGTTTGGATAAACCGTTACATCCTTGTGGTTTTTTTTCCAAGAAATTATCTGGACCTGAAAGTAGATATGACATTGGCGATAGGGAACTGTTAGCGGTCATTATGGCTTTAAAGGAATGGAGACATTTGTTGGAGGGGACATTATACCCGGTTACTATTTTGACTGATCACAAGAATTTGTCTTACATAGGGGAGGCCAAGCGCTTGTCCGCCAGGCAAGCTCGTTGGTCCTTGTTTCTGACACATTTCAATTACGTGCTCACTTATAGACCTGGTTCTAAGAACTCTAAGGCAGATGCATTGTCCCGTCAACATGAACCCTCTACGGTGTCTGAAGCAGCTTTGTCTTCTATCGTTCCTAAGTGTAATATTATTGCCAACACTTGTGTCAGGATACACTCGCCGTTGCTTGCTGAGATCAAGAAAGTACAACATCTAGCTCCCAAACCTGTTCCTGGGGATCGATACTTCGTTCCTCCTGAGCTCCAAGTGGAACTGTTGCATTGCTTTCATGACAGTAAAATTGCTGGGCACCCCGGCACACGCAAAACGTGTTCCCTGATTTCTAAAGATTTCTGGTGGCCTTCCCTTCGTAAGGATATAAGGGATTTCGTCAGGGCATGTGCTGTCTGTATGAAGACTAAGCAACCTCACGCGCTCCCTTGTGGACTTTTGCATCCCTTAGAAATTCCCGAGAGACCATGGTCGTGTTTGGCTATGGACTTCATTGTCGATTTGCCTGTTTCTAAAAAACATACTGTTATTCTCACGGTGATTGACAGGTTTACTAAAATGGCTCATTTCGTGCCCTTGCCTAAACTGCCCTCGTCTCCCGAATTAGCTGAGATATTCGCGAGGGAGATTTTTCGTCTACATGGTATTCCCTCTGAAATTGTTTCTGATAGAGGTTCCCAATTTGTTTCCCGCTTTTGGAAGTCTTTCTGTTCTCACTTAGGCATCAAGTTGAACTTCTCCTCTGCCTATCATCCCCAGTCCAACGGAGCTGCCGAACGCACCAACCAAAAGATTGAACAATATTTGCGTTGTTTTGTTTCTGAACACCAGGACGATTGGGTTGGTCTGATTCCTTGGGCAGAGTTTGCACACAACAATCTCGTTTGTGATTCTACTCGTTCTAGCCCCTTTTTCTTGAATTATGGCTTTCATCCTTCCATTCTTCCGTCGGTTTCCCCTTCCCAAGGGGTTCCGTCAGTTGATGTTCATGTCGCCAATCTAAGAAAGTTGTGGGATCAGACTCGACGAATTCTTCTTCAGAATTCCATGGTGTTCAAGCGACACGCTGACAAACGGAGACGGGTGGCTCCGGTTTTTGCCCCGGGTGATAGGGTGTGGTTGAGTACCAGAAACATCCGCTTGAAGGTTCCTTCCATGAAATTTGCCCCTCGTTACATAGGCCCTTACAAGGTTCTGTGTCGGATTAACCCGGTTGCATATCGTCTTGCCCTTCCGCCTGCCCTGCGCATCCCTAACTCTTTTCATGTTTCTTTATTGAAGCCTTTGGTTTGCAACAGATTTTCCTCCCCTGAGTCCTCCCCTCTCGCTGTCCAGGTTGAGGGTCAGGAGGAATATGAAATCAAATCCATTCTCGATTCTCGTATTTCTCGGGGGAAGTTGCAATATCTTGTTGACTGGAAGGGGTATGGGCCTGAAGAAAGGTCTTGGGTGGTCCATGAAAATGTGCATGCCCCTCGTCTCCTCCGGGCATTTCATGCTCGTTTTCCGTCCCGCCCCGGTTCCTTCCGCCCGGTGGGCGTTTCTGAGAGGGGGGGTACTGTCAGGGTACCTTTGGTGTCTACCTCGGAGGAGGTTAGACACCTAGACGTCCATCCTCCCAGGGGGGCTGACTCACCCGATCCTTGCACTCCTCCCGGTCGTTTACACGCCGGCCGCGATAGCTCCGCCTCCTTTTATGACGCGGCGCTCAGTAGCCGACGTCATGACGGCAATCACGTTCCGACCCGTCAATCACGGCAACCAAGTGCCGAACAACCAATCAGGACCCGTTGGGGGCGGAGCCAACAGTTAAAGAGCCAAGGTATAAAAAAGGGTTCTGTGGAATGATTCATTGCCCTGTCGTGGTTCTAGCTAGTCTGGTCACTCAGTGCAATTACCTCTATTGTCTTTTGGTTCCTGACTCGGCTTGTATTTTGACCCTGCTTTCCTCTCTTGTCCTTTTGACTCGGCTTGTCTCTCGCTTACCTGATCTCTCGTTCCCTCGACCTCGGCTTGTCTCTGACTATTCTTTTTGCTTTCTCCTTACGTTAGTCCGGCCATTCTAAGGTCCGGTATACGTACCTATCCCCTGTTTGTATTCTGCGTGTTGGATCCCTGTCACGATCCTGACAGAAATCAAATGGCTAGGCACACACATCTTCTACATAGTCTTGGTTTGGGGAAAATCCACATTTTGTGTAATCCTTCACCGTCATTGTTTTCTGCATACAATCATTTTCACCATACATCATTGCATGTGCTATATAAAAATTAGATTTTACATTTTGTTTAAAGGAACACTATAAAGCTTGACTACTTATTTAGGGATCCGGTCCCCCTCGGTAAGGAGTTAAAAGAGGATTTTACATACTTTTTCTCCATCTGTGTACTATTGTTGCCATGACCATCCCTGACTCCATGGCTGAGATGATCAATCTTGATAATCTCAGCCAACCCAATGCTTTACCATAGGAAAGCATTGGGAGGATATTGCGCATGCGCTGTAAAGTGCTGTGCTGCACCAATCAGTATCTCTTTACAGAGATACCTTGAATCAAAGCATCTCTATAGGGATCATTAAGTGTCTCTATGCAGAACTGAACTAGGAAGCACAACTAGTGATCATTTGAGTTACCACCACTAGAAGTGTTCATAGGCATCAATGTAAACACTGCCTTTTCTCTTAAAAGACAGCATTTACAGTGCTAAGACTGCAGGTACAGTCTATAGACACCTGAGCCACTACATTAATCTGTAGTAGTTCTGGTGACTATAATGTCCCTTTAACTTTTTTTTACTACAATCTTTTTACTACAATCTATATTTTGTCACTGATCAATATTCCAGGTACCAAAATGGCTTTATGCTTTTTAAATGTCTTAAATTGTCATATT
Organism: Pelobates cultripes; assembly: GCA_933207985.1. Taxonomy (NCBI): domain Eukaryota; kingdom Metazoa; phylum Chordata; class Amphibia; order Anura; family Pelobatidae; genus Pelobates; species Pelobates cultripes. Next base: position 105,076,890 of record OW240915.1, read on the forward strand.
ACATTTTTCATAACATTTCTAAAGATTAACAGAGCTCAAGTCTCTTCCAGGAAACCCAAGCTGAACTTGCCAAATACCTTCCAGAGGTTCAACAGAGTAGCCAGCAGAGGGATATTCTTACACAAAACCTCCACTTTCAAATAAATGCTATGCATAGTTAATTTAGATATGCCCATTGTAAATCGTGACTTGACCATATTAATTTGTATCATATAACACTAAGTGAATCTGGAGACATTATAAAACACAATACTGGTGTTAATATATGTTGCAGAAACCTCAGAGAAGCACACAATAGCTTTAATTCACATAATACACATTTCAACATTGGGGTCTTCTATAGCAGGATATTTGGAAAAAAACAAACAATAAGGCTTACGGTTAAGTAGGGCTTAGGTAACAGATATGTTAGGCATATAGGCATGCATACACACACATATAAACACTCAAAGACACATACACGCTCACAAATGCACACACTTTTTGGTTTGATTGATGTCCCAGCCTCATCACCATTAGTGTAGTCCCATTATCATATAGTTGCTGAGAGTGTGTGTGTGACCCAAATTAAACTGGGGCCACCCTATATCGGTGTTCTGTTATTACTATAAATTGACTTCTGTCTTGCTAGTGGATCCAAACTATAATAAATGTTATCTCATTAGGCTCTTCAAAGTAATTTTAGCTTTTTACCAATTTTGCCACTACTTATTGCTGGTCAGCTACTACTTCCCAAAACGCTTGTCACTGCTGCTAATGAGTAGTGGCTGTTAACTAACTGCAACATTACTGTATACCTGTACCTCGGTAGCAGCTAACAGATCCCATTATTTTGTCTACTGGAGACTTTTCCAGCTGGCTTTCAACCCTATTGCTAGCTTGCTACTTGTTACCAGCTGCCGCTAACCCAAAAAACACCAGCCGTTGGCTTTACAGAAGGAAATCAACAACAGCTTACTTCCAATAAAAAGAAAAGGTTATCTTAAAGTCATAAGGTTGAAACCCTAAAGAACATAGCAAAGCCTATTAAACCTTGATAAACAGCAGTAAAATAAATGAAAAGGCTAAACACATGATATGTAAATATAATAAATGTTTACATAAGTAAAGGGTATATTTGATTTAAATAAACAATTTCCATAGTGGAAATTAACCTAAATAAACCCTACATAATTATGTATCTGGCATATCAAACAAATCACAGTGTTTTACATCGTATACATTGTCATTATCTCCTGCTAAGGTCAATCCCGAGTGAAAAACAAATGCTCAGAGAGCACCTTCATTATTTGAAAAGAGTGGTTGCTACATGCGTTTCTATGCTTTACCAGCAAGAGGCTAATATGCAAATTGTCAAAATCTTTGTGAGTAGATGTTATTCGCATCCAGGTTGTAAAAAAAATAGCAACAAGGTTGGAAACCAGTCAATAAACAGCACACACTACTAAAATCTGGCTGTTAATAGTTACAGCTTGTGAATGCTATTTACAGACAAGGTTGGATATGAGCCATGTGTAGTTATAGTTTTAGTGTGACTGAATAATAGTTCTACTTTAGATATCTTATATATCTAAATAGATATAAAATAACAAAATAATAATTTGTCTTCTCTATCACTTCTAACCAAACAGATTTACAATTATGAGTGTATAATCAACTGGATTTGTTGATGATTAGAAAAGACAATGACCCGTGCATAGTCTCCATATGGGCAGGGGAGGGATATGTGAACCTGAACCCAAACACTTCTATGTATGGGTCAAAATGTCCACAGCTTTAATAATAATAAAGATAATAACTAATCATGTACAAATATATAAAGGTCATTATCTGCCCCTTCCCCCCCCCCCAATATTATACCATCTCCACCATTTTTAAATCAAAGGCAATGAACTACAACATAACATAACTTAATAATATATAACAACCACATAAATATGAACATGTAAAGTACCAACACCCCTACACCACTGAGGTTCTGAGCCACCGACTGGCTCGAAACCTACAAAAATTTGTACGAACAGTGTACCATTCTAACCAACCAACTAACTGCCCTTACTCCTATATTAACATAATAGGCCCATTATTTCCTTAATCTTCCTTACCACACCCCACCGCTGTGACCAAACAGGGAAGAAATCTAGCAAGTAAGGAGGGAGGCAGGGACCAACTCAGCAAGGTAAAGGATTAGAATTAGGGATCTTAAAACCATTATAAACCATTTATATCGGTCAGTCCTCAAACACTAGCCCACCAATCCCAATACTGCAGTTACAATGTCAATCTCTAAAAAGTGTAAATTATTAAAAATGAAGACAATTTATTTACTATGGCAAATAATTGTACAAGAAACAATAATGTCTTCTCAGATTTATGATTGAAAATCTTAATTCCTTAAAATAAATCTTTGTCTTACTTAACCCCTTATGGATGGAGGCAAATGTACACGTTCTAATCAAAATAAAACCTGGAATTTGCGCTAAATCTGTTCAGCCATAATTTACCTCTTTCAGATTATGTACACCTATTATATATCATCTTGTTCAGGAGAAATAGGACTTTCATTTCATATCAAATATGCATATATAAAACATAATTTAAGATGAATGAAATCTAAAAAAATTGAGAATTTAAGAAATTGTGTTATTTTTCGAGTTTGGCATGACATTTTAACTGTGAATGTCATAATACTTTTTTATTTTATTGCAATAAAGTACACATAGATAAAATATCATTTTCTTTGCTTGGTTCAAACCCTGTACAGAAAGACCCTGAGCTATCTTTACATTAATTTCTACGTTTTAGAAAACTTGTTAGAAATGTCTTAGTTAAATGAGAACATGTGTGTATTCGGAATGGTTTGTAAGTATTTGTTTTCTTTCAAATACAGTTCTGTTCATTGATTGACTGAAAAGATTGTGGCAGACTTAAATAATTATTTTGTCTTGGCTTATGGCATAAAACTAGAATAGATGCAAAAATAAATATTTCCAACACATTTGTGATTCATTTTATCTATCTACCTATCTATCTGTGGCGAAAGTAACCTCACCACTGGCTTTTGGAGGAGCCTGTTTGCCAGCCTCCTGCCCTGTGACTATGGCCCCTGTAATAAACTGTTTTTGAAGCAGCACTTCCAACTACCGAAGCAGTTCGAAGTGGCACGTCGAACTACTGAAGCGGTTTGAAGCGGCTCTCGAGCACGTGGCACTGGCCATCATAAGCCGCGAGCATAATGAGAAGTGTTTGGTCGTCAAGTACACGGAACTCAAATCGGACACTCGACGGCGCTGGACACATACCTTGCATGGATGTTTAGCTATTCGAATGGGAGTCGAATGGCAGTTGGTGGGAATAAGCTCCTCTTACTTTCGGTATTTTGTATTCTGCTTCGAATTCCCAAAGTAGACCGACCACACAGCCTGATTCTCTGGAACTGTTTTGGGCATGGGACCATGCATGCGGTCGGTCAAAATGTGACTTCCATAAAATTCCTGAACCCCTAAACTGATCTAGGTGATTTTTGCATATGTTGGTCACGCAGATCAGGGCTATCGGGGGATGTAAGTGTTTTGGGGTACTTTTGGGGGTTTTATAAAAATATGTGTTTTTCTGCCTGGAGCTAATTGAGTTAATACATTATCTGACTCAATTATCTCCCAGGCAGAGGGGAAGGATTGTATGTTTGTTATGGGAGTGTCATGCGTTTAAACCTTGTTGTTATTGGTCTGTGACTTTGTAAATCAGTCTACCATTAGGTCCATGTGGGCGTACTCCTTGCGTGGGGATTGTCATATAAGGCCAAGTGTGGTCCCATTAAAATGAGTTCCTGCTCACCCTCAACATAGAGCCTCATCTCATGTGTGGGGGAAACGGCTGTATCTACCCTGAGGATTGCAATATCACTATACTCCCCTGGGATTACAATCACTAGCTCTTATAAGAGCTGTTCTTTCTATACTCTCTGGAGTAGGAGAGGTTCACCCACTGGAAGCTGGATCCTGGTCTTTGGTCCAGGGTGGGTGGAGGACGGCGAGTTACCAGCCAAGCTGTAACACTGGATGTCGGGACTACGGTGCTTATGGTGTCTGGTGGAGTGCTTGGGATCCTCAGTGAGCACTAGAAGCACCGATTGGTGGAGGCACCCGGTCAGGGTGCCAGGCGGTCAATCACACTGTCTATCTATCCAAAAAACACACATACACATTTCATATATATATATATATATATATATATATATATACAAAAACAAAAATGCTTGCACTCATGGTACCAATATAGTTCTTGCCCGGTGCTGATCCAGCAAAAAGATGCAAATATTCCAGTAAACGGACAGCACTCCAGGGACTTTCAGATGCAATAAAATATAGCTTTTAATTCAAATTCAAAATAAAAAATACACATCAATGTTTCGGCTCTCCTTTGAAGCCTTCTTCAGGATTACAAGGAGAGCCGAAACGTTAATGTGTATTTTTTATTTTTGAATTTGAATTAAAAGCTATATTTTATTGCATCTGAAAGTCCCTGGAGTGCTGTCTGTTTACTGGAATATTTATATATATATATATATATTTCCACAATCCCAGCACTCTACTTCCCGGTCTTTAATGATGCTCCGGTGCAAACCCCAGCCATAGTATAGGAAAGAAGATGAGTGCACTCTGACTGTAGTAGTAAAGTAGAAATGTTTTTATGTAGCACAAATAATTGTTCTTAGCAAACCTGTGATAGGAAAAAGTCGGTTGAGGTGTGCCGAAACCGACGTATGCTGTAGGCCAGTAAATAAAATGTGCCTACACTAGAAGAGTATGGTGAATAAAGGGAGTGGAGGGTGGGGCAGCATCTCGTCAGACCAATCACGGTAGCGTAGTGAAGGGGAATGTCCCTTTTAAAGGTCCATCTAGCAAATCAGACATATTTTTGATACCCTTAAGTATAGTCTGATTGGATAGGATGAAAGGAAACTGGTGTTGTTGGAAAGCAGAGAAACATGTGATGTTGGATGCCAGTCAGGCGTAACTTGATGGTATAGTGAGTGTAGAATATTGCATATTCTATGTTTCTATTGATTATATATGGATGTGTGGATTGATATAAGTAACAGATGGTCTAAGTCACAAGGCTTTCTTTGTCCGAGAGCTCTGGAATGTGGATTTGGGGGTCTTGTCCTTATATGGCTAGAGTTAAACTCGGACGTCAGTATGGGCACATCTATATAGTAACAGAGGGACACAATGTCTCTCTCTCTCGCTCTCTTGGCTCTTGGCTCTTGGCTCTTGGCTCTGTACAACAATGTAACTCTCCCATCAGAAGTACAGCAATTACCATCTGCTGTTGAAATCCATCATCCTGTAATATCCTTTTTTGTTTTATTATGTATCCGTAACTAAGAATAAGCCTGAAGAAAGTCAAATTGCGTATTAGTACTTTTCAATAATATTGACATATATTATTGTGGCGAGCATTTGGCCCAAGACTATATATAAAAAAGATGTATATATGTGTATATATATATATATATATATATATATATATATATAGCAATCAACTGAAGACAAGAAGAAATTAAGAAGTTTTAACAGCGATCGATTCCAACTAGATTTTACAGTGAGATAGCCTAAATTGAAGGTGGCAAAAAAAAAAAAAGAGACATATTAACCAATATTATGTAATGAAGGACCACTTGAATAGTAAAGGAGAGACTTGGTTACAGCAATTGCTGGGAGAACACTAAGGGTACAACTTAAATACCTTAGAACATGGAGGAGTACATTGAAACAGCGGAATCTACCAGGCACGGGAGCGCTACGAGGGGTAAGGAAATTTTTGTAAATGTGTAAATGATAACCAATATATACCTTGCAAACAATTGAGGGGTAACACGAGCGACTTAGACTAAGCAGGTGGCATGAATATGAATATACCAGCATATGATGTCAACCATAAATTACCGTATATACTCATGTATAAGTCGATCTCATGTATAAGTCGAGTGCAGTTTTGTGACCAACAATTGTGAAATATGCTGTGCCTCGTGGATAAGTCGAGGGTAAAACTTGGGGCTATGAAATTCTGTGATTTTTATAATTATATACACACACACTCATACAAACACACACTCTGCATTATATATACACACACTCATACAAACAATCTGCATTATATACACACACACACACTCATACAAACACACACTCTGCATTATATACACACACACACTCATACAAACACACAGTCTGCATTATATACACACACTCTTTTTTAATATTATTATTTTTGTATTATTTAAAAAAAAAATTTGTCCCCCCTCCCTGCTTGTTAACTGGTCAGGGAGGGGGGCTATCTTAATCCCTGGTGGTCCAGTGGCATGGGCTGTGAAGTGGGGGGGGCCGGCAGGAAGCATTTACTTACCTTTCCTGCAGCTCCTGTCAGCTCCCTTCTCCTCCGTTCCGGTCAGCTCCACTGTAAGTCTTGCGGTCTGGTTGCTGCGCGGATCGTTGCCATGGCTCTGACGGCTGCGGCTCTCTAAGTTGCCATAATACAGACAGTGACTCGAGTATAAGTCGAGTGGGGGTTTTTAAGCTCAAAAAATGTGCTGAAAAACTAGACTTATACTCGAGTATATACTGTATTTGAATTAAGGCATGTAGCAAAATTCTAATGATGCAGATACTCTGGAAAGTAAGTGCATTGTGAACCTGTCACATGCATAAGCCCGTTGCCTTAAAATAATGGGGGTAGCCCGGAGACAGATAAGTGATGAATGTAGATAAGTGATTACTATAGCAAGGGCCAAGTTGATAAAAAAACAACTTATATAGAGGAAATAATAGAGTAGAAGTGGTTGAGAACCATAAAAGTATCAGTACTGAAGAAAACCAAAAGAATAGCATAGGTAACTAGTATCAGTATCAACAAGAATATGAAAATAAGAAAGGACCATATTGCGAGGGAGCAATCGTGGCTAAAAACTTAGCTGAATTTGTATAAGAGTTTGTTTAGTTCTATATGGCATGGTTGTAATCTGTAACTGAAATCTACAGTATCCCCTAAAGGAGGCAGAGAGGGGAAAGAGGTCTATAACCTACAGAAAGAACCGTAACTGACAAATGGGTGCGAGGTTTGAAGAGCAAATGATACTCCGAATTGATAACCTACAAAAATATAATTTGATTAGACATAAGGAAATGGATGTTAGCAAGACCTCGTGAGTACCACCGTACCCCCCATGTACAGGACCCATGGGGTCCTGGAAAGCCACAGGACCAAATACCCGCAGATGGGAACTGTAGTGTTAAACCATGCAATCATATTTAGGGAAATCTCAAAATATGAATAGATGTGACACATAAATATGCTTGTAAGCAAAACCATAGACTGTGCTGAAATGCATATGTAAATATAGACAGTGTGGCTCAAGGCATGTTGTCTATCGTAACTCATCTAAAATGCCACATCAAACGTAATACCTGTTTGTGGCATTGTGATAATCAGATTGATGAAGTATTACCGCTACATAACTGTAAAATAATGATATACGTATACTAGGTGCTTATAAATGCACTACCCAGAATCTAAAACAAGACAATATATTCTTAATCCAAAATCTATAAATGTTTTCAATGAAATGCCCAAACGAGGTGCCAAATTACCCTGTGGCAGGTTGCCCATTACAGGGCATATGAACACACGCTGTGAATGCATAGTGATGCCAAGAGTAGGAAATATGCGTATCCCGATTTGAATCCCGAGTTTCAGAGTGGCTGTGCGGGCCGTGTTGGGATTAATGCGGGTGAAGGTAGGATGTGAATTGTAGAATGGTTGTGGAGTTTGTGTATGTAACTAAGACATGTTGGTGATGAGATGGTAAAGAACCCGATAGTTACAAATAATCATCTTGTTTATGAAATGGTGAAAAGAACAGAAACTGTATATAAACACTTATAAAACATCATACAATACATACGCATTGAGCCCAATAAAACAAGGTATTGGAAGACAGAATAAAAACGGGAACAGAGGCCTCTAGAATGCCACAGTGGCTGAACAGGCTAGCAGCCCTGATGGCTGTACATAATACATAGGGGAAAAAAAGGAGCTATAAGGCGTACATTAAAAAGACCTACATGTGGAATGCTTAGGAGGATGATAAATACTTATGCATACACAGCTGGCATGGAAGATTAGGGTTGAAAGCAACAGGAAATGCTAGAATAATGCTAGAATATCTCAGTAATATTAGCATCAGTTATAAAACTTCAATGCTTAAAATGAACATGACTGAATGATCTTCCTGATGCATGTAGACCATGGAAAGACTGGGTGGTGCTAGAAAGTGAGGGAATGCAAAAGCAGCAGACAAGAGAACTGCAGGTTTAGCTAGCTGTTTTAGATTATACCCCAATGAAAATTACATCATTAAATGCATGCCAGCTGTGCCTTTGGGCATATCTACTAAACAGTGAATTACCAAACAATATTGGCCCAATGAGTACTTATATACCCAGAGGGCAGACACACATTAAAATGTACTGACACACACTGAAATGCATATGATACAGTTTTATGAATTTGAGGTAATTTAGAAAGAAGATTTAAGACATTTAGAAAATATTCCCCTTTACAGAAAACAAGGAGATTTACATTTATGTGTACAGAGAATGTATATACAAGGTTATATTTTATGTCCTTTACCACATGTATTGGTCCAAGTTTGGGCCTGACATAAATTTAGACAGTCAGTTGCAACACCTAGCCAAATAATTACTAAACAATGAAGGCTCAAAAAGTGCAAGAATACCCAGGACAGACAAAAAAAAATGAAATGTAGAGTGAAACATTAAATTGCAGGGTGACTAACTAAAATGCATATGATAAAAGTCGATATGACCTAGTGTGGGCCAAAATACAGTAAGCAGAATTAGGCATGCTATGTACGATTGAAATAGGCTGAATTTGCGTTACTTGTAAAATTTGCCATATCCGAATGGCTGAACAAACAAACTTATGGATTTGTTGAAAAAAAAAAAACAACAGTTATAGAAGCCTGGACGCAACAGTGCCCCATGAACTTGTGAGGCGGCTGTTTACTAGAGTGAGGTAAAACAAATACTTGCGTGAGCCACAAGAGGCCAAGACCAGCTTGTTTAGAGTTTAGGCAGTTTGTGTTGATGACCTTTGAACAGGAAGTAGATAGTTCTGTACTGAGCCAGACAGTCTCATCAGCCTGCATCGCGTCAGACCAATCAAGCTAGGGTAGGGAAGGGGGGGAGTCCTTTTTAAAGGTACATAAGCCCCTCCTAAAACTTCAGGCCAAGCCTTCCAATATATGTATATATATATATATATTTATATATATATATTTATACAGGGCCACCATCAGGGCCCTGACCGCTCAGGGCGTCCCGGGCCCCACATTAGCTATGTGCACACATATATAGCGATTAACCCCTGTATTTTGCTACCTGTATTTTGCAGGGGGCCCAGCACACTTGAAATATACTGCTCAGATGCTCTGCTCTGTCAAAGTCTCGCAAGTGCCGCGATCGTCAGAGCGTTGCCACGAGTTACCATGGCAACGCTCCGCACGGCTTGCAAGACTTTGACAGAGCAGAGCATCTGAGCAGTATATTTCAAGTGTGTTGGGCCCCCTGCAGAATACAGGTAGCGGGGGCTGCACCATTCCTCACCCCCCCCATGGCCATTAACGTAAGAAAAAAAATACTGTAGGCTTTCCCCCCCTCATTATGCAGCCCCATACATTTACACACACTCCAGTCAGCACACACATTCCAGCCAATCAGCAGCAGACCCTCCCTCCCAGACCCTCCAACCTCCTGGACAGCTCACGAAGAATGCAGCTTCAAAATGGATGCTGTCCAGGAGGTGGGAGGGTCTGGGAGGGAGGGTCTGCTGCTGATTGGCTGGAATGTGTCTGCTGACTGGAGTCCGTGGTGAACCGTTCGTGGCGAACCATGGCGAACCGACATCACTATTCACTAACATTTACACAAACTATACACTAACATTTACACACACTACATCCTTACACAAACACACACTCTGCAGTCACTACACACACTACATCCTTACGCAAACACACACTCTGCAGTCACTAAACACACTACGTCCTTACACAAACACACACTCTGCAGTCACTACACACACTACATCCTTACACAAGAAAACACTCTGCAGTCACTACACACACTACATCCATACACAAACACACACTCTGCAGTCACTACACACAGTCTGCAGTCACTACACACACTACATCCTTACACAAGCAAACACTCTGCAGTCAATACACACACTACATCCATACACAAACACACACTCTGCAGTCCCTACACACAGTCTGCAGTCACTACACACACTACATCCTTACACAAACACACACTCTGCAGTCACTACACACAGTCTGCAGTCACTACACACACTACATCCTTACACAAGCAAACACTCTGCAGTCAATACACACACTACATCCATACACAAACACACACTCTGCAGTCCCTACACACAGTCTGCAGTCACTACACACACTACATCCTTACACAAACACACACTCTGCAGTCACTACACACACTACATCCACTGCACAAACACACAGTCTGCAGTCACTATACACACATTAAATACTTACACAAACACACACTATGTAGTCGCTGTACACACACACACTACATCGACTACACAGACACACTCTGCATTCACTATACACACACACTACATCCACACACTGTATTCACTAAACACTTAATTCCTTACACACACTCTGCATTCACTACACACACACACTACATCCACTACACAAACACACACTCTGCATTCACTATTCACATTGCATTTAATACACACAAACACTACATCCACTACACAAACACACTCTGCATTCACTATAAACACACACTACATCCACTACACAAACACACACTCTGCATCTAATATACACCTCATACATTACACAAATGTACAATCTGCTTCCACTATACACAATGCATCCGTTAAACACACACCACATCCACTACACACATTCTACATCCACTATACACACACCAGAATCAGTACACACTGCATCCCTGTGGGCGGACTGGGGGGGGGCAGCACTTTGGGCGGACTCAGGTGCAGGCAACGGGGGGCCCAGACCTTGAGCTGTGTCAGGGGCCCCAAAATTTCTGATGGCAGCCCTGTATATATATCCAGATCCTTTTTTAGGCAGAGGTATACAACAAAACGAACCTCCAGATACAATAAGAGTCAACACCAGAGGCGCCAGAAGAGCCGACCAATACGACGAGGGAAAAGAAATTGGAAAAAATACAAACCCCATGGGCAAACCACCCAGGATGAGAAAATAACGGTTTTTAGTTCGTCTAATAAAATACTGAACTCTGATCACTACTCACTTCTAAATAAAGGACTCTCTTTTGTTCCAGTCGCAAAGCCTGATTTGTTTCAGATGGAGGTTGAATTATACAAGATTCAAAGAATACTATATAGTAACGAGATCAAGAAACATCCAACAAAAAAACCTACTCATGTTTTTCCAATGAAAAACAAAAGGGATATTCGGACTGCTAACTCATCCATTAAAGCATTTATCCAGACGGTTAAAACGGATATAGAAAAAATTGTTAAAAATCCACCTCTGTCCCATCAGAATCTAAGTCCGGGAGAAAAAGCAGCATTGAAGGACCTCAGTCAAGACCCCAATATAGTAATCCGTGGGGCTGATAAAGGGGGAGCAACGGTGATACAATCATACGACCAATACCGGAAAGAAATACTGAGACAACTCAGTGATACCTCTGTGTATACGAAGCTTACGTTTGATCCAACGGTTAAATTCCAAAAAAGAATAAAAAATCATGTTGAATTGGGATTACAATTGGAGTACTTGGATACTCACACAGCTCAGTACCTCACAGTTGAGCACCCCAGATATCCGGTACTGTATACGCTACCCAAGATTCATAAAGACCCACTACAACCACCAGGAAGACCCATAGTTTCGGCTAGAGATGGCATAATCGAACCAATTGCCAAATATATTGATACTTTTATTAAAGATAGCATTATGGCTTTGCCTACATGCTTACGAGACACACGGGACTTTATGTCCAGAATCCTACAAACACCACATGTGGAGTCGACATCCTTATTAGTTACGATGGATGTCCAGAGCCTGTACACCATCATACCTCATAGGGAGGGTGTACAGGCTTTGAGGGAGATCCTGATCAAATCTACCATATATGAAGGTCCGCCAATTGAATTCTTGTTGGAATTTCTAATGATTGCACTTACATGCAACTATTTTAAATTTGAAAACCAATTCTATGTGCAAGTATCCGGCACTGCCATGGGGGCGGCAATGGCACCATCATATGCTAATGCCTTCATGTACATTTTTGAATGTGATCATATTTTGGAAAAATTTGGACAACATATTCAACATTATTATCGGTTTGTAGATGACCTGTTCATGATTTGGACAGGTACCAGGATAGATCTGGAACAAATGATTCATGAGATAAATCAATCTTCTACACCTGTTATACTGAGTCATCAAATTGATGAAAAATCAATTCAATTTTTGGATGTCACCATCTATAAAAAAGAAAACAAATTGGAATTTACCTTATACCGTAAAAATACGGATCGTAATACTCTCTTATCTGCCTCCAGTTTTCATCCACAACAACTTAAGAAATCACTCCCGGTCTCCCAATTCTTAAGGACATTAAGATATAATACAGAAACCGAAAAACGAAGAGCCCAATTGGAAGAAATGTGGGATAGATTTCGTATGCGAGGTTATCGTCCACAAACTCTCCAAATAGCACAAACTAAAGCTTTGAATATATGGAATCAAGAAAGATTGAATGATAAAGGTACCAAAAGAACCAAAAATTTATCTTCCCATGACTTTTCATACTGGAACATCGAAAATTAGACAATCTATCCAAAGACATTGGGATATATTACGTTCAGATAAATCACTACCTCATACATTCATGAGTTCCCCTGTTATCAGTTACAGAAGAAATAAAAACTTAAAGGACCTTCTGGTGAAGAGTGACCCAGAAATTTGCTACCGTAAACCGAGGAGTATTGTGAAGAGAGGTTGCTATAAATGCAGTGGATGTGTGACATGTAGTCACATGGTCAGTGGCACGACCTTTGCTCATCCCCACAGCGGTCAGAGAATTAAAATTTCTCATTATATCACTTGTACCACTGACCATGTGATATACATGATCACATGTCCCTGCGGACTTTCGTACGTTGGTAAAACCGACTTGACGTTGAGAGACCGCATAAGGGGACATCGGTCGACCATAACAACAGCCTTTAGAGATCAGTATAGCGATAAGCCAGTCGCTAAACATTTCCTACATATGCAACATAGACTTCCTCTGTTACGCTTCACGGCTATTGATCATGTCCCCCCAATGTCTAGAGGGGGTGACAGATCAAAGAAACTACTTCAACGTGAGGCACAATGGATCCATCGGCTGGACACAGTGACACCAAGAGGACTCAACGAAAATATTGTGCTCTCTATGTTTCTTTAATAATAATGTTCTTTGAATAATCATATGGTTTCCTTTTTCTCTAAGTATATTTGTGATCCTTATTGGTTTTTTGGAGCCTTTATTTTAATGGCCTTTTTTCCCTTTTTTTAGCCTGCTAGTTTTTTGATGTTATAGATTGCTTCAGCTAAATGCCTTCTAAACTTGACATGGTTGGTGAAATGTTTTTAACATAACATTCTTTATTTTTTTGATCACTTCTTTAGATATATGGTGACACTTTACACAGTATATTTGATCTTATGATCTTTGCTCACTTTTTTATATTAGGCTGCATTTTTGCGGATTTATGCACTCTGCACTTTAATCAGATTTCATCAATAGATTGATATTAGACATTTCACTTGCACATCTATGAGATATTTACCGATCTTATAATTAATTGTTTTCCTATCGGTATCTTAGCAACACCACATGATCACTTATGCATGGATCATGTGATCGCGGGTTCTATTTCCGGTTTCACTTCCGGGTGTGCACGGAGGGATTCAGGGGTTTTTTCACAGATTGGTGAGTACTTCTTTTTATGTCCTATATAAATGGCTTGTAAGCACAGGTACATTGACCTTGAGAAAGACCCGAATGGGTCGAAACGTCGGCAAACTTTGATGTTATACCTGCTGGAATAAATTAACTATTTTTTCAAGTCCTGAGAGTGCATCTCTTTATCCTTTATATATTTTATCTACATGGGATTGCACCCAGGCGATATTGAGCTACACATTTGAAAGGGTGAGTGCCAAGAAAAACATTGTTTTATATATATATATATATATGCATCATAACTATCTCAAATTTATATTATCTATTTCTTCATTTCCACTACGTACTAAGATACTGTTCATGATTTATTTTTGTTGACATCTCTTTGCTTAGAAAACTAGACCACTGTGAAAAATATGACACTGTAAAACATCCTGCCAATTAACTGCCATAGACAGAGAAGAATATCTTAGTAAGATAGAAATGTCTCCATTGAGAATTTGGCTCCTTTCAAAATCTTGACAAATATAAATTTTTTAGAATGGCTGAAATGTCAAGACCTATTATTTTTAATAGAGCATGACAGTAAAAAAATGTTAAATGATTCCATGGATTGCTCTCTTAGTTGAAAAGCTTTCATGGAACAGAAAACTCCTTGCAATATTGATATTGGTAGTGCACTAAATAAAGATAGACAACAAAGTGATTTGCCAGGATAAAATACTGTATATATGGTTATTCACTAAGAGAACTTTTTCATGATTGTTGTTATAAAACTGCCATTATGCATTGTTAAAATTAACAGCCAAAAATATGTATTCTTGGTCAACACACTTGGTCAACATTCACTTTGTGCATGTTGCCCACGTCCACTTCCACTGATACCGACCACTACTTAGTGCTTACACTTTTGAAAACTGTGTATATATCAAGATAAAGGGCACATTTTCCAATTCATTGCTATAGGAACATCACCTGGATGTTATAGCAGATTTGTTCAGTGCAAACTCACATCACATGTAATTATCTGAGGTTGTTTCCCTTAGTGTTTTTCAAACACCTGACTTGCCAAGGTATTTATTAAAAACTTTAACTAATATTCTTAAAGGGAGACCTTATTACTCAAATTTACTTAGTTATAGAATAAATACATATTTTTAAATGTAGAATGAGATGAGGCATTTAGCTTGAAAACCAATAGTTACTTAGTGCATAGTGGGGAAATGTGGAAACGTTGACAACTGCTAATTACCATTCAGAAAATGTTTTGCACCATGAAAATAATTTGCCATTTTAGTAGCTACTGGCTTGTGTGTAAATTATTGAAACAAATATGGAAACAGGCCATAAAATTGGCATGGCAAAAAATTGACAAGGAATTCACAAGTGTGTTTATGCTATTTGGGGTATTAAAATAACTTGATAACATTTAATAATATAATTCACAGGGATCATATTTATCATCCTTCTCCTTCTTCCTCCTCCTTTTAGACCTTTTTTAACCATTTAAAAAAAAAACTGGATCAATAATATCACAATCACAAAGTAGAGCACTTCAGCTGAAAGTATTATTGTAAATATATTAAATATTTAAAAATTTAAAAATTTAATGACACACTTTTTTTATGGAAAATACTTTATGGGGCAACCTCATAAGATTCTGCTCTTGGAGAAAGAAACAGCTCTCTCAGGGAGCGAATGAACTGTGCATGGCAATTGACCACCTGGAAGCTAAATATAAATGCCATGGACTGGATGTCACCTATAGGGACGTGGTTTCTGAATGGCATTCCCAATCGGATCTCCTATGTGCGAATACACACCACATCCTCCTCAAAATTTAGAAATTATAGTACGAATATTCTAACAAGTGTGGGAGGATCTTGCTTATTCTCCTTTAAAACGCTTTATGCAAACACAGATTCATAAGATTGGTTTGGCTCTCACCCTTCCCCACAGACATTTGTGCAGCATTTCATGCATATTACAAGTAATTGTATAACATTTGGTCCATGGCCACTAACCTTCTAGACTCCAAAGGGACACCTGAAAAATGTGCCTTTCTGGAAGAATTTGTGACAAAAACTTTATTATTAGAAATTAGGGAAGAGCTGGAACACTGCTTATGGAAGATGAATTGTGGTTTGCTGCTAAACTTTCTCAAAAAATATGCATACATTACTTGTCCGCCAAATATGCTAAACCTTCTCAAATGGGTAATGTCCCAGGCCAGGATGGCTACCCCCTCAGTTACTATAAGATATTCTGGAACACAGATGACTGAGACATTCAACTCCGTGCTTGGGATGGAAGACTTGGGCAATAGTCACTACCTGCCTCAAGGTACTGCAGGAGGGGGATAGGGACCCAACCTTATGTTCTAGCTACAGGCTGATTTTGTTGCTTAATTTGACAACCTACCGGTTGGTTTGCTTAGAGAGGAACTCAGTTGCAGTGAAATGGCCACCCCTTGCAGACACAACATTCCCAGGTACCTGAGAGTGATATAGGAACCTGCGAGATATATGAGGTCATGGGTGCATTTTTTCACAGAGGAAGCGATGAAGCCAGAAAGGAACAGACAAGAAGCAGTTTCAGATGGTCCAATGTTTAGGGCTGGCAGCAATGGAACAAGATCCAGAGTCAGGAAGCAGGATCAGGAATTAGGAGCAAGAATCAGGAACGGGAACCAGGAACAAGAATTAGGAACCACGATCAGGAACCAGAATCAAGACCCAGGAACAAGAACCAGGATCATTAACAAGGAACAAGAATCTGGAACCAGGAGGCTAGGAGACTGTGACAAGCACCAGAATAAACAAGAACTAACCAAGTGCGATGTTTGGGAATTCATAGGGAGAGCTGATCCACCTCCTTGTAGATGGAGCCCCCAGGTGACATAAAGGAGGAGCTCAGACCCGACACCTTATTGGTTGCATCCACCCACCTGCTCCCCCAGCACTCCCGCTCCAGTCCAATCAATCCCATACACCAATTAATACCACAATCCAACCAGTCCAATCAATCCCACAATCCAACAGCTGCTGCAGAATGAGCGACTGCCGCATTTGTGGTTTGTGGGGAAGTAGGAGAGAGACCTAGACATCTCCCTCTCAGAGGAACAATGGCATAAGATAATGATTTTACCACACTAGAGCTCCATCTGCTCGCATTTTCAAGAGATCCTTTACAAGATATTAAGCTGATAGTTCCGGACCACAATGGCACTGCATGCAATATTCCCTCATCAATCTGATCAATATTGGAGGTGTCACTCAGACCCCGGCACCATGCTACATATATTTTGGTCTTGCCTCACCATTTCTTCATTTTGGATAGTGATGTACAGACAAATATAGAGCATTACATGGCAATAGAGAGCATTACAAGTATTACAAGCCTTACATGGCAAACGAGAGCATTATAAGTCTTGTTTACTCCTTATTTAGTCCTATATCACACGTTAATAGCGGCATCCTGGTCCCATTCCTCCAGGGTCAAACCTCTGCCCCTTGCATCCCACAACTGGTGCAACGTGTAAAGGAAACCATTTGTTTGAAGCTGCAATTGCCTATACTAACCTAACCACTGTGAAATACATTGCTACTTGGTCACCCTGGATGCAATTTTCCTCTGACAACCCATCTTACACAATACCAAGAATATATGTCACAAACACCCCTCCGTTAATTCTCCTGTCACTATCTCCGCCACCTTGCTCCATCCTACTCTTTGCATTGCTATTCCATGTCTTTCCCTTCACTACTTTCCTCTACCACCTACAACCTTCTTGACCTTCACATTTGAGAGCTGGACTCCTATACTGGCTACAGAAATCCAACGAGAGTCTTGTACTTAAATTGCTTAGCTATGTATTATTAAATGGACACTCCAGACCCCTAAATCACTTTAGCTTGCTGAAAAGCTTTATGTGTGAAGAATGTGTCCTTTTTTCCATTTGCAAAAACCTGCTGATTTCAATAGAAATTGACCCGTTTATAAATGAACCTGGTTACATCCACCTTGCTTTCAAGTAGACAATACATCCTGTTACTTCCTGGTTTGGTTAGCTCAGTGTAGCTAAACTCAAGAGGCAGTAATTGCCCAGAGCGCCTGCCTTGCAAAGACTTCTCATTGAGTTACATTGTGAAGTCGTCTGGTTGGGGTTAGAAGGTGAGGGTTTGCAAAGTTTGCAGACAAGAGAAATATTTTATATTTGGTTAGTGGAGTGTCCCTTTAAGACTCTGTTACTTGTCTTTCTATCGCTATTTTAAACTGATATGTACTTAAATAAAGATTTCGAATGATAACATGATTTAAAAGTGGAAGCCTGCATTGGATTTGATGGCTATGACATCAAACAGACACTGATATTTAAAAACTGAAAAACTAATTTGGGAGAAATGTCATGAATCAGTGCCCATTTTTCTCTACCAAATGAGCATGCTGATAATACTTACCTATGTCACTGATGAACTTACTGCTGTTGTACCCAATTAATTCATAGCATTGTGAGGACTATTAAAGCATCAATTGCTTCATGTACAACAAACCAAATTGCAATACTATCGTTGACTTCTTCCAAAAAACATTATTAGGGTTCCTTTATAACAGAACTATTCTATATCTTCAAATTTTGTTTCTTTTTGGAAATATATAGTACAAAGGATTAAGCAAAAATGTTCCCTGTACTGCAATAAATAGCAAGCTTTGGGCACCAACATGTAATAGCATTTAATAATTATCATGGATTGGATATACTGTGTTAACTCGAAAATGTAACATTCACATTACTAAGAAAACTATCTCCAATCATACAGCAAAGAAGCTAAATGTATTCAGCATAGAAGGTGACAAAATAAAAATATAATTTCTGTCACAGTCTTTCCCATGAATTTTTTATTCGTTATCATTTGCCATAACAGTTGTAAATAATTTATTTATAAAAAAGTGCGTGTTCAACAAAAGAGGCAATTTAAAAATCAATAACATATATCCAATAATAAAAAAAAACATTCACAATGTTTTACCCGAAATGCATTAACACTGAATCATCATATTCAAACTACTCACAAGTATTTGTTTTTTATATTTTAAATTGTAGTCACTCAACAGAGTACATGTTCGCATTTTCTTTGCTTAGCTTTTCCATTTATTTGTATTTGGTTGCACTATATATTACATAACCTAGATGAAGGACCTAGTGCTTGTCTTAAGAAAAATAACGCCGAAATGTTCTTGTCTATGCCACTGAAAAACATCAGGTTAAATCATAAAGGGCTTACAGGGCAAACTAGAAACAAATACTCTGAGTGATTAAATATATTTACTACCAATTTAAAATGATACTTTAGGCACCAAAACAACTGTAGGGTAATGAGCCAGTTTGAGTGTACAGATGATGCCCATACAGTTTCATTGCTCAATTCTCTGCCATTTATGAGGGACACTATAGACATATATACTATAAACTATATAGTGCTCTATATGTGAAAAATTTGTCCTCTTTTTTTTGTTAATGTTACAGTCCTCTTACTTCATAGTAGTTTAGCTCAGTGCCTTGCCACTGATGTTTATCTTATTGAGCTGACAGCCACAGAAAGTGGGAAAGGGAACCTGCTTGCAAAGGCTTCAGATAAGAGACCTGCAGCTTTTGTCAAGCTTTCGATATACTCCCAATGACAAATGCATAATTCAATGTATGCAAGTTTCAGTCTGAGTGTATTTACTAAATCATGGGTCGTCAACCTAGTCCCTACCGCCCACTAGTGGGCGTTTCAGGATTCCAGGTGGACGGTAGGGAATTCCTCATTTGGAGAGATTGGGTGGGCGGGTGTGTGCGAGCCGGCGGTACCCCTGCGACCGGGTACCGCCATCACCATTTGTGGCCCTGTCCCAGGCGGCAAACCGGTCCATCGGGTGGCCCATGCTGTCAGGGCCACCCGAGGGATGTGGATTGTGAGGGGGCCCAGTCAGCGCTTGGCACTTTAACAGCACAGAGCTGGGAGGAAGTGACTGCATGTCACTCCTCCCAGCTAACACTGAGAGCCACGCAGGAGGAAGACCAGGAAGTCAGAGTGGGAACTCTGATTCCCATCCACCTGAGCCACCACTGGACCCCAGGGAAAGTCACCCTCCTGTACCTTAAAGGTAGGAAACAGGAGGGTGACTTAAATATAATGTGTGTGTTTGTTTGTGTGTGTGTCTTTGTATGTATGTCTTGTGTGTGTCTGTATGTGTGTACGTGTCTTTGTATGTATGTGTGTCTTAGGTATGTGTCTTTGTATGTATGTCTTGTGTGTGTATATGTGTTTTGTCTTTGTATGTATGTGTTGTGTGTGTCTTGTCCTTGTATGTATGTGTTGTGTGTGTAGGTGTCTTTGTATGTATGTGTGTCTTATGTATGTGTCTGTATGTATGTGTGTCTTGTGTCTGTGTGTATGTGTGTGTGTGTCTTTGTATGTATGTCTTATGTGTGTGTCTGTGTGTATGTTTGTATGTATGTGTTGTGTGTGTGTGTATGTGTGCCTGTCTGTTTGTATATATGTGTCGTGTATGTGTGTGCCTGTCTGTGTGTCTGTATGTATGTGTGTGCCTGTCTGTTTGTATGTATGTGTCTTTGTATGTGTGTCTTGTGTGTGTCTGTATGTGTGTCTTGTATGTGTGCCTGTCTATTATAGTGGGCTATAGTAAGTGGGCTACCTAGATCAGCCTTCCTACTGGGCATTGCTATAGTAAGGTTAAAAAATAGAAAAAAGGGAGAAAAAAAAGGTGGGGAGGGAAATTGAGGAGGAAGAGGAGGGGAGCTGACGCACAGATCAGAAATCATATTATGCGCAAACAGAGAAGTCATCTGAATATCACCGAAAGAGGAGACCTTGTTCCTTACGAAAATCGAACCAGATATCAAATATTTAGTCTCGCAGGCATCAACCTCAAGGATCTCATTAATTACTAGTAAAGGTAATTTCAATTTACTTTATTGTTTTCTCATTAAACTTTATAAAGTTAAAAATATTATAAACATGCATTAAGTAGAAATAAAAAGATAAATGTACGTACAAAGATGCATTAGTGGGCGGTAAGAAGAAAAAGGTTGACTACCACTGTACTAAATAGTGATATTTATTTATTTTTTGGGTGGTTGTTTCTGTTTATGCAGCTCCAGCAAAGGCCCCCCGGCTGTGACTCACACAGCCTGCAAAAAAAAAAAAATGTTTCCTTTTCAATCACATCTTCTAGAACAGAGTGTTTACTTTAGAAATTCTTATCTTCTGCTCTGTTAATGTGACCAGAGAGCAGGGGATAAGACATTCTAAATTAAACACACTGTGCAGTAATGGAAGTTTAAAAATTTGATTTCTATTTACTGCAAGTGTTTAGGGAGGCCATGTAAGTAACTGGCATAGGAGGTGGGTTTAGAAAGTGTAAGTCACAGGCATACAAGGTGTGGCTAGGAAGTATAAGTAACAGGTAAATGAGGTGTGTCATTTAGAGTTGACAATCACAATTTAGCATCTGTTTTCAGTTGATAATGGTTTCTCAACTTTGGTCAGTACTATGTGAATGTTTTTATTGTGGTCACTATCCAAAAGTTATGAACTTGTTTTTTTCTTGTAATGGTAGAAAACATTATCAACTTAAAATTAAACTTAATTCTTTATGTTATTGTTAAAGGGACACTACAGTCATCAGAACAACCACAGCTTATTGGATTTGTTCTGGTGAGTAGAATCATTACCTTCAGGCTTTTTTTTTTGTATATAAATAATTTATTAGATTTTTCCGATTACAATACTAAAATACACAATTTACAAACATAAATACTCAGACAGAAGATGATTATAACATATCATCGAGTGTTACATATAAGATATAAAAACATAGAAACTCAATCAAAACAGCGTGTTTATGGGTTATAACTTTGCCCTAACCAGGAGTTATTATCCTTATCTCCAGAATTCATTATTTATTGATACATGTGTCAATCATTTGACTGATAAAGGTCTTTCAAGGATCTTAATCCATTTATCCCAAATTTTAAATTTCTCCGTACTAATACAGAAGTTAGAAGATATTCCTCTTTCCTTCTTACATTGATGAATAATGGCTTCTTTACATTGTTGCCATGAATCTATTATCGTCTTTTTCCAGTTCCTGGCAATAGGCAATTTAATAGCCATTAATGCGTGGATTAAGAAATATTTCTCATCTTTCGCTAGTTGTGGTAATTTTAGATGTAGCAGTACCATTTCTGGTGCCCAATTATGTGTAATGCCCAGTAATTTATTAATTTCAACTAAAAAACAATCCCAAGCTCTCCTTAACGGTATGCAGTTCCACCATTTATGCAATTCGTCAGCATCTTCTGCACCACACCTCCAGCATCCCTGACTGTCAGTATTTGAAAACCTTCGTATCTTTGCCGGTGTCATATACCATCTATTTACTAATTTGTAATGCGCCACCATAATATTTAAGCAGTGGACTGTGGAGTAAACCGGTTGAAGAGCCATATTCCAATCTTTTAGGTCAATTTTAATTTGAAGATCCCTTGCCCACCTAGTCTTAGCGGGAGGATGGATCTGCACTTTAATTGAATTTATCTCCACACATTTTGTTAATATCTTTGTGTTTTTATCCGAGTTTATCAACTTATTTAATTTAAAAATTGGAGAATGCTCATTCAAATAGGGTATAACACTATGTAAAAATCTATTTATTCTAATAAAATTTAAATTCTGAGAAGTCAGAATGCTAAATACAGTGCGCAGATCATTAAAGGACATAATCTTCTTTTCGTCAAATAGGTCTGAAATTTTATTAATGCCATGTCTAGTCCACTGACTGACATCTAAATTTTCTATCCACTTCTCCAGGTATCTGAACGGTAATGCAGGCAAAATTGTATCCTTTAAATCTATTTTTTTTTTTTTAAATAAGTCCAGAATTTAACCTTAGATTTTAATATTATGTTGTCTGTTTGACATGGCTTATGTTTATTACGGGCAACAACAATTTAACCATGTTGTGTGGTTCCGAAATGTCTTCTCCCTCTAATTCATGCCAATCTTGTGGGTGTGTATCCTGATTAATTGTAGCTACTGTATGCAGCAGCTGGGCAGCTTGGTGATACAAAAAAATATTAGGAAATCCTGTTCCCCCTTGTTTATATTTCCAATACATAACGTCTTGTCCTATTCTGGGCTTCTTGTTAAGCCAAATATAATTTCTAAAGATCTTATTGATATTTGTTAGCCAGTGGGGTTGTATCGGCATCGGAATCATCCTTAATAAGTAAATAATCTTAGGAAAGATATAAGCCCTTATGGAGTTAACTCTTCCCCACCAGGATATCTCAAGTTTACTCCATTGTTTAAGGAGTTTCTTTTATTAAAGGGATTAGATTAGCTCTCACAATGTTTACAGGGTCATATACTATATTTATCCCCAAATATACAAAAGCTTTTCTTCTCCCATTTAAAATCATATTGTTTATTTAAGAAATTATATTCAGCCACGTCCATATATAGAGGCAATACCACTGTTTTTTGAATGTTAAGTTTATAATTTGTAAGAAAACTAAACTGATTTATTTCTTCCATTACTGCTGAAACCGAGTGAACTGGATTCAATAGTGTTAACAAAATATCATCAGCATACTGGCTTATCTTTAACTCTTTGTCCTTCTTATGAAAACCTGTTATATTAACATTTGAACGTATGTCATGAGCCTGTGGTTCCGCCACTATGATGTAAAGGAGTGGGGAAAGTGGGCAGCCCTGACGCGTACCGTTTGAAATCTCAAACCAATCAGACCTAATTCCCGCCCGATGGAGAGAAATAGAGGGCCATAATTGCCAAAAGGATCTGTCCCGAGAAGCCAAAGGCCTCTAAAGTTGATTTCATATAATTCCAGTTAACCCAATCGAAAGCTTTCTCTCCATCGAGCTCCATAGTGAGGAAGGGGGTTTTTGTGGCATGTACCTTAGCATAAATGTTTATAATTTTCCTAATGTGATTAGACGATGTTCTCCCGGGGACAAATCCTACTTGATCTTCTGATATTAAATTCGAGATTATACTTTTAATTCTTTTAGATATGATTGATGCATACATTTTATAATCGTTATTTTATAAAGCTATCGGCCTATAGTTGGCAATCTCTTCTGGATTTTTTTTTGGTTTAAGTATAGGAGCAATATTGGCTGCTAACATCTCGTTTTGGCAGTTTCCCCGTATACATAGCTGTATTATAGCATTCCCTTAAACCCTGAACAAGCCTATCTTTGTAGATTTTATTTAAAAAATCTACAAACCCATCTGGGCCTGGCGATTTGTTTTTTTTCATTGCATCAATAGCCTCTATAATTTCTTGAGCTGAACTGTCTTCATTCAGTTTGTTTAGTTGGGAGTTAGTTTATTTGGGCAGCTGCTTATCTAAAAAATATTTTTGTAGATCTTCTTGAGATGCTCTTACTTGCAGGTTATATAAATCATAATAATATTCTTTAAAGGTTGCCTCAATTTTATCTGGATCAGTTATTACATCATTGCCTTGTTTTATTTTATTTTATTTATTAATTTGATGTGCTTTAACTCTGTTAGTAAGAGGTTTATCTGCTTTATTTCCCCTTTAATAGAAATTGTTTTTCATATATTGTAAATTCCTATTAGCTTTAGCTATTAAAATATCATTAATTTTACTTTCAATTATCCTTATTTGATTTGTTCGGGCTCTCATAGGAGAGGTTATATTTATTTTATTGCATTCGCTTAATTCAATATATAACTCTGAAAGAGATTTCCCTTTACTTATTTTTTCGTGCGCAGCCATTCTAATTAAGTGACCTCTTATAACACTTTTGAACGCACACGATTTTATCATAGGTGATACCCCATCCTTATCGTTACCTATCCAATATGTATCTATTGCCTTAGCAATTTGTTCTTTATTATCTTCCGGAATTAATATTTTCTTGTCCAATTTCCACTCTGGTCTTTGTCTAATAAATTTATCTTTCAGATGCACCTTTACAATGTTATGATCAGACCAGGTGGTAGACAGTATATTAGAAGATTTTATTCTGCCCAACAAATTATGCGCTATTAAGATTAAATCAATTCTTGAATACGAACAGTGGGTCTTACTAAAACAAGTGAAATCTCTATTGGTAGGATGGAATATCCTCCAACAGTCTGAGAGGGCTGCATTTTGTATAATATTACTCAATTTCTTAGCTTGATTAAAGACATTCTTTGTGTGTATCTTACCTTTTTCAGACCTTTTATCTAATTTGGGGGTCGATTACGGAATTAAAGTCGCCCAGAACTATGAGAGCTCCTTGCTTGATTTTTTCTACTTTCATTAAAACTTTTTGTATGAACTGTATCTGTGAAGAGTTCGGTGCAAATATTGACTATTGTATATAATTCTTCATCAATACAGCAAATTAATATAATCCATCTGTCCATTTTGTCTATACTCTGATATTTTATGGAGACATTTACTTTAGCTGAAAATAATCTCGCTACTCCACTTTTCCTTTTCTCTTTATATGATGAACAAACAGAAAGAGGAAAATCTAAGAATCTAAATTTCCCTTCATCAGCTTGTCGCCAATGCGTCTCTTGTAGACACACTATATGAGCGTTTTCTGTTGTTTTCATACGATCAATTACTATTTTCCTTTTTTATGGTGAATTAATACCTTGTACGTTAATAGTCACAATAATTACCATTTAGCAAAAATGTTTGTCCTAATATACTAGGCATCCTTCAATCTATGGCTCGTGTCATTTGACTTATAATATGGCCTAGATATCTTCTATTCACTTTCAAGTATTTACACATAAATATCAATTTTCCTGAATACATTTCTATATCCTTTACCCTCCACAAAAGTCGCTGTTTAAATATAAGACTAACATTTGACATTATAACAAATTCAGACATACTAACAAAAAACAAAACAACAACTCTTTAACCCCTTAAGGACACAACTTCTGGAATAAAAGGGAATCATGACGGAATATTTCCGTCATGTGTCCTTAAGGGGTTAAGGAAGTCTGGATGGTTTTAGTGAATATCCCCTTTCACCAAAAACCTCCACCTGGATCCCTACTAGGATCAATTGTATGATGCTGAATACCTTGATGAAAGAGAGATAAATTCTTTCGAAAAAAACAAACAAACCTCTATTTCCCTTCATTTTTTGTTTACTATTCTTCTCTATTGATAAGATTCGAGATTTAAATCATGTATTTCTTCAAGATTAACCTCTTTTTTAGGAGTGCATTCTTTTGTGCCTAGTTCCCATTTATTGCTTTAGTTCTTTAATAAATAATTAAATCATCATTTCTGCTTCCTTTCTTTCTCTCTCTTCGAGAGTTGTTTACCCTCTTGAACCTTTTTATTTGCCATGAGGAATAATAATAATAAAAAAAAAAAAAATTATTTCCCCCTTCTTCTTTCCCTTGTCAGGGATCTTCCCGCTGGATATATCCTTAAAGGACCACTCTAGGCACCCAGACCACTTCAGCTTAATGAGGTGGTCTGGGTGCCAGGTCCTTCTAGGGTTAACCCATTTTTTCATAATTATAGCAGTTTCAGAGAAACTGCTATAATTATGAATGGGTTAAGCCTTCCCCCTAATCCTCTAGTGGCTGTCTCATTGACAGCCACTAGAGGCGCTTGCGTGCTTCTCACTGTGAAAATTCACAGTGAGAGCACGCCAGCGTCCATAGGAAAGCATTGTAAATGCTTTCCTATGAGACCGGCTGAATGCGCGCGCAGCTCTTGCCGCGCGTGCGCATTCAGCCGGCGGGGCGTAACGGAGGAGGGAGGAGGAGAGCTCTCCCGCCCAGCGCTGGAAAAAGGTAAGTTTTTACCCCTTTCCTCTCCCCAGAGCCGGGCGGGAGGGGGTCCCTGAGGGTGGGGGCACCCTCAGGGCACTATAGTGCCAGGAAAACGAGTATGTTTTCCTGGCACTATAGTGGTCCTTTAAAGCTTCTTCAAATGCTGTAATTTACAACTGTAGATATTATGGTTAATTATTTGGAATTAAGACTAGTTTTTATTCAAATTCAAATGCCTTCAATACTTCAGGTATGCTTGATCTTGATTTTAATATTTTTAATATGTTTATATACTGAGCCTTCTTGTTGTTCTTTTTTTTTTCTTCTGGTCGTTTTACTATCATTCCTCCTTATCACTTTCTTTCTTCTTTGTGATATAAGGCTTCAAACAATTACATAGAGAAAATTAGTCCAGCCAAGAATTAAGGTTGTATACCTTAATTATTGATCTCTATGTGGGTACATCCAAATTTTATTAGGCAACACCTGATTTTTCCAAGCTCAACAATCATTTCCTCACTGTCATCTCTTTATTTCTTTATCAGGCATTTAATTTGCAGCAATTCCACCATCTATTTTTCTGCCCTTTTTTCTTTTTCTTCGCCTCCCCTTCTCCTTCTTCCACCTTTACATCTATTTCTTTCCGTTGTAATCTATACCTTATATTTTATATAAACTTCATACAATAAAGAGAGAAAAGAGAGAATAAAGTACATCGGCAAGTCACCAACACCGCCTCCATTTAACTCCTCTTTTCAAGTAATCTTGGAGCAGGCAGGCTTAGCACTTAGAACTCCAGCGTCTCGTTGCGTCTGTTATTTGTGCTGTTTCCATGATGAGAAGGGGATGCTTGGTGAAGTGCTTAGTCAGGCATACGTGCCAACATCAAACCAGCGGGTCTCCACTGCGGACTCTCTCCTTCAGGGCATCAGCATCACCGCGATCGTGGACGTGCGCTCCCGTGCAGCGTGTACGTCCTATGTCATTGCTCTGCCCCCCCCCCACTTTCAGGCTTTTTGCTGTAAACACTGTCTTTTCAGAGAAAATATAGTGTTTATAGTACAGCCTTCACTGGCCACTCTTTAGGTGGCTGTTAGAGATCTTTCCTGGGTCTTGGCTGCCTGAAATGCATGCAAACATTCAGTGTCTCCTCCCTCTGCATGCAGACACTGAACTTTCGTCATCTCTATGAGGAGATGCTGATTGGCCAGGGCTGTGTTTGAATTGTGCTGGCTCTGCCCCTGATCTGCCTCCTTGTCAGTCTCAGCCAATCCTATGAAGAAGCACTGTGATTGGATCAGGCCACCACATCTGATGATGTCAGCAGACAGCTTGCTATTCTGAGTCAAACAGCATGCAGAGCTACAGCTTCAGGCTTGAATACAAGTAAGATTTTGCTATATTTAGGGAGGCATGAGGGGCCCAGGGGAGCTAGACGGTAGATTTAACACTATAGGGTCAGGAATACATGTTTGTGTTCCTGACCCTATAGTGTTCCTTTAAAGCTTTTACTAATAATATTGTGCATACACTATCTTAATTTAATTTGAAAAACAACATGTTTTCCTTAAAGTAACTTACCTTTATATATACTTCAGGATGATTTATAAGGTAGTAGAGGGACAGAATACTCTGCCAGAAACCTATTCCATCTATATCAAAGGTTCTCAACCCAGTCCTCATGGACCCCCTACCAGTCCAGGATTTAAGGATTACCTGGGTGTGTCTAAGGTGTTTATAAAAAGAAAAAAAAAACACCTTAGAGTCTAAGGTGTTGGTTTTTCTTCTTTTTCTTAACACCTTAGGCACACCCAGGTAATCCCTAAATATGTGTTGCTGTTTATCTGAGGTTGAATTTACCTAATTTTAAGACCTGCTAAGGAACAGATGATTGTTATTATGTCCTGATATGTCAAACCATAACACTAAAAGAGGGTGTACTTTCTTTTTCCCATGACTGTATATAAACACCTAGGTTAGGGAGATCACATATCTCCCTCCCCATATTTTACAGGCTTGTAAAGCATGGGGAATACCAGGAGATCATCTCTCATTCTCGTGATTTGCGTCTTTCACAGTTTAGCTGCATGTTAACATAGTAATGCTCTGATTCCACATGATGGCTAAAAGCCTCTACTATACCACCGGGCCTCCAGGGAATGCCCTAATGCTCTGTGGAGTGTGCAGGACCAGGCTTGAGAGGAAATTTGGCGTGGAAAGAACAACTCTTGCGACCAGCATGGATGTCAGAGGCCGGAACCCAAGAACACTCGGCAAGCCCACACCCCCTCTAATCAACTAAATACTGTAAAGTGCCACGAAAAAACCTGGAATCGATTATGGATGAGACCCAGGGCCAGTGCAAGGATTTTTGCAGCCCTAGGCAAAAGTAAAGTTTGCCGCCCCCCCCCATCTGACATCACAATGCTCCACCCATATGATCTGCCATGTTAACTAACGCCAGTGCTGCAGTGCCGCCTTGTTTACATTATAAGGCATGCAGGGACAGGCTATAGACACCAGAACAACTATAGTGGGACTATAGTGTTTCTTTAATGTGAGGTAAATTAGAGATTAGTGCCACGAATAATATACTAGATTTCCTACTTACAACGAGATGAGGATGATGATGGGCTCTAGCTGCAGTCTGGCTCCACTGGTCTGGTGTAGAACAGGCTCTCTGGAGGCTGTTTGTAACTGTGGTCACAAAAAAACAATATTCTGGGAGAACGGGAAGCAGCTCCATTTTTGGGGGGCCCTTTACACAGCTCAAGGTCTGGGTCCCAGGGTCCACCTTCATGTTCCACCAATGAGTTTGTTCACAGCGGGTGGAGTGTGTAGGGGATGTCCTGATATGTGTGTAAGGAATGCATTGTGTGAATCTGTGTTTGTATGTGTAAGGGCTGCAAGGTGTGTTTCTGTGTATGTACAGGATGCAGTGTGTGCGTGTGTGTGCGTGTGTA
Source organism: Pelobates cultripes (assembly GCA_933207985.1). NCBI lineage: Eukaryota > Metazoa > Chordata > Amphibia > Anura > Pelobatidae > Pelobates > Pelobates cultripes. The sequence goes on from OW240915.1 coordinate 105,106,795, forward strand.
AGGGGTGCATTGAGTGTGTGTAAGGGGTGCATTGAGTGTGTGTAAGGAATGCATTGTGTTTTTCTGTGTGTGTAAGGGATGCATTGTGTGTAAGGGTTGCATTGTTTGTGTGTGTGTGTGTGTGTGTGTGTGTCTGTGTGTGTAATGCATTGTGTGTTTTTCTGTGTGCAAGGGGTGCATTGCATGTGTGTGTGATGGATGTCACTCTCTCCCCCTCCCTTGTCACTCTCTTCTCCCCCCTCTCCCTTGTCACTTTCTTCTCCCCTCCCCCTTCCCACTCTCATTGCCCCTCCCACCCCTGTCAATTTCTTCTCCCCCCCACCAATTTCTTCTTCTCCCCCCTGTCAATTTCTTCTTCTCCCCCTCCCCTCCCAATTTCTTCTCCCCCTGCCAATTTCTTCTTCTCCCCCCTCCCCCTCACAATTTTTCTCTCCCCCTCCCTCCCACCTCTCCTCTCCCTCCCTACAATTTCTTTTCTTCTCCCCTGCCAATTTCTTCTCCCCTCCACTCCCAATTTCTTTTCTCCCCCCCTGACAATACCTTCTTCCCCCCCTCACAATTTCTTCCCCACAATTTCTTCTCTCCCTCCCTCTCCCCTCACAATTTCTTTCTCCCCTCACAATTTCTTTCTCTTACCCCCTCCCTCCCAATTTCTTCTCTCCTCCCAATTTCTTTCTACCCCTCCCTCCCCATTTTTTCTCCCCCCCCTCCCCTCCCAATTTCTTTCTCCTCCCCCCCACCTTTGTTGTAGCATGGCCGAGCCCTGCAGCATGATGGTCCGACGGGTACAGGGAGCTTTTGTTTGCACTTCCTGTTAGTCCGGCCGGGTACAGGAGACAGATGCTCCCTGTACCCGTCGGACCATCATGCTGCAGGGCTCGGCCACGCTACAACTGAGGGAGTGACAGGAGGGAGCACTGAGCGCTTCCCTCCTGTCAGCCCCTCTCCTCAGGCTGCGCCCGGGCGGTGCAGACCGCCCTCATGGACACACCGCCCGGGCAAAGCTGCAGCCGCCTGAGGCTCTCTACAGAGGGCTTGGGCGGCTGCAGCATGGGGGGGGGGCGGCGCTTCTGGCAGCGCCCCTTCCCAAGGGGCGCCCTAGGTGGCTGCCTAGTCCGCCTAACAGGTAGCGCCGGCCCTGATCAGACCTCATACTCCTCCTGTCCAGAAACAACCAATGGAGGAGGGGGAGCACTTGGGACAGTATATCTATTGCAAACAAATGTTTTGAGCAAAGAAACAGGAAAGGAATTTGGAAGGAGGCAGGAGGAAACAGAGAATATGAAACAGGATTAATTTTAGAAAGGATTCAAAATGGACGAAGGAATCTGGGAGCAAACTTCATGCTAGGAACTTTTAGTTTGATGTTGCGCGATGATAACCACACCCTCTCACACACTTGGTAAACAGGGTTGGCACCCCGCCGTTTATCAGCATAAAATTTGAAATGATCAGCCGCAGTTTCTACAGAGAGTGATCCAAGTATCACGAATAGAAGCAAGGTGGTCATCCAAAGCAGTGATAGCTGTGTCAGAAAAAACAGCCAACAGAACAGTAGGATGAAAACCGTTATTAACAAAGAATGGACTATGTTCAGAAGAGTCATGGTCAGCATTGTTCCTAGCAAACTCAGCCCAGACTAGTAATTCGGACTAATTATGCTGCGTGCTATTAACAAAGCAACGCAAATATAGTTTCAATGACTGGTTAGCCCTGTCAGTCGTGCCATTGGTTTAGGGGTGATAAGAGGAAGAAAAAGACAATTCAATGTCTAACTGTTTATTGAAAGCCCTCCTAAACCGAGAGACAAACAATATTGTGAGGAATGTCATGCAGTCGGACAATGTCTCGTATAAAGATGAGAACTAGGTCTTGTGAGGATGGCAATTTTTTGAGTGGAATGAAATGAGCCATCTTATAAAAGCGGTCAACCACCATAAGGATGGTGGTATAGCCATTAGGATTAGGAAGTTCTACAATAAAATCCATACACAAAAGTGAATATGGAACATTAGGAACGGGAAATTGATGTAACAATCCACATGGAAGCTTATGAGGTACTTTATAAACTGCACAAACAGAACAGGCCTGCACATATTCTTTAACATCTTTTCTGAGAGAATCCCACCAAAATGATCTCATGACGCGGATATGGATTTTTTTAACTGCTAGTATAATGGGCAATAATTCTCTGTTGCCAATATTATAATTACGCTCATCGGGAGACAGCTTTCTAGAGAAGTATCCACAAGGATGCAAAGGGGTATCCTGACTCTCCCTCTGAGAGAGAGCAGCCTCTACCCCATTTCTTTAGACCATATAGTACTACTAGCCCCCTTGCATGTCATATTGGTGATGGGGGCTATCACAGAAGAGAACTCTTTGATAAATCTCCTGTAATAATTGGAAAACCCAATAAACCTTTGAATGGCTTTTAGTCAATTGGGTAATGGCCAATGTAGAACAGCTTTTAGTTTATGAGGGTCCATCCGAAAACCAGAGGCAGAAATGTTATACCCCAAAAACTGTACTTCAGTCTGATCAAAGATGCATTTTTCCAATTTACAATAAAGTTGATTCTTAAGTAAAGTTTGCAATACTTGTTTAACATGTTTGTGGTGAGTCTGAAGGTCATGGGAATAAACAAGGATATCATCCAGATATACTAGGACAAATTAATAAATATAGTCCCTGAGTACATCAATAATAAAGTCCTGGAACACAGCCGGAGGATTGCAGAACCCGAAGGGCATCACAAGGTACTCATAGTGCCCACTTCTAGTGTTAAATTCCACTCATGATTTTCTTTAATCCTTACCAAATTGTACGAACTCCTGAGTAGTTTATTAACTACTCTAGCCCCCTGGAGTCTATCAAACAATTCGGAAATGAGGAAAATGGGGTAGGCATTTTTAATGGTGATTTTGTTTAATGCCCTGTAGTCAATGCATGGATGTAATTCACCATCTTTTTTAGATACAAAAAAGAACCATGCACCAGCAGGCGAGGAGGATTTATGTATGTGGCCCTTCCTTAGTGAATCTGTAATGTATTCTTCCATTATTCTACTCTCCTGTGGAGATAAGGCATACACTGCCCCCATATGCGGCATAGCGCTGCGTAGCAGATTTTTGGAGCAGTCATATGGTCTGTGAGGAGGTAGACCATTGGTCTGATTCTTACTGAATACCTTGTTAGCCTCCCAGCATTGTATGGGAATCTCAGGAGTCTGCGGCGTAATATTGGGTAAAGTAACAATGCCCACTCTTTATGTAATGGGTAATACACATCTCTCTGTACATTCTTTACCCCATTCCAGTATTTCTCCCTTTGCCCATTCAATATGAGGATTATGCTCAGTGAGCCAAGGAAATCCTAATATGATGGGACAAGAAGAAGAAGCAATTATCTGGAATGGAATGTCTTCCTTGTGTAGAGCTAAAATAGAAATGTTAATAGGCAATGTTTCATGGGTAATCAAGGGTTGAGAGAATAGCCTCAACAGCGAGAGGTGATGATCTCTATTTGAAAGGTATTAACTGTTTCTTAACAAAATGTATGTCAATTAAGTTTCCTGCTGCACCTGAGTCCATCACAGCTTTGCATGAAAAGTTATTTTTTGTTACACATGGCCATAATATCAAGGAGAAGCCTATTTTGGTTGTTACCAGAGGATGTATCCATCACCTCAAGACCTTAAGATTCTTAGGTGCAGAAGTTTTATGCATGTATGGGACAAGCACTCCTCTTATGTCTGTCCTTTTCTACCGCAGTATAGGCATAGACCCTCTTTTCTCCTATATTGTCTTTCTGCCTCTGACAGTCTAGTGACCACTAACTGCATAGGTTCAGGTTCTGACTGTGTAGGGAGGTCAGAAAGAACAGGTCTGGAGAAATGAGGTGCCAATGACATAGTTATACATCTAGTTTTGTTTCTGGTAATTTCTCTGGTTCTTAATCTATTATCAATTTGCATAACGAATGTGACAACTTCATTAAATTTTTTAGGTAGATCTTTGGTAGCAGTCTCGTCCAAAATTGCTTTGGATAACTCTTTTTTAAATGCAGAGCCCGCTATTAGTCCAGTGTACCGCAGAAGCCAAGGTGCGAAATTCTATGGCATAATCTGAAATAGACCGGTTCCCTTGTTTGATATGTATTAGGGCAGTGGAGGCGTCATCCTCCCTTCCTACTGGTTTGAAGGTTAATTTGAATTCCACAATGAATTCCTGGTAATTATGTGCAATACTCCTATTACTCTCCCATAACTGATTGAGGCAAGCTAAGGTTTTACCTTTAAGTTAGTTCATTAGGTAACCAATCTTAGATCTATCTGAGGGAAAAGATCCCGGTGAGGCCTCAAAATGATACTCAATTTGATTCAGAAATCCCCAGCATTTTTTAATAGTACAATCAAAATGCGGGGGAGGAGATAGGGAGATAGTAGGTACCTTATGTACAATAGGTGGGGGTACATTAGGCGGAGGAGACATATTCGGATAAGCCCCAAGTTTTAGATGTGCTGTTCGGGTAAGAAGCGTACTGAAAGCCTGGCAAATTGATCCATACGGTGATCATTCTCCTCTAGCTTTCTCTCGCTTTCTCTCGCAAGCTGCTATGTGCTGACACAATTCTACAGGATCTATAGCCATGTCGTAATGTCAGGATTACTAATTGATCACACCTAGGACTAGAAGATAATGTCTTACCAGGCCTTAGAATGAACGGGCTTAACGTACCAAAGAATAGTCAGAATACTTGCCAAGTCAGGGACACAGAATGGGACACAACGATAAGGGAAAGCCAAAAGTCACGGATACCAGAATACAGGGAAGTCAAAACAAAGCCAAAGTCAATAACCAGAAGTAAACGCTCAGAAATACACTCTCGGACAACCACTAAGGGAAACCACGACAGGGCAATGAGGAAAAGTAAAATTACGTTTAAATAAGCCCTTTACAATTCTGATTAGCCTAAAGTCAGCCTTTGACCCCAGAATATGCGTGGGTGTCTCTCACATGATGTCACACGCACGCCGACGTCGTAATCAATGTGGGTGGATGTGGGGATATAATTGGGCATGGATCCGCAGCAGCTGGCGTCCATCAACATGTTGCAGGAGTCAGGTATACAGACGCATGGCTGCTGAGTGCAAATATCGCAAGGTGAGGATAAATATGTTACACAGTATCTCAGCGTACAGATGGTTATATAAAAAAACAAAGAGATATAAAATAGTGCTCACTGTAAGTACAACTAATATAAAAATAAATGAATGTATTTTACTCACATTTGATAGTGCAGGATATTGCTCAAACATCTGCGCATGGGTGGTATAATCCCCACCAGGGATGTGGTTTGGAATAGTCCAAAATTGAAGTTAAAAATAAAATTGCCAAAAACTATTACAAAGCATTAAAAGTGCAATAAATGGTCTAACACATATAGTAAGTGAAAACCAAATATATTTTAATACTAATATAAATAAAACAAATAATAAACTATGCGTTTCACCAATAAAAGTTATTTTCAAATGTAAATATAATATTGTATATGTTTTACTGTATTAGTTTCTGGCATTCTTATTGACATTACATATTCATTGAATTTGATGAACCATGATGCTTATTACTTAATCTACTATCCAATCATAATCACTTTTGACAAAGGAATATATTTCTAATAATTGCTCAACTTTAAATGTCACTGCCCTCTCAGTAAATATTGTGCTACAGTTTAAGTATATTGGATCGGGCGTTCATTTAATAAACTTTCTAGGCCTTTTATGTTCACAAAGACAGTGCCCTGTGGCAATGATTGGTGGGAAATATTAATGCACGTCATTTTATTGGATCTGGATTTAGCAGTTTCAATGCCGTATACAATTACACAACTTATCTTGTGATGATGTGAACAGTGCATTTACCGTAGACTAAAAATCTGAAATAGAAAAGTGACAGATTTGGCAAAGAATCTCTTTTTAACCACCTGGTCTACTATGTGGAGAGAATGCCCACAGGAAGTTATGAAGCAGATTGCTGCTTTTGTCATCCAGCCAACTTAAAATATGCTAAATTTTCTAGGCTACATGGTTATGTTTCAATGGGTCTCTTACCTCATGGGGATTCATCTTAAATTATATGTCTGGCATCAGACTGTTTTGTAGAACAGCCATGTTTAGCTTTATAATAGGAAACATTTATCACAATTTGATAGCTTAATGTGTTGTAAAAATTAGGAATTAATTACATAGAAATTTGCCAGCAAGTAAATATCGTACATTTTTTAGTTCAGTGAGAGTTTTACTTTTACAGATTTATTTATTTATTTTAGATTTACAGATCTGTTTTTATGCAGCTTTATGCAAAAATTAGTTAAAGAAACATTCCAAGCACCATAAGTACCTCAGCCTGCTGTAGTTGTTATAGTACCAGGAGTGCCCCAGGGCACTTCCAGAGTTTGTAGTTACAACATTTTCAAATGGATTGGTGACTTGCCAGGGTGTCCCCAGGTCCCAGTTGCAGTCTCTTCTGGAGCTGCCTCATTGGCTGAGAGAAAACGGCTTGACTATTTACACTGAAGGTGCAAGGGCACTATTAGCACCATCAGCACCACAGCGGGGGCTTATGGTGCGTGGAGTGTTCCTTTAACACATTTTACATAAAACTAAAGAAAAAAACAGATCTGTAAATCTAGATAAACTCAGAAATGCAGTAAGATATTTATTTACTAGCAAATGTCTATGTAATTAAATCCTCATTAATTTCCTATTTTCAGTTAAAAAACAATGCCAGATCTAGGTTACTGTAGAGAGTTTCACTCCATAATGACTTTATTCACAGCTATTTTATGGAAGATTGCATTATTATTATTAATACTCAGTATTATATCCATTATATTAATTTTAACTTCAACATTACGTCCACGCAAATTGTTATTATTGTCATTTTGATTTAAAAATTAAAATGTTTTTGCTCACATACTATATCTAAAATATTAAATACAAACACTTTCAACCTATTAAAAAACTGCAAGACAAAATGTTACACACCATTTCAATAAAATGGAAGTTAGGAGATGTAGCCCCTAAATAATCTAAAACAAAAAAAAGGCACCAACTCCATAGCACAGGGTCTGAAATAATATCAATAGTAATTTAAAAATCTAAATTTATGTGCAGTATGAGGAAGGTTTGCCCAGGTAACCACAAAGGATATCTGTTAATCTGAGTTTTGTGTCAGGAAAGTTGAAAATAGGATATCTGTTAACCCCTTAAGGACCAAACTTCTGGAATAAAAAGGAATCATGACATGTCACACATGTCATGTGTCCTTAAGGGGTTAATCTGAGGGTTTTTTTATGTGTTGAAAATAGCTTGACAGAATGTTTGGGTATGGCAAAGAAGCAGGAAGGGGCAGCAAGGAGCTGGAAGGTAAAGCAACACAAAGGTAAAGGAGAAGGAGCAGAAAGGGTCAGCAAGGAGCTGGAAAGGGCAGCATGGAGCAGGAAGGGACAGAAGGAGCACAAAAGTAAAGGAGGAGAAGGAACAGAAATAAGCAGGAAGGGACATCAAGGAGCAGAAAGGGTCAGCAATGAGCTGGAAAGGGCAGAAGGGGCACAAACATAAAGTAGGAGAAGGAGCAGAAATTAGGAGCAGGAAGGGGCAGCAAGGAGCAAGAAGGGTCTGCAAGGAGAAGCAAGGGTCTTCAAAGAGCAGAAAGGGACAGAAGGAGCACAAATGCAAAGTAGGATAAGGAGCAGGAAAGGTCTGCAAAGAGCAGGAAAGGTCTGCAAAGAGCAGGAAGGGTCTGCAAGGGGCAGCAAGGAGCAGGAAGGGACTGCAAGGAGAAGGAAGGGTCTGCAAAGAGCAGAAAGGGACAGAAGGAGCACAAAGGTAAAGGAGCAGAAAGAATCAGAAGGAGCACAAAGGTAAAGTAGGAGAAGGAACAGAAAGGGTCTGCAAGGAGCAGAAAGGGATCAGAAAGAGAATGGAGCAGAAGGGCACAAAATAAGCAGAAATTAGCAGAAAGGTAAAGGAGCAGAAGTAGCCAAGGAGGAAAGAAGACAGTGTCAAAGGAAAAAGAAGACTTCAAATGAAGGAGAATAAAAGGAGACTGGAGCAGGAAGGACAAGTGAAGTGAACCCTCCACTTTATTTTGGACACCAAATCATAAGGCTTTGGTACAGTGGTGTACATACCGGGGTCGCAGGGGTAGCGGCTGCGACCGGGCCTGGCTCACCAGGGGGCCTGGCCACCCTGCGACTCGGTATGTATGCCACTGTGGCCAGTCTCTTTCCCTGGCGGGCCCAGGAGCCAGCCACCTCAGGGCCCCCCGAGACTGGCCCTGGTATCACCCGGCAGACAGACGTCATCTTCCGGCTCCGGTATCAGTATGCGGCGCGCGAGGGAGCTGAAGAGGAAGCACTCAGGGGAGAGTGCTCCCTCGCCCGCCCGCCCAGTGATACCACTAGACCCCAGGGAATCCCCTCAGCTCTCCAAAAGGTAAGGAGGCTGGGGGATTAAATTTAAAAAAAAACATGTGTGTGTTAGAGTGTGTTAGTGTGTGTGTTAGTGTGTGTGTGTGTTAGTGTGTGTGTGTGTTAGAGTGTGTTAGTGTGTGTGTGTGTGTGTTAGTGTGTGTGTGTGTGTTAGTGTGCGTTAGTATTAGAGTGTGTGTGTGTTAGTGTGTGTGTGTGTGTTAGTGTGTGTGTGTTAGTGTTAGAGTGTGTGTGTTAGTGTGTGTGAGTGTTTGAGTGTAGTTAGAGTGTGTGTGTGTGTGTTAGAGTGTGTTAGTGTGTGTGTGTTGTGAGTGTTAGAGGTGTGTGTGTGTGTGTTAGTGTGTGTGTGTGTAGTGTTAGAGTGTGTGTGTTAGAGTGTGTGTGTTTGTTAGTGTTAGAGTGTGTGTGTGTTTTAGTGTGTGTTTTAGTGTTAGAGTGTGTGTGTGTGTTAGTGTTAGAGTGTGTGTGTTAGTGTTAGAGTGTGTGTGTTAGAGTGTGTGTGTTAGTGTTAGGGTGTGTTAGTGATAGAGTGTGTGTTAGTGTTAGAGTGTGTGTGTTAGTGTGTGTATTAGTGTTAGTGTGTCAGCGAGCGTATCTGTGTGTCAGGGTGTGTGTATGTGTATATGTGCCAAGGTGTGTAAATATGTCATTTTGTGTATCTGTGTCAGTGTGTGTGTGTGTTTTGAATAAAGAAAATAATCCAGGCACTCCAACGAATTCCAAAGCAAAGGCAATTTTATTAGAACCAGGAACCCAAAAGACAACGTTTCGACCCCTTAAGGCCTTTGTCAAGCTACTGAAGCACATACAATACAGACAATATATAGGTTTATGTAGCAATTAACAAGTGAAAAACATGATATAATTATCAGTTAATAAAATCATCAATGAATAATAATAAAAACGTTATCAAAACATAATTGTCTGTCCAATCATCATCTCACACATTAGGGGTGTCAGAAGACACAGGATGATTCAGCCAATAAGACCTCAATTCATTAATCATTTGATTTAATTATTTAATTATAAACAACTTATTCCAAATAACCTGTAATAAAATAAGGCAATTTAGAAGCACCAAAGCAAAGCTAGGTACTTACATTTCTGGGTATAATTGTGTGGATTCAATCATGTGACCACGTCTAACGTATCAGTCGCAACTAACAGCGCCGGTCACATGATCGTGCTCAGCCGAATCACCGTGGCGCAATGACGCCAACGTGCGACAGGACAAAGCCATACCGCGCATGCCACAAAAGAGGAAAAAAAGAAAGAAGAATGGAGACACATAAATAATGCGCATGCACAAAACAGCGCAACCTCAATAAACACATCGGCTAAACTGAAGAAGCTTTAAGTTGATATTTACCAAGTGTCTCATAAAGGGACACAAGTTATGAAGTACTTTTAGATGTATAATATTAATTTTGTTATCAAACAAATTACAAAAAGGCTGTTTTAAATCCTGTTTTGACATGACAACCCCAATAGTAGATAATGTATAACGTACAAAGTTCATTATGAATAATTACATATACTTAACTTATTATTAATATAATATAATCCAATATAATAAGTAATAGCATATCCTTATAAATTCATATTTTCCATAATGTCCATTATCTTGTTTATGTTCCTTAAGTAATTAAGTGAAAATCATACAGTAAATAACGCATTATGCACAAACATACAGTGAAAAAGAAATAAATTAAAACAAAAAATCATAAAGAATTAGTGTATTGAATATTAATATTTCAAATTTAAATATCTATTTAAATATCTTACTGTTACTTTTCCTGTGATCCTCACATTGTATATTTTGCCTAAAATTTATAAGTCTCTTATTAATCCCCCTGGGAGGCTGATAGTGGCGATATAGGGTCTCTTTTGTCCCCACTTGCAAAATTTCTAGACCAAGTATCAAGACCTTTTTTGAATCAAATAAAATATCATAATGTTAAAGATACTTTTGAGGTACTTGAGAAGGTTAAAACAGTTTAAATGTACAAAATATAACATTGGTGACCTTTGACGTCAATAGTCTGTACACTTCCATTCCCCATGATGAAGGCATAACAGCGATGGGTGAGGCTTTTGAATTATTGGGTTTTAAAGACCCTTCTTTATCGTTTTTACTACAATTACTCAAGTTTGTGATGACAGAAAATTTAGAGATGAGTTTTTTGTTCAAACTAACGGCACTTCGATGGGTTCCAATGTGGCCCCCACATATGCCGGCATATATATGGCCAAATTGGAATAAAATGTCATATACCAGAAAGAACTGTATAAAAAATATATTGTTAAATGGTGGCGTTACATCGACGATGTGCTGGCATTGTGGTGTGGCCCATTGGAATTTTTTCAATTTCTAAACAGTTGCTCGGATAGCATTAAATTTACCATGGAGATGGATCAGTGTTCCATTGCTTTTTTGGATATCTTGATTGTTAAGAACAATGATAGATTTGACATGAATATCTATAGGAAGCCATTAGATAAGAACATGCTATTACACTATGACAGCTTTCACCCAGTCTCTATGTTTAAATCCATAACTAGGAGTCAATTCATGAGGGTTAAAAGGTTAGTCTCTAAAACTGGATTGGTAGACCAACAGTTGAAATCTATGACTAAGAGATTTTGTGAGAGAGGATATCCTTTATCCATCTTACAAACCCAACTAGAATATGTGAACAATAGGGAAGAAAAACGTGACACAAATTTACCCAAACAAGTTAAAATAGAAGATAGAATTAAGATTATTTCTAGACACAGTACACTATCTTCTGATGTAAAATGCATGATAGACAGACATTGGCATATATTATCAAAGTGTCATCCAAATATTGTGGAATTTGAAAAAAAACCCTTATGGTTCACAAACGTGCTCCCTCGTTGAGAGATAGGTTGGTAAAAACTGAATTATTTTCTCCACTAAAATCAAATTCTAAAAGAAACGGAAATTTTCCATGTCATAATTGTATTTGTTGCAATTCTATGATTAAAGGCTCGACATTTACTCATCCCCATTCGGGGCAATAAATACGTGATTAAACAATTTGTGACATGTAATACGATACATGTTGTTTATATCTTAAAATGCTCTTGTGGTTTAATTTATGTAGGTCAAACAACACAAAAAATGAAAGAAAGATTCTCAAAACATAAATCTTCAATAAGAACAAAAATGCTTGATTTGCCCATTCCAATGCATTTTATAGACGCAAAAGATAACATAACTCAACTCAAATTTCAAATTATTGAACATGTGGAAGAGAGCTCTAGACGAGGGGACCAATTAAAAAGATTACTATTTATAGAAGCATATTGGATCAGGGAATTAGAATCCCTAACACCTAGGGGACTTAATTAAGAATATGACCTCAATCCGTTTATTTAAGTCAAAGTTTTTTCTTATTGTTTTTAATGTTTTAATTAATTTTCATCATTATATCTTACAGATCAATTTCACAGATTATTTTTATCTGTAAAATCTGGTTGGGATATTGATCACTGTTAAAGCTTCTTAATTTTTTCTTGTCTTCAGTTAATTGATATATATACGTCTTTTGTATATATAGTCTTGGGCCAAATGCTCGCCACAATAATATATATCTATATTATTGAAAAGTACTAATACGCAATCTGACTTAAGGTTTCTTCAGGTTTATTCTTAGGTACGGATACATAATAAAACAGCAAATGATGTTACAGGATAATGGATTTCAACAGCAGATGGTAATTGCTGTACTTCTTTACATCCTTACATCTTTACATCGAGAGAGAGCCAGAGAGCCCAGAGCCAAGAGAGCGTGTGACCTTGTGTCCTTCTGTAACTATATAGATGTGCTTATACTAACGTCAGCATTTAACTCTAGCCATATAAGGACAAAACCCCACATCCACATTCCAGAGCTCTCGGACAAAGAAAGCCTTGTGACTTATACCATCTGTTACTTATGTCAATCCACACATCCATATACAATCAATAGATAAATAGAATATGCAATATTCTACATTCCCACTGTTTATGGTTTGTCTTAAAACCATAACACAATGTCACTAACCTGCCCATTCATACATCACTTGTATCACAGTCATTGAACATAGAACAAGATGTAGTCACAACTTTCTATTATATGAGAGTTCTTAGCAGGTCGAGTTTCTATCCCTCATACTGCTTACTTACTTCAAAACTCCCTCTGTTTCAGCTATGTATTGATATCCATATCCATGTTACATCATAACTACTTGAAAATAATATATACATATATATAACAATAATAAATGAATAAAATAATAAATTTAAAAATGTTGATCCAATAAACAATGTAAAGCAATCAGAAAGATCTACCTGCTCAGGTACAGTCATGTCTTTGTAGACAACAAAATCAAGATCGTAACTTTCTAGATAATAACTGTGTATCACTATCATATTCCTACCGATACATATAACAAAGTATTTTCATTCTCAATACCTGATATTACTTAAGTACTAATACATGTATTACTATAATATCCTGTCCAATTAGATTTCCATGAATCATATGGTTTCTAGCAACCTTAAAATCTTTAGGTCATTTGTATTCATGAATTACATTCCTATACCATTAATACCACCTTGTGATGATTGTATCAATACTTTACAATCATAGTATTTAATTTGTATATTCAGTAGGCTCTCACTAACTGAAATATATCCACACTACTTATAAGACTCATTCAAAGGATGTGTTATCAACCATGAAGTTCTCCAATAATTCTTCAAATAATGTTCATGGTGTTGACAATACTTATTGTCCTAGAAATTCTCCACCCAGAAATCTTTCTATCATAGATTTGTTTTTGTTTACATAATTATAATTTTCACTAAAATTCCACCTTGTAGTAACAAACTTTTCTTTTAATCGGAGAAAGGTTTACTTGGAAAGAATAATTTAAATTCATTAGCATCACTCTCTTCATTAGCATTGTGATGGCTTATTAATGTAATACATCTCAACATAAAAGTAGGATTGCCCTAATGTTACCTTAACATTTGTTCTGATCAATCCGTATTCCTTAGTACACTTCAACTGACTAAAATAAAATAAACAAAACTTGGGGTCATACTGCCCAGAAACTTATTCCTAGTCTGTGTCTAACAAACTCAGGGAAATCTTAAAACAATTTAACAACTTATTCATTCATTGGATACCGTCATATCCAGAAACCTATTCTCCCTAGTCCATACCTTCTATAGACTTTGGTCAAATATAATTGTGTACTATACTCTTTCAATTCCTCTTGGATCTCTGAACTCTTATATCCAAGGCATTCTTAATGTATAGCATTACTTAATATTAATCAATATAAATTATCCTTCCTTAGTTTTCTTCCTTATGTTACCATTGTTTGTTTTACTTCACCTCGATATAAACAAATTACTAATTCTAGTGAATCTATGAAATACTATTAAACTCAATCTTTGTAGTATTAAGTAACCATGATCCTTATTTTATCAACTTCATATTTTATCTACTTCTGATACTTCTCATTCTATGTATAGGTCATAATGTAATAGTTATCTTCATAATACTATCCTATCATAATTTTACTCCATGTGTTATATAGTTATAAGTACTCTCTTATGGTATTAATACACTCATAACTGTTAAATAACTTTACATTGTCTTTTTTCTTCTTTGTTAATATTTATGAATTGTTATGTATGTTAGTGCCAATCATTTATTTCTTTGTATGTCTGTTAATCTTCTGTATCAAATTAACTCTGTAGAATCTTCCATCACAGTTTGCAGATCAGATGAAAAGTCTCTTTCCAACAGTCGATGTCCAATTGTCTAAAGGAATGCTTTCCTGATTTATTGCCACATGGATCTGTCACTCTTTACCTACATTAAAACAAAAACATGTGCAGCATCAATACAATGGCTTACAATGTTTATATTTCATTATTATAATACAGTTTAACATTGAATTATATTGCCTACACAACATTCTCATTTCTTCTCATGAGATCTACCATCTAGTGGTCATTGCATTTATGCCATGTGATGTATAATCTTTACATTTCCTTTATATTAAAATCTTTCTGAACATTTAAATTTGCCAAACTTTTTTATTAATCATACCCCCCTTTTAAACTGTTTAATTATCTGGAGGTATAACCTAATCACATGTCAGATGTTGCAAAAAAAATAATATTATTTTCCACTATACTTTAGCAATAGCAGCCATCTTGTCTTAACACTGGCACCATTTTGTCACATGAAACAAACTACAAAAAACATATATTGTTTCCTACATCAAATGTATCTGTAAATCTAGGTTTTATCCTATCAAAACTTTTGTCTTCTATATACCCCAAACATATGTATGTCCAGGCTTTGCAAAATATAGTAATCCATTATCAGTCATGACATTAAAATTTCATTCTCATGAATTAAATCAAAGATTTTAAATCAACCTCAGAAGCAACAAGGAATATATTCATTGGGTTTTTTTTTCTTCTGTAAAATGATTGGAATTACTGTGTAATCGCAAACACCCAATATAACATACATTGCATGTGCCTAACTGCTACATTAGTATATTTCATTCTGCCATATTTGCAAACTTGATGTAAATTTTTATTTTAATTAATTAACCTAATACTTTCTTATAACACACATAAAAACAATGAAAAAACAGTTCAGACTAACAATCCATTAAAACAACAAACTAACATAGATCTCTATTTTTGTGCTGTTCTTAATTCTGGAATCAGCCTGTGTACATCTGTTGGCACACATATCCATGCTCATTCCCTAAACTGATCATATCTCTTGAAGTTATCTGATTCTTATAACTTTCTGTGTTACACTGCATTGCTTGTATGTCTCCTAATTTTGATTTAGCTAAAATTGCTTTTATTTGTCTGATTATAAGTTTACAAGGAAAGGCCTTTATTGATTTATCACTACATGTATTTTCTCTGTCAAAATTTTCAATCAACAAATTTAATTTCTCATTTGCTTTTTGTAAAGGATCCTTCTATTCGTGCAGCGATGATCCTTGCAGCTCCTCCCGAAATCCAGCTGAAACAAAGTGATTATAACTCCCAATCCCCCAAACATGAGTCGAGACTTCATGAAGGGGTAAAACGATCTGATTTACTGTGGGCTACCCGCCCGGTATTTATGCAGGTCTTCCACCTGGTGGACACTCCCCTAGGGGACCAGATGGAAGACTGGGACAAAAGTATCACAGTAGCCAATCACAGTGGCTATAGCATAAGCACTCCCCTTTTACATAACTCACTCCCTCTTTTCCATCCTGGAGATAATTAACTTAAGGTAGCAAAGAGAGCCTTAATTATCTCCAGGTAGAAAGAAACATGGTTTTTCTTATTTTAGCAAAACAGCATAAAAATCTATAACTTTCCTTTTACATAACATAAACTTTAAGTCCCACATATCCCCAGATAGCTTGGATCTGAGTGCATATTCTAGGCGAATAGCGCTCAGATCCCACAAACACAGTTCTCAGAAACGTCGACTGAAGTTTGACTTTCGCCTGCCGTTCGTGTGTTTGTAGCTGACTACAAGTTCCATACTGTAGCTATCTGGGGTCGGCCACTTTCGCATACTTCCAGCGCACGAATGAAGTAGTAAGACCTTCATTCGTGTGTTTTTCCACCATACGAACGAAGATGTGAAGAGGTAGCAGCGGTGTTCGACAAAATAAGTAGCCGAAATTAGTTCCAGGGAATCCTTGCCATTTACCGCTGAGCGTTCGACAATACAAAATGGCGATTGCCACGTGTTCGGTAAATGAACGCGGACCACCAGCTATTCCTCAATTAGTCTGTGGTTAACCGCAACAGTCTGGGTGGTTAATAGGCACCACACGACCTCAGTGGGAGGTCGGTGGTTCGGTAGTTTATTCGCTTTCCTCGCTATTGTCACGAAATCTCACTGTAATCATCCAAATAACCGAACAGGCTGCTTCGCATGGTCTGTTCAATAAGGGATTTCGTTACACAGCTCCCCATTAGACCCATGGAAAAGGATACCTGCTTAGATCCTAACGGGTCGGCTAAGGGATGTCCGGTAAAACAAGAAGAACAAACAAAATAACTACCTCTCCAGTTCAGTTTGCCACGACAGGCCATCTGCATTGGCATTCTGCTTCCCGGGGCGATACTGCATTGTAAAATTATAGGGTTGCAGTGCCAAGCTCCATCTGAGTAGTCTGGGGTTATCGCCAGCTACTCTGTTAAGCCAAATCAAAGGGTTGTGGTCAGTCAGCACTGTGAAAGAGCGTCCATTCAGGTAAGGTTGTAGTTTTTTAAGTGCCCAAACTAATGCCAGACACTCTTTTTCCACGGTGGCATAGCTGACTTCGCGTGGTAACAGTTTTCTGCTCAGATACGCCACCGGGTGATCCATGCCATCGTCTCCCACCTGGCTCAATACTGCTCCCAGTCCAAACATTGAGGCATCTGTGTGAACGAGAAACCTTTTAGTATGATCAGGTGCCGCCAACACAGGAGATGCACTTAACGCAGCCTTGAGTTTCTGGAAAGCCTCCTCACACTCAGTGGACCAGACTACTTGTCGGGGTAGGGACTTTTTGGTGAGGTCTGTCAGGGGTTTGGCGAGGGCACTGTATTCCGCTACAAATTTCCTGTAATAACCTGCGGTGCCCAAGAACGCCATGACCTGTGTTTTAGTCCGGGGTTGGGGCCACTGGGTGATGGCCTCAATCTTAGCTGGCTCTGGTCTCTGTTTTCCTGACCCTACTCTGTGGCCTAAATATTGGACTTCAGCCATGTCTACATGGCATTTCTCTGGCTTCAAGGTGAGACCTGCGTTCTGAATTCGGTTGAGCACTACTGAGATGTGCTCCAGGTGGGCTTCCCAAGTGCCACTGAAGATAGCTATATCGTCCAGGTAAGCACAAGCGAAGCCCTGAACTCCCTCTAGGAGCCGGTCTGCCATCCTTTGGAACGTAGCTGGGGCATTCTTCATCCCAAATGGCATAACCTTAAACTGGTATAGGCCAAATGGGGTGACAAATGCCGATTTTGGAATGGCCTCAGGCTCCAAGGGGATTTGCCAATATCCCTTGCACAAATCAATAGTGGTCAAATAATTCCCCCCAGCCATACGGTCTAGTAGCTCGTCTACTCTGGGCATGGGGTATGCGTCGTAACGGTCCGATCGTTTAGTTTACGGTAGTCCACACAGAACCTGGTGGTACCGTCTTTCTTAGGAACCAGGACTACTGGGGAAGCCCACAGGCTTTGGGACGGTTCTATGACCCCCAGTTCTAAAATGTCCTGGATTTCCTTTAACATGCTTTCCCGTACTGCTTCGGGGATTCGGTAGGGCTGCTGCCGCAGGGGTAACTGGCCTGGGGTCTCCACTCAGTGGACTGCCAGGGTCGTATAC
This sequence comes from Pelobates cultripes, assembly GCA_933207985.1. Taxonomy (NCBI): domain Eukaryota; kingdom Metazoa; phylum Chordata; class Amphibia; order Anura; family Pelobatidae; genus Pelobates; species Pelobates cultripes. The sequence goes on from OW240915.1 coordinate 105,124,731, forward strand.
CCTGGGGCTGCTGAAAACATGCCCCCAAACTCCTTTAACAGTTGGGAAGCCTGAGCTTGCTCCTCGGGACCTAATTCTGGACCCAACTGTACCTGGTCTACTCCTGTGGGTTCTTGGGGAAGCATATCCGGTAACGGGATACCCTCACTATCTTCATACGCTGGAGCGCATACCGCGGAGACCTCCTCTGTTCTCTCGAGATATGGCTTGAGCATATTTACATGGAAGGACCGCCGGATCATTTCATCGGAACAGTCTGCCACAATGTTTGTGGTATCACTGATCCGCTCTATTACAGTGTAGGGGCCCTGCCAGGATGCTTGTAACTTATCCGTTTTGATGGGTTTAAGCACTAGGACCTTTTGTCCTACTTCTAATATAAGGTCTCCAGCTCCCTTGTCGTACCAGTACTTCTGCCGTTGTTGGGCGGCCCGCAGGTTCTCCCGAACTGTTTCGGTCAGAGCCTGCAGCCGGTCCCTCAACTCTAGTACAAAGGAGACTATAGGTGTACCCGCTTGTTCCATATCACCTCCCCAATGTTCCCGTACTAGATCCAGGGGTCCCCGGACCCGTCTCCCGTATAATAGTTTGAACGGGGAGAATCCGGTGGATTACTGGGGAACTTCCCTATAGGTGAAGAGAAAATGGGGAAGGAATCTTTCCCAATTCCGACAGGTCTCTGTGAACGTGATGAGCATTTGCTTAAGGATGCCGTTAAAACGTTCACAGAGGCCATTGGTTTGGGGGTGATAGGGGGAACTTAATATGGGTTTTACCCCACAGCTCTGCCAGAGCTGTTGGGTAACCACCGCTGTGAATTGGGTTCCCTGGTCCGACACTATCTCCCTAGGGAATCCCACCCTAGTAAATACCTGAACCAGTGCTTCCGCTACCGTCTCTGCATGTATATTTGACAGAGCTATAGCTTCGGGGTAGCGGGTAGCGTAGTCCACCACAGTAAGAATGTATTTCTTACCGGATGGACTGGGTTTGCTGAGTGGCCCGACTAAATCAACTGCCACTCAGAAAAATGGTTCCTCAATGATGGGTAGGGGACGTAGTTTTGCACTGGGGTGATCCCCTCTCTTCCCTACCTTTTGGCATGCTTCGCAGGTCCTACAATAATCCTGCAAATCCCTAGTGACCCCTGGCCAGAAAAATGATTGGGTGAGTCGGTCTCTGGTCTTTTTAATGCCTAAGTGACCTGCTAGGGGAATATCGTGGCTAATCCGTAACAGTTCTACCCGATACTTACGGGGCATTATTAACTGTCTTTTTTCTACCTGCCCCGCTCCTTTCCCTGTCCCCCCAGTCACTCGGTACAGTAAACCCTTTTCCCAGCTAAACCTTGCCTGATCTCCGTCCCCCTGGGGTTGTTCGGCTTCCCTCCGATATCCCTTTAAGGTGGGATCTTCCTGCTGAGCTTGCTCAAAGTCTTGAGGGGTACCCCAGTAAGAAGTATGGTCAGGGTGAATTGTCAGAGGGTTATTGCTTACTTGGTCATGGGTTGAGGGGGAGGCCTCCATAGCTCTGGATTGCTGCCAGGTGGTAACAGGTAGTGCTCCTTCTGGACTGCAGGCTGCCAATTGGGACGTCAGACATCCTAAATCATTCCCCAGCAACACTTCCGCTGGCAAATCTGGCATGTTGCCCACTTCCACGGCCTTGGCCCCCGTACCCCAATCAATGTGTACCCGGGCTGTTGGTAGTTTATGAATTGCCCCTCCGGCCACCCTTACAGCAATGGTGCATCCTGTGTGCTGGGTCGGGGTGACCTGGTGTGGCTGGACCAAGGTAATAGTAGCCCCGCTGTCTCTAAGTCCACGAGCCTCTTGTCCATTTATCTTTACCGACTGGCGGTGGTGCGCCCTGTTATCCCCAGCCGCTTGCACAGGGTTCACCTCATGTAAGGTGTCCCAATTCTCACTGTGGTTACTGGGTGTCTCTTGAGTCAGAGAGTTGTAATCCTCTTGCACACAGTGTGCTGCTGCTTTGGTCGGTGGTACTGGTGTCCGCCCCCAGGGGTCTGTAGTGCGTTGTGGGCAATTAGGTTTGATGTGCCCCACTTGCTTGCACCCATAACACATTGGAGCGGTCTTTTGGTACCCCGGGGTTGTGGTATTGCCCCCCGGTGGTAGTACCCTCTGTGGCTTAGCTGGCGGACCCGATGCAGGCCGCTGGCCCTGGAACCCTCGGTTTCCATCCATCCGTCTGCTCTCATGAAATTCGTCTGCCAGCCGTGCTGCCTCCTCCACAGTTTTTGGCTTTCTGTCTCTGACCCAGTCTCTCACCTCCGCTGGTGTAAAATCAAAAAATTGCTCCAGTAATATCAATTGCACAGCATCCTCTAGGGTAGTTGCCTGATTCCCCTGCATCCAATTACTGGCAGCGCGTTGCATACGAAATGCCCACCCAGTATACGAATCCTTGCCTTGCCTCCTAAGGGCCCGAAATTTCCTTCTATGGGCTTCAGGAGTTACAGCGTACCGAGCCAACAAAATCTCTTTTATTTTTTTGTAGTTTTGTATATCCCCATCTGGCACAGCCCTCAACGCTTCAGCTGCTCTACCTGATAATTTGCTGCTTAATACTGCAGCCCAGTTAGCTCTTTCCAAATCTTCTAGCACACATTGTCTCTTCAAAATCTTGCAAGTAATTATCACTATCCATCTCACCTTCCACGAAGCTTTTAAATGCAGCGCAATTGATTAACCGCTGACGCCCCATTGTAGATCCAGATAGCGACAATATATCCACAGGAGGTGATCTGTCTCTGGCTTCTCGGGCTTCCCTGGCATTCTGGGTCTCTGTAGCTTGTGCCAAGATCTGTACCACGATCTCTGGTGCAGGGTTAGGTCCTACCAGGCTGAGTCTCCGTCTCACATCCCTCTGGAACTCTGTTTCCTCTGCATTCGCCATTTGTTGTTTGCCGGTTTGATCGCTCTCCAGTAGTTCGGCTATTAACGTGGCTTTCGGTTTGTTGCTTGCCACTATGCCTCGAGCTTCCAGCAGTTCCTTCAATGTAGTTCGTTTCAAGCGTTCGTATCTATGCGCCATTCACCACTTGTTTCGATTCGGTACGTCCGTTCGGGAGGAAATCCCGCCGCTTGCCACCAGTGTAAAGGATCCTTCTATTCGTGCAGCGATGATCCTTGCAGCTCCTCCCGAAATCTAGCTGAAACAAAGTGATTATAACTCCCAATCCACCAAACATGAGTCAAGACTTCATGAAGGGGTAAAACGATCTGATTTACTGTGGGCTACCCGCCCGGTATTTATGCAGGTCTCCCACCTGGTGGACACTCCCCTAAGGGACCAGATGGAAGACTGGGACAAAAGTATCACAGTAGCCAATCACAGTGGCTATAGCATAAGCACTCCCCTTTTACATAACTCACTCCCTCTTTTCCATCCTGGAGATAATTAACTTAAGGTAGCAAAGAGAGCCTTAATTATCTCCATGTAGAAAGAAACATGGTTTTTCTTATTTTAGCAAAACAGCATAAAAATCTATAACTTTCCTTTTACATAACATAAACTTTAAGTCCCACATATCCCCAGATAGCTTGGATCTGAGTGCATATTCTAGGCGAATAGCGCTCAGATCCCACAAACACAGTTCTCAGAAACGTCGACTGAAGTTTGACTTTCGCCGGCCGTTCGTGTGTTTGTAGCCGACTACAAGTTCCATACTGTAGCTATCTGGGGTCGGCCACTTTCGCATACTTCCAGCGCACGAATGAAGTAGTATCCCCTTCATTTGTGTGTTTTTCCACCATACGAACGAGGATGTGAAGAGGTAGCAGCGGTGTTCGACAAAGTAAGTAGCTGAAATTAGTTCCAGGGAATCCTCGCCATTTACCGCTGAGCGTTCGACAATACAAAATGGCGATTGCCACGTGTTTGGTAAACGAACGCGGACCACCAGCTATTCCCCAATTAGTCTGTGGTTAACCGCAACAGTCTGGGTGGTTAATAGGCGCCACACGATCTCAGTGGGAGGTCGGTGGTTCGGTAGTTTATTCGCTTTTCTTGCTATTGTCACGAAATCCCGCTGTAATCATCCAAATAACCGAACAGGCTGGTTCGCATGGTCTGTTCAATAAGGGATTTCGTTACACTTTTGATTTGATATCGCGGATAAAATATCTGCAAGACCTTAGATAATGTTGTTTATTGCACCAAAAACAAATCATTTTAGGAGTTATATTCTGCCTTTTATTATCAACTGTGCAGTTTCTAGTTGAACAAATTGGGAGGGGCTCAGCTGTCTGTATCACTCTTTTACACTCTGTCCTAGAAGAAGGAGGAGGAGGGGGACGAGGGGTGTCAAATCTGCACTTCTTTCTCTGCCTAATTCCACACGTCATTTTAACCCCTTCATTATTGGTTTCTTTCCTTAAGTTATCCAAGAATAAAGCAACGTCATTCAAAGTGCTTTTTTCTCTAGCTATCACAATTGCAGTTGGATCTAGATCTTGAAATTTTTTCACAAATTCATTAATTAACTGATCTTCAGGAAAAGTAGCAACAAGTCTAAATGCATTTTCAAATTTTACAAGAAAACTAAATATATCCTCTTCAATGTGTGGTTTTAGTTTTTCCAACAGTTCAATGTCTGTAAAATCATTCCCTGTTAATTTTATTAATTGTGTTAATCTGTCTTGCTTATTTCCATTTATTATTTCCACATTTTACAGGCGCAGTCAGTCTACATGCTATTTGAGTCGGCAGCCATATTTGAAATAGTCTATTCCTTTGTTCGTCATTTAGGCTGTATTTGTCTAAATTAGACTCAAACATTTCAGCATTAGTAAATGCATCCACTGACGTGTCATAAACTGGAATACATTTCACAATTTTCATTAATTGTTCATGTATTTTCAAATAAAATTTTGCAGCTCTCTCTTGAAATTTACATTTCTGCAAATCACTCTGTGAGGATACATTTTCAGTATCTATTGGTTCTGGGATTAAATTCTGTGCCTTTATTTTTCTTGTATTAACACACACTAGCTTTACTTCATTTCTAAGCTGGCAAATAAGATCATTTCTTAATTCAACTCTATCCTCTAGTTCACAGACTGTTTCTGACTGTTTACAGCATATACTCTGTGTTACATTGTTACACTTTTCATTTAAATCTGATTTGACTTCTGTTAACCCATTCAAATCTACTTCTTTATCTGCTAATTCTAAATTGTCTTGACCTGCATATCGTTTACAAATCAATGCATTGTAAGTACAGACTAGTTTCATAACATTTCTGATCTTTTGTTTTTTCTTATTAACAAATAATTTCTTGGCAATTTCACCATTGGTATTTTCACATTGTGTGTATAAAGATTGCCACAAAACAGCATCTGAATAGCTGCTATTACATGCAAACTGTAATTTACTTTTCTCTGCAATATCATTTATGAATTCCATGTTACTCACCAGATCAGTTATTTCTGTCTATTTCGTTGCTTCATCCACACAGCTGGGCAGTTCTGGACTTGATTCTGGATGATTGCCAATCTCTGCCACGTGCTTGCTTCTAGAATTCACGTTGTATCTTGTGCTTTTTGTCTCAGTTGTAGAAAATAGTCTTGTACAGTCTTTGTGATTTGAAAACTTTATTTTTCTTACAAACACAGTTCTTTTGTGACATTTAGATTCTTTTTTTTTACTTCAAGTTTGTTCCAAAATAGCTTTGTAACTCGATTCTTTTCTCTCCCCCCTTCAAGTGGGAACATAACTTGAATAGAAGACTGGCTAGCTGGCCAATGTAAAATCTGGTTGGGATATTGATCGCTGTTAAATCTTGTTAATTTCTTCTTGTCTTCAGTTGATTGATATATATACGTCTTTTGTATATATAGTCTTGGGCCAAATGCTCGCCACAATAATATATATCTATATTATTGAAAAGTACTAATACGCAATCTGACTTAAGGTTTCTTCAGGTTTATTCTTAGGTACGGATACATAATAAAACAACAAATGATGTTACAGGATAATGGATTTCAACAGCAGATGGTAATTGCTGTACTTCTTTACATCCTTACATCTTTACATCGAGAGAGAGCCAGAGAGCCAGAGAGCCAAGAGAGCGTGTGACCTCGTGTCCTTCTGTAACTATATAGATGTGCTTATACTAACGTCAGCGTTTAACTCTAGCCATATAAGGACAAAACCCCCACATCTACATTCCAGAGCTCTCGGACAAAGAAAGCCTTGTGACTTATACCATCTGTTACTTATATCAATCCACACATCCATATACAATCAAAAGAAACATAGAATATGCAATATTCTACATTATCTGTGTTGGCTTTGCTGGTTATCACTTTTTTGAGCACATGTTTTTAATATTGTCTCTCAAATGTTTATTATGAATTTTCAATCATATAATTGTCTTTAAATATTTGGTATAAAATTATTCAAAATAGGTCTTTCATCTTCATTGTACAACTGATAATTATTTAGATATTGTTGTGGAAATGAGATATTGATATATTTTCTAGTTAGTAAAATGCCTATTTACTCATTTAACCGAAATCAGTGTTTAAGTTATTAACACATATTTAGACAAAATGGCCACTAGAAGCTTCTAACCCCTCCCTCCCTATAACACCGACTAACTACCGCGTGCAACAAGATGGCGCTGGGATCTGGGGGAGACCCTCATGGTCTCAGTGACATCACCCTTAGTAGGCAGAGCATTAAGACAACCACTTAACACCTAACCAATTAATAAAGTATTATTTCATGTTATCTCTGACAATGCTTATGATGTAATTTTGCTTTAAAAGGGACCTGCCGTTCCCTCTGAATAAACATTCCTCAAGTTATTCATCAAACTGAAACTTGTGTCTGGTGTGAATTACTTCAGGGAGCGTGCACGCTGTCAGGGTATTTATATCGGCAGACATTTTGTGCTATGATAGAAACTAAAAGTGTATATTCTGAGTCACTCTGAACAGAGCAGACTCCATTTTGTTATTTCCAAGTTAACAAAAAGACACAAGATTTCTATCTGTAAGACTAGCCACTTTGCCAGAGCTAAAGGAATGCATAGTATAAACAAGTGATAAGGAGAAAGGGGGTTGGACAGACTGTCTAATGCTAATGAAATAATCAAATCTAAACCCAGACAATTGTGACAGAGAAGATTAAATAATTTAATTTTACTGTCTATATATATATATATAAGGTACCATTGTAAGTTTAAGGTTAAACTTAGTTCATGATCTGCCATTTTAGAAATTATAGCAGGATTTACCAGACACATAGTCTGGACAAAACTTAAAGAAACCCTTTGATCTGTGAAGGATACGTAAGTTGTGGCCACTATCTAGATAGGCCAAAATGACGTCAAAATAGCCACCAGGAAAAGTTAACTCTTTCCTGGATAGGTATGTTTAGTGGGACAAGACTGCCCTCTATAGGCCAAATACCTAAATTGCGATCTGGAAGATAACCACACCTCTAGTGCTTCTATTGGGTTATCAACTGATGACGTACAGAGAGTCTGGCCCTTTAAAAGTTAAGACAAAGGGAAGATAGAGGTATACAAGGGATGCAAAGGAGAAGGAAAACGAGGAGAGAGGAATTGGAAGTTTGGGGACTCCAACCTCCATGCAGAGAGACATCCAAATAAGTTCCTGAGACTACCAATCGGATGAAATATCTACTCAACTGGTAATTATACTGGTTTCATTTAATTAATTAAATTAATTAAAATGTATTAATAGCATTATATATGACTGGATAAAGCACGGTCAGATTTCCATATTAAGAAATCTTAGTTAACTAAAGAATATATAGTTATAAACATTCCATTCTGCAGGTGGAATTAAGAATAATTATATATTAATGTGATATTATCACGTGTTAGCATACCGTTGTTTTTATCCAGGTGTATTGATTTGCTCTAATTTAAGATAAGATATCTTTTAGACAAATTAAATTCTGCTTATACAACATGGTAGATTCTCTTATTGGATGGTTCCAGGAAATGACTAATGAACTGGCTTAAATGTTATTTTATTTAAAATTACATAAGAATAGATCTTAACTATTAGGAGATCTAGCCAGCATTGAAAGGGTTATTCTAACTGTTAGCCAGGGTTTTATGGCCCTTCCCTGTGAAAAGTTTTCCTTTCAGCCTGTGTCAAGGATACCTCATAAATCGTGTAAGTCTTGACAGAAATGCTATTTAGCCATTGAATCTGTATAGCCATTCCTTTGTAGTGCATACCATTTTATACTGGATATTCATTGATTATTGTCATGCATGTTACATGTTATTATTAATTAATTTGTTATTAAAAATAAAATCTATTTTTATAAAATTGAGATATTATTTATATGAAATATATTCCACTCACTTACGATAAACGTTCTTTGGGATCTGAGAATTGAATTAGTAGGCAATTCTCACTGTTACTATTATTATCCCATAAATATCCCCACAACGCACTGTTTCTTTAATTTGGTCAGGGGCAGATACACAAAGAATAATCAATTGGTTGAATTGGTTTCCATTTCAGATATATTATATAAAAGTAAAAAAAATATATAGAATATAAGTATAGACTATCACGTAAAATGGTTTGAGATATTACTTTATGGCTCTCTATCAAATGTATTTTTTTTTTTTTAAACCTCTTTTATATACAAAAACCATATACAAATCATAATCAATTAATGATATTCTAACAATTAAAAAAATTAAACAATAGAGTTAAATATATATTCAATTGTTCTTTTTTGTATTAAAGTTGATAGTCTAAAGGATAATTTATCTATTATATGGCAAATATCATTTACTAAGAGACCATATGTTAAATCAGTTCATTAGAGTAATTATCCTTACTTTATTAGATTGCTATAAATGGGATTACTATGTATATTATCTACACATATTTTGTTTCTATGCACACATAGAGACCTTCTACTATTTGCAAAATACATGGCCACAGTTCTCTAATGTGCAACACACATTATGGGCAGGGGCGTATTAGCCGCGAGGCAAACAAGGCATTTGCCTTGGGTGGCATTTTCCAGGGGGCGGTAAAAAAACGTCATAAACCCGGCTCCCAGCCTCACTCTGTGGCGCGCGAGGGAGCTGAGCAGACCGCTCAGAGGAAGTGCTCCTTCGCCAGCCGCCTGCCCGCCCAGCCCATCAGCCCGACTGGCAGCCACTGGACCCCCAGGGAAAAAGAGAACCCCACCCCCTAGCATTCCCAAAGGTAAGGAGGCTGGAGGGGGGGGGTTAAAAAAAATACATGTGTTAACGTGAGTGTGTGTGTGTCTGTTAGTGTGTGTGTGTCTGTTAGTGTGTGTGTGAGTGTGTCTGTTAGTGAGTGTATCTGTTAGTGTGTGAGTGTGTCTGTTAGTGTGTGTGTGTCTGTTAGTGTGTGTGTCTGTTAGTGAGTGTGTGTGTGTCTGACAGTTAGTGTGAGTGTGTTTGCCTGTGAGTGTGTGTGTCAGTGAGTGTGTGTGTCTGCTAGTGAGTGTGTGTGTTTGTGTGTCTGACTGTGCGTGTATGTTTGCCAGTGAGTGTGTGTGTCAGTGAGTGTGTGTGTGTGTCTGCTAGTGTGTGTCTGCTAGTGAGTGTGTGTGTGCCTGTGTGTGTGTGTCAGTGAGTTTGTGTTTCTGTTAGCTAGTGTATGCGTATCTGTCAGTGAGTGTGTGTGTGTGTGTATTTAGAAGGCGGGGCGGGGGTCACGCGCGGGGGGGCTTGGGGGCAGCACAAAACCAGGATACACCACTGATTATGGGACAATATATAATGATAACATTATATTCTAGATTCGATACTATTAAAATTTGGAATATTAATATTCAATACCATAATTCTTTATGATTTTTTGTTTTAATTTATTTATTTTTCACTGTATGTTTGTGCATAATGCGTTATGCACTGTATGATTTTCACTTAATTACTTAAGGAACATAAACAAGATAATAAACATTATGTAAAATATGAATTGATAAGGATATGCTATTACTTATTATATTGGATTATATTATATTAATAATAAGTTAAGTATATGTAATTATTCATAATGAACTTTGTACTTTATACATTATCCACTATTTGGGTTGTCATGTCAAAACAGGATTTAAAACAGCCTTTTTGTAATTTGTTTGATAACAAAATTAATATTATACATCTAAAAGTACTTCATAACGTGTATCCCTTTATGAGACACTTGGTAAATATCAACTTAAAGCTTCTTTGGTTTAGCCGATGTGTTTATTGCGGTTGCGCTATGTTGCGCATTATTTATGTGTCTCCATTCTTCTTTCTTTTTTCCCTCTTTTGAGGTGTGCCGTATTGCACATGCGCGATGTGGCGCATGCGCGGTATGGCTTTGTCCTGTCGCGTGTGCGCGTCATTGCTGAGCCCGATCATGTGACCGGCGCTGTTAGTTGCGACTGATACGTTAGACGTGGTCACATGATTGAATCCACATGATTATACCCGGAAATGTAAGTACCTAGCTTTGCTTTGGTGCTTCTAAATTGCCTTATTTTATTACAGGTTATTTGTAATAAGTTGTTTATAATTAAATAATTAAATCAAATTATTAATGAATTGAGGTCTTATTGGCTGAATCATCCTGGGTCTTCTGACACCCCTAATGTGTAAGATGATGATTGGAGAGACAATTATGTTTTGATAATGTTTTTATTATTATTGATTGATGATGTTATTAACTGATAATTATATCACGTTTTTTCACTTGTTTAATGCTACATACACCTATATATTGTCTGTATTGTATGTGCTTCAGTAGCTTGACAAAGGCCTTAAGGGGTCGAAACGTTGCCTTTTGGGTTCCTGGTTCTAATAAAATTGCCTTGGCTTTATTCAAAACACACACACACTGACACAGATACACAAAAAGACATACACACACCCTGACACACAGATACGCTCTCTGACACATACACACACCCTGACACAGATGCACATATGACACATACATAGAATATGCTATGCTAATAGCTCAATGAAACAAAAGTAACAATAGTAAAATATGTAAGGGGTCTGCCTATATTATTTTATAAAGTTATTTATTTTAATGAAAAATTTCCCTTTGTGAGCAAAATAAGTGAACTCGCTATAAGGATTAATACATCGAGCATGACTTTACTTTAAGAACATTACATTAAGATTTAGGGTGTTCTTTGAAACCTCACAAATCTGTTCATGTAGCCAAAAATTACCATAAAATATGGTTTTGTAAAGTTTTAATGTATTTTTTTTTAGAAAACAAAAACATGATTCATATTAATTAAACATTTATATATATATATATATATATATATATATATATATATATTTTTTTTTTTTACCAGTTTATGTATTAAGCTTAATATTAGATATAAAAATTTGAAATGTCAGAACTGCTAAGGAAAAAAGAACTGCTAAGGAAAAAAGACTTAAAATTAAAGAAAATAAAACAATTTAATAACTGGTAGTTAAATATTCAAGACTTTAAAATAAATAATTAAATGTACAAGCAATAATTATTAAATAATCTTTTTAAGTTAGAGGTGTTCTTTTTTTCTTGATTAAAGCAATAACAATATATGGATGTGAAAATGTTGTTTATGAAAAGTTCCTCTTTTGATAATTTTCTGTAAAACTGATTTGTTTTGTAATACATAAGACTTTTTAAAGAAATTAAAATAAATAAATATGAAAAGTGTAAAGTAAAAAAGCTTCTGATGGGGGATAGTTCTTTTAAGTTTGTCCTGTCAAATTCTGGCAGTCTCTTAGGAAACATATCTCCAATATTTTAATACAATCAAAGAGAATAATTTCTTTGGGTGTATGAAAACTAATTAGGAGATAATATATGCCAAATGAAACTGATGACATCACAGATCTAAATAAGGATTGATATGAAAAGAATTATTCATGTTTGAACAAGCTCGGAATAAAACAAATAATTAAATGTATAGTTTCTCAGCATGGTAAGAAAACAGCATTAGTTTAAAAATGAACAAACAAACTTTACATTCATTGTTTAAATGATGCTTTCACTGTAATCATAGATCTTCCTTTTGTCAACCTTAATTTGTAATTGTCAAAGTACAGATTAAATAAAATTATCTTTCATACTGTAAATTTTCCACAAACTTACATCAAATTTGTGTCATAATCAATGGCATGAAACATGGCTCAAATATAAACACAAATTAAGTAATGCCATATCCATTAGGACCACAATAGTTTATTTTACGCCTCTTCTTTCAAAACCGGAAACTTGATGATTATAATATTGTCTATCTCTAAACAAATCAAACTTCTGTTATTTGAGAAGTATCCTGCATTCAATTATTTCTGCAACAGAAAGGCTAATCCCCTGCATCCCGCCTCCATGTTAATGATTATTTCACTTACAAAAATAAATAAGAACAAAAAATCTAACTGTAAAAATGAAAGACACTGTAAGAATATATAGGCAACCAATGCTTTTGTCACTTACTTTTTTTGGCAAATATAACATGTCAAATTTTTACAAATTACCATACATCATTTGTATACATGGTACACAGTTATTCCTGTTTATCTTAATTATTTTTAATAAAATTATACTAAAACAGGAAAACATGAAAAGTGATATAAAGAGTTTATGTCGCTTCAAACAAGTTGCAGCACAATTAGATTTCACTTCAAAAACCACAAAGAAGAGCAATTGTTTACAAATGGTTTTATACAATCCTTGTATTGTTTCAACTAGTTTGTCACGTTAACTAATTGTAACGGTACACCCAGGCATAAAAGGGGTTAAACCCCGTTTAGAAGATATTCCCCTCCAGATACCCAGGCAGCTACTAAGGACACCAATCTCACGAACTGGAAACCATATGAATTCTCCAAACTCCCGAACCGGATCCATACAAATGCTCCAAACAGTCAAATTGGAAAAACCATATGAACGGTTTACACTCCTAGCAGTCGAACTGGAACAGCATACAATAAATCCCCCCAAGAATGAGACAAGGCTTCATGTTAAGGGGCAAGCAGTGGTCTGTTTAATCTGGGCTACCTGCCCGGTATTTATGCAGGTCTTCCACCAGGTGGACACTCCCATAGGGGACCTGGTGGAAGACTGGGACACAAAGTGTACACTGACCAATATAAACAGTTTAACATTAAACACTCCCACAGGTACATTATAATCCCTCCTCTCTATCCTGGAGATAATTGGGAAGTAATCCAATTATCTCCAAGGACAGAGGCAGAACTCCATTGAACACATGGCAGTAAAAACACATAAAAATACACAATGTTATAACCACTGCATAAAACATATACATCCAACATATCCCCAGATAGCTTAGATCTGAGCGCACATTAATACCGAATGGCGCTCAGATCACATACATACAGTTCAATCGCCATGGAGCCAAAGTCTTTCCCATAGTCTTTCATTACACGAATGGGCTTTATGGCTTAGCTATCTGGGATAGCACTATTCACATGTACAAAGTGCTGAATGACCCAGTGTCTATGTAATTACAAGAGAAGGGAGGTCGGCGGCTCAGCGGTGTTCGTGAGTTTAACTGTCCATTTCGAGTTCCACAGTTTTGGAGCTTAACACCGCTGGAGGTTAAGATGGAGGCTGCCACGTGTTCGGCTATACGAACAGTGGCCACCCAGCGGTCACCAATTAAGCGCAGCTTCTGGGAGTTAAATCACCGGCACGCTCCTTGCCCAGGTGGTCCCTCCATTCGTGCATTGGTTCGGTAGATTCAATCTACCGAACGCCCAGGCAGAAAGGCATGAATAAGTCTTTCTGCAGGGAACATAAACGTTTTTAAATGTGGGGCCATAATCCAGAGGGAGCAGGCGAGCAACCAGGCTTCTCCAATGCCCAGTGGCGAGATTGGTTTCGCCACACTAATCAATCAGTAATCAGGAAGCGGTCAGTTTCTTGTATTGATATACTTAATTTACTAATGTTAATTCATTTAAAATTGATTGAATTTATTTAAGAGCCCTTTCTATTGTATTATCAGCGGAATAGGTACAGCACTACTTTCTGACCATGACACACACCCCTTTCTTGGGAATTTGTAGTTATCCAAAATTTGATGGCAGTGCAACTGTCCTTGACTATTCTAATCGTTGAATTCCATGGTAAAAGATACTTCAAAGTACCCGATAAAACCTTGAATAAACAACAAACACCATTGGTATCCTTCATTTTATTCCTTTCCCATGCTGAGGTATAAATAAACCTACCTGTTATTTTTGCAAACAGTTGTCTGAGAGCCCTAACTGCCATTTTAGGAAATGTCTGCTTTAGACCTTAAATATATATGTTATGAAAAATAGATCAAAAATTCGATCAGGCCAATTTAATGCAGCCATTGCTATTTTTATTGCTATTTACTATGTGACATAACCCAGCCTGAATGCAAAAAAAAGCTTCTGTCCAAGTGAAATTGCTCAACAGGAAACCATTGAGGCAAATAAACCAATAGTCATTGGTAGATAGTGTAATGGTTTCACAAAGAAAAAAATCAATTATTTTTTTCTGCAAATGTTAAATGTTGTGAGATCAGATGCAAGTCATATTAATCCTTTTAAGGCATCCACAGAGTTAGATTAGAATCATGTAGGGCTCTCATCTGTAGCAATGAAAGGGAAAACAAAGCGAGAACCCAGGATGCAATAAGAGAGCCCAGCATATAACAGGGGGACTCCTTCTACCAGTCTATATGTGGGTGGGTCATATCTTGAGCCATAAGCTGAATAATACTCAGACGTTATCTCTGCTAGCAAACATCACAGATCTTTTAACTGACCTGAGACTAATGTATTAAGCGGTTTTTGCCTCCATTTAGCAAACCAGCCCCATTATGTATTTATACGCATTTGTATACAAATCTTTATATTTATATAGTACCTGATATAGCCAATGCAAATGTTCGGCTCCAAATTATGGAGATATAGAATATTTAAATCTAGGGAGATACAAGATTTCTGATCTACAACATGCCTTTGATAAATTTCACTCCTACAGGCAAATCCTTTTTCATCCTCATTTACTCAACTGCCTCCTAGAGTTTAAAGAAGACAATTAATGCTAAATGGTAAATCTTAAAATTATACCACAATACCCAAACAACTAAAGAAATTGAAGCTTGTTGGTAAAAATGACCCTATTCACTGTTATACTTTAACTGAGCTATACTCACTGCATCCTACTTATGTTTACTCTATTATTATTATTATTATTTTTTAGTTATTACTTCAGTTTTTTTTTATACTTATTATTTCTATTTATTTTGCTTTATTTATTTTCCCTCCATTGTTCCTTCTTTGGTATTCTATTTGTACCTTTTTTAAATAATTTTTTTATTTATTGTACTTCCTCTTGTTTTTATTTTTCTCCTCTATCCTTATTTCCTGATCATTATTCATGGCAACATTTACTCATGGGTTAGCTCCTCCCCTCACAGAAGAAAGGACAGGAAACAGAACTCTGAAACTGGTATAAATAGATCCTCCCCTTCCCCATCAGGCAGTCTTTTTTTCCTGTGCTGCACAGCAGTTTGGAAGGAGTCTGCTTATTAAGGCCTAGATTTCTTTTATGCCCACCAGGCAATATTTTTGTAGCGCTGCCGGGGTTCAGCCTCTAAGCCCTGAAGACCCAGCAAAGCACTATTGTAAGAGTAGCCAGCCTGGGTACCCCCTTTAGTGACCGGGGGTCAGACCCAACCTCTCCCTCTAGGGATGAAAATGGTCCACTGCATGCCAGGGTTCAGCCTCTTATCCCTGAAGACCCAGCACCAGGCCAGCTTGGGTACCCTCTCAGTGGATGAATAAAAGTGTATCTGTTAACTATATACTTGATGTTTTAGTGGAAACACAATATATGTGAATGATATAAGACTCATCCTCTATGAGTCTATTCTATACTGGTTCTATGTGTGGGATGTTAGTCACAACCTTAGTATATATGAGTGGTAGGATATGTGCATGAAGTTCTGTTAAAACACAGCCTCAATTTATACCCCTCATATAAACTTAATATGAATGCAAGCATAGAGTCACTCTATAGCAGATGCAGGCTATGTATAATTACTGTTTGAACAGACTCAGTATATGTAACTGATGTATCTGTGCATAAGGTACTGTTAGAAACACCCACAATGTATGTGATTCATAAATTCAGTATACAGGTTTATGCACGGCCTTGGTAGATTTAATAATACAAATGATCTGAGGTCTGGGTTTTGCGCTGAAATGTAATACAGCCCATTATAGCAAAAACAAATGCACTGTTGCACTGGGTAAGTAACTATTGCCTACTGTGGAATTTCTATTTCAGTTTTTTAACCCGTTAACGCCGTTATGGCGTTCTATGCCGTCCCGCATTAAGTGGGCTTTAAAGTCGTTGCGGTGGCATAGAACGCCGTAACGGCTTTGAGCCCCTGGAGGTCCGCGGTACTCACCTCTGCCGCGATCCTATTCTGGAGGCCCAGGCAGCCCTCCCCCATCAAATCAGCGATCACATGGCCCCCATAGGCATGTGCAGGGGTGTGCCGGGTGTGCATGGGCACACCCCAATCCCCACGGCACGCCTATGGAGTGAGACCGACAGGGGAGATCTCAGGATCTCCCCTGTCGGCTCATGCAGAGCCGGCACTATCCGAGTGCCGGCTCTGCTCTCAGCCTGCCTCCCCACTTTTATATCCAGTATTCTCTCTTATACCTTGGGGACCTGAAAGTTTGGCAATCCCATTTAGTTTATGTCAGGGGTGGCATGCTTTTGGTTCTTAAGGAGTTAATGATCAGAAAAGTCTGACAGATTCCCCTGTTGTGAAGGGCAACATTATAATTCCTTTCTGTAATAAAAAGGTATTCTTTTAGGTAACTTTGATGCTGTGTATTGCAAGTATTTTAATTGACATTGGAAGGTCTTTCCAGTCCCCAGACCATTCTATCAGGTTTACTATCTCAGGTAAAATTCACCTGCTACCAGAACAATAAAGGAAATCCATGAACATGATGTTCCATTCGGACATAAGTACTTCTTCACTATCTGAATATAAGGTAAGAGTAAGTCTGCGGTTGTTTGTTCTCCTAAGGATAACAGAATATCTCCTACTATTCTGCTTATTATGTGTCTGTTGCCACAATGTATAATGTGCCTCTGGTTACCACTTTCTCATCAGTATCCTGCCTATTCCATATCTCCTATTATATTGCACATCAGTGTCTAATAAATTTGACTATACGGTTTAGCATAATCTGTACTATTTACAATATGTTTATATTTGAATGTAGGTACTGACGTGGTTGGCCTACTTATAATTTAGTAGTTGCCACAATTTCTACGGTTCATACCTATATTTCTTTTGTCTTCATCTAATCTGTATATGATTCTTCTTGCCTTTGCCTAGGTGTATACCTCTCCTGTGACTGATCATTGCTGTATCAATTCATCCACAGGGTGAAATATTGTTGTGAGTCTGGTTTTGCAATAAATAGTTATTATTGCGCTCTGCCTCTTTCTGACAGGCAAATATTGATTTGTTTCCTGTATTTACAGGTAAGTAGTTCACAAGGCAAAAGAAAGCAGTTTGAATCGTCTTTAATAAATACATCCAGAAAGTAGTAGGATTCTCAGTGTAATTCTCCCCATGTTTAATAGCATGGTGTGACTGTTCTCATCCAATATTATCTGCTTGTTCCAGTATGATATCTGGAAGTTATGCCTTTATCAAGGTTCTGATTTGATGATGTTATCCATTGGTTTTAAATTTATATCAGAAAAGAACATTATTTATTTATTTTTTTTAAATCCATCACAAGATGGGTTCCTTATTGCTTACGAGAGTTTGTCTAGCATTGTTCCTTCTCTAGGTTTGGCTGTCATGGCCTTAATTCCTATCTGGCTCTTTATAGGATATTTCAGACATTTGAATGCCAGGAGGTTGCAGACCTCTAGGGTAAATTACCTTGTCTGAACAGATTTCATAACAATATCCTATTGATTACTGGTTTGGCTTTTTTACAGTCTTCTAAGGTGTATGCAGCCCAATAATGGTTTTATAACTATTAGCTGTTTTTGAACTCTGTTCCTCCCTTTATATATTCAGCTTGGGTATTACCCATGAGTAAATGCTGCCATGAATAATGATCAGGAAAAAGGAAAATTTGCTTCATACTTACTGTAATTTTCTTTTCCAGATAATTATTCATGGCAGCATTACGTTCCCACCCATATACTGTAAGAGTTGTGAAGCTAGATAACAAAGACTGCCTGATGGGAAAGGGGAGGATCTATTTATACCAGTTTCAGAGTTCTGTTTCCTGTCCTTTCTGCTGTGAGGGGAGGAGCTAACCCATGAGTAAATGCTGCCATGAATAATTATCAGGAAAAGAAAATTACGGTAAGTATGAAGCAAATTTTCCTTTTTCTTGTTTTAGCAGCCTTTTTTTATTACCATCCTTTTATTTTCCCACTCAAGATGGCCGCCACTAGATCATATGACTGGCGGCCAACCTATCCCCATCTCCTCCTGTTGGTTGTTTTTCCTTACCAATATGGCCGTCAAGAGCAGACATACAAGCTCACGACTGGCCAATCATTATTTGCCATGTTTCTAAGATGGCTGCCAGTAGACCCTAATTGGTCTGTGCTAATGGTTTTTATCAGTCCCCAAAACTTGCTCATTAGTTAATATGTTATTATGCTACTTATCTCTTGCTTTAGCATCTTTTTTAATATTTTTTTTTTTTACCACCATCCCTTTTTTTTTATCACTGTCTTTTTATTTCTCCACTCTTCCTTTTGGCCATTTTCCCCTACCGATATGGTTGTCGCGAGTACATGTACTAGCTCGTGACTGGCCAATCACTATTTGCCACGCTCCTAAGATGGTCGCTGGTAGACTCTAATTGGTCTGTGTTGATGGTTTCAGCACAAACCAATTACACTTTTAGTCCAACCCATCCTGGGCTCTGTCCTTTTTGTATTACAGCCTACACTTCACATAAATCACATGGGATAATTCCACCCTACGTGACTTGTCTACCTATCTGGGTAGGAGGCAAGCATATGAGCATAGAAAAATAAGTACATTGGATGAAGTCAGAGAGAGGAGGAAGAAGAAGAGAGGGAGGGTGGTCAGGAACTAGCCCACCTGCCTAGAGTTTGTGAATCTCCCCATCACTGGGGACATTCCTAGTTGAGGTTATGTATCTAGGGAACCTCGCGCAGGAGGGTGACCCACCCACAGGGTAGGATTGTTCTGAATCCCTCTCTTACGGCTGCGCCCCCCACCCCCCCGGATCCTGCTCCACCACATACGCCATCCACGGCCGCCACCTCTCCACATGTTTTTCCTCAGTTCCCAGTAGCGATGTCTGCACCGACTCCGCCAAGTATATCTCCTCCACTCTCTCCACCCATTGTCCCGCTATGGGGATTCTGTCTTGCTTCCAATGTACTGGGATTAAAGCCTTGGCAGTATTCAGCAGATGTCAGAGGGTAGATTTTCTGTAGGTGGTTAGTGTGGAGTGCAGGAGAGCCCTTTCCATGTCGAAAAATTGCGTGTCACGGAGGATCTCCCCTGCTTTCTGTTTAACCATTTCCTAGAATGGCACAATGCGTGGGCATTCCCACCAGATATCATCCCTGGACCCACACCACATCTCCAGCACATGGGGATATTCTATGGAGGCTGTCTGGTGGTCTGTACTAGAATGCCAAGAATTTAAAATTAGTTTCCTGATATTTGGAACTCAAGGAGCATTTGTGGTGCAGGATTAGGATCTTTTCCCACTGAGCCGCAGTGAACGACTTATCCAGTATACGTTCCCAGCGATGGCGGAAAGTGTCTTTATTCTCTAGATGCCGCACAAGAAGGTGTTGGTAAAGGAGGGATGTTGCCTTATCCAGGGTGGTTTTGTTGTCGCAGAGGTCTTCGTACGATGTCAGTTCACGGTGCAAACGTAGGTTGCAGGAACCACACTCACTCCCAGCGGCCGCAGGTGCTCTGGAACAGAAGAAAGATTCACAGGCACTCCAAATGTGAAAGCCGCAAGCAGATTTATTGTCACAAAATGAGCAGCAACGTTTTGACCTAACAATAGGTCTTTGTTTTTATGCCCGTGTTGTGTAATATCTTACGAATAGGAGAGAATCACCTCCACCGAGGAGGTCCCATGACAGTGGCGGTAGTCCACCCCCTATCTGGGGATTGTGTTGTATCTGTATCAGTGAGCTCAGTTTTGGAGATAGATGGGGAGCCCCCCTGATGCTATCCCAAGTCTTCAATGTGTGAGCCACTGTAGAGGTGGGATCAAGAGCCGCTAGTGCAGGCCTCCTCGAGTTCCACACAGCCGGAAGAAGGGATGGGTGCAAATGACCTTTGTCAAGTTGAACCAACTGTTTATGTGTCAGGTGGGTATGCCAGTCCAGTACCCTCTGTAGGACAGTTGCATGGTGATATTTGGGGATAAACCCTGTTTGGTCCGTGTGAACTATCCTCTGTAGCAGAATGCCTATTCTGTTGGACAATATCTTTGTAAGTAAATTCACATCTACATTGAGTGGGGAGATCGGTCTGTAACTGCCACAAAGTTTTGGAATCCCTGCCCGGCTTCGGGAGGACAGTGATAGCGGCCGCATGTGACTCTTGATGGAATTGAGTATCCGTAGTGAGGGTGTTAAAATCTTGGGTAAGTTTCAGAAGCAGGATGTGTCGGAACTTTCTAGAATAGTCCAGGGTAAAGCCATCTATGCTCGGTGCTCACCCCTTTTTAGCAGCCTTGATCCCTCCCACTACTTCGGCCTCCATGATCGGCACCTCCAAAGCTTCTGTCCCCTCCGGTCGCAGCCTCTTTGCCATTAAATTTTCAAGGTATCTTCATATCTCATGCTCTTTGTTTGCTACGTGCTCCGGCCGGGTCGGTTGTGGGATGTTGTACAAGGATGAGTAGAAGGAGCAAAGTTCCTAGGTGATCTTATCCAGGAATTGGGTAACCGTGCCATCGATGGTCCACAGCTTATGGACTTGGGCAAGTGCCAGAGGGCCTTTGAGCATCCGTGCCGATAGCTTCCCTCCCTTGTTGGCGTGTTGATAGAAGAATGCCTTCGAGGGTTGCAGAGATCTGAAATATCCGTGAGTTATGTGCTTATGTAATTGTCCTCCAGCAGTGCACCATATGTGGTCACAAGTTGGGAGCTTTTGTGTTGTGCTTCAAGGGTCACTATTTTCTCCATGAAATCCACTGTCTGTTGTTTGGAGTCTCTCATTTTTATTGGAAGTGTATCTGTGTGCCCCTGATGATGCACTTGTGAGCCTCCCAGATGGTGGTCACCGTAAGTTCGCCCAACACGTTCAGCTCAAAGGAGGAGGTGAGGGCTTCAGACAACTGTTCGCTCACTTCCATATCTAACAGGAGGGAATCATGAAGGCGTCATGTCCAGGTGGCTGGGCGCATCATCGGAAATCCAACTCCAGGGTTACCGGGCCATGAGGCAGCTCTCATCTCTGCAGTTTGGATGGTCACCAGCTGTTCTTGTTGTAGGAACATATAGTCGATTCCTAAATACCATCTGTGGAGCGCGGGATAGTAGGTGTATTCCTTATCCTCGGGGTGCATCTCTCTACAATAATCTACCAGTCTTAGCTGAACCTTCTTTAAAGTGGGTCTCCTGCAGAAAAGCCACAGAGATGCAACACCTGCGCAGGTCTTGCAACAGTTGTGTTCGGCGTTCCGGAATGTACAATGCCCGGCGGTTCAGGGTGTGGACATGGTATGGGTCCGTTACATACGCCATGTGGGAAACTGAGTGGCTGTCCGCAGCTACCACTGGTACGTCCACACCCCCCGCGACAGCGATCTATGGGAGGGGAGTGAGAAACCCCAGCAGCGGTGACAACTCGAGAAGCGGGCCCTGCAGCCCAGCAACAAACCCCAAACTAAACAGATCTCCTGGCAGATAGGGCTAGAGAGGGGGGGTGGTAGAGAGGATCCGAAATAAAAAGAAGGGTGGAGGGAAGGAATGTAGAGGAGATGTGGAGAGAGTAAGAAAGAAGAGGGGCTGGGGAGAAAGATCAGTTTAGAAAATTAAAGTATACATTTCAAGTGAGAGACGGTAGCATCACCCAAGTATAGGGGACGAAGATCCCTCCAAGGAGGGAGAGTTCGTGTGACCACGGCAGCCGAACCCACTGGAGTGAGTCCTACAGTGTCCAGCCGTCGACTCCCTGCAGGAAGGGTTTATTCACACGAGTATAATTGGGGTGGGTGGTCTCATTTGATAAGAAACCACTAACACGGTAAGGCCTAAGCATCAAATTAAGTATAAAAAAAAAATCAACAAAAATCTACCAATAGGTACTCCGCCACCCTATGAGACGCCAAATAGTACTTGCACTTCTATTCTTTATTAGCTGAATATTGTAACTTCCACTTATATCAATCGTATTGGATATTGCGAGTCTCCCCCCATGGACTGTTGAAGAGTGTGTTAGGAGCCAGGGTTTCCACTGTACCCCCTGCCCCGTGTGCCTTATATCAGTGCCTACCCCATATGGAGGGTGCACATAAGTATATTTCCCCACCCATAACGGTGTGAGATAGTAGAGTCAGTCTCCCATACAAGGGCCATGCTAAGAGCTGCGGCTAGAGTAAGTTGTAAAAGAGAATAGGCCGGGTCCATGCCGAATAGGGCTATTTGCTGAAGGTCTGTGGGATCGTAAGCACCGTGTTGTAACAAGATTGAGTGGACTTGGGGCGGGGCCAGTGATTAGCAATCAAATGTGATATATGGCCAATAGTATATTGTAGCATAACAAACTTGAACTTAAAATACTCAGCCAATGGTGTGCCTGCATCGTGGGCATAGCAAATGAGTATTACCTATACATAGTGTAAAAGCAAGACATAAAGCCGAACACTCCCCCCTCCTATTTTTAAGACTCACTGCACTATTAGACGCTCTTTTTGCCTTCTGTTTTATTTTGTGCATATCCACTAACGCGAGGTATCATTAGAGGTCCTATTCAAGCTTATTTTTTTGAAGAAAGGAACATCCTCACTACAAGGATTCTTTTGTTTTAAGTATATATTAAGTCTATTCCTGTATATTCCTCTTTTTCCCATTTTTCCACATAGTTTTTATTTGTAATATTGGCTTATTTGGCTCTACGTGATACTCTATTCCATATACTCACTTGTACTACTAATTTTGTGGTCTATAAACGTTTATGTCCTTGTGGTCTAGCCTATGGAGGAAAAACAGACCTTCTCCTTAGGGAAAGAATCCGGAACCATTGCTCAAACATTAGAATATCCTACAGAGACCAGAAAGTGTCCAAGCATTTTTTACATAAGGGACATCCTTTGCCTACTCTAAATTCTGAAGTTTATGTCAATTTACCATATCACCCCTCCTAGACATGGAGGTGATAGAAATAAAAACTCTTTCTACAAATTAAAAACAAGAAAGGAGGTTAGCGCTAATAATAAAAAGGTGGATGGGCAGCGGCCTAGCAGAGGGTATTAATTAATTGTTTTTATTATTATTAATTGGTTTTATTAATTGTGTATTTTATATAATTAAGTAAGATTTTTTGGTTACTATCTGTGCCAACTATCTTTTTACACACTACTTTATTTACTTTCACCTGGCATCTAATTGATTTTAACACGTACTTACAAGCCTATCCGAGGTGGGGATCATACCACCAACGCTGTTACCATAGTTCAGTTGGCCTGCACTACACTTGTAAGTACATTTTTATTTATTTAAACAACTTTTACACCATGTTAAACAGTGAGCACTATTAGTTGTTTTTATATATCCCTTTTCCTGAGAGTTGGACACCATTCCCTCCGGAGGACAATCATATATATGTATTCCATAAGCGGGAATTGTTCCAGTGTACGCCTGTTATACCTGAGCTGGCTATAGCTCATTTAAATGTGAGTGGAATATTTATATCTTTATCTCACATATATTGACCCTTACACTCTATTCGATTGGTCTCTTATCTTGCGTCTTCCATATCACGACACCAACTGAACTACTATAAACAGAGAAGAGACCCCATCACCAAAAGCACCTTATAAGACATCTATTGCCACAGTGCAACTTCTAAAATCTTTTTAGACTATTTTCGATATTTTCTTTTATAAGTTTTATTTATATGTCTTTTTACTATTTGTAGTCCATATTGATACATTTTGGCACAGCCTTGCATTACTGTTGTTGTTTTTTTCCATTCTTTCTACAAAGGGATCGCTTTTGTATTAGAACCTTGAATGCAGCTTGGCGCAGGGGCCTGAATAAAAAATATTCCGTATTCCTGTGACTATCATTGGTATTATCAGCTACTCGCTAATAGTTATCGTTAGTCTTAATTTTGGAACCACATTTTTTATTTTTATGAATTATTTTTAAGTGGGTATATTTCTCATCTTTAAGTCTTATTGAAACTTCAATGTTTGAATTTGCTGTCTCCTTTTCATTCTTTGATTATGTATATATTGTCTGTATACTGAGTAATGGACAGTGAATCCAGGAGGTTTGCCTGATAATACTGTGATTTGCCTCATAATACAGGGAGTGCAGAATTATTAGGCAAGTTGTATTTTTGAGGATTAATTTTATTATTGAACAACAACCATGTTCTCAATGAACCCAAAAAAACTCATTAATATCAAAGCTGAATATTTTTGGAAGTAGTTTTTAGTTTGTTTTTAGTTTTAGCTATGTTAGGGGATATCTGTGTGTGCAGGTGACTATTACTGTGCATAATTATTAGGCAACTTAACAAAAAACAAATATATACCCATTTCAATTATTTATTATTACCAGTGAAACCAATATAACATCTCAACATTCACAAATATACATTTCTGACATTCAAAAACAAAACAAAAACAAATCAGTGACCAATATAGCCACCTTTCTTTGCAAGGACACTCAAAAGCCTGCCATCCATGGATTCTGTCAGTGTTTTGATCTGTTCACCATCAACATTGCGTGCAGCAGCAACCACAGCCTCCCAGACACTGTTCAGAGAGGTGTACTGTTTTCCCTCCTTGTAAATCTCACATTTGATGATGGACCACAGCTTCTCAATGGGGTTCAGATCAGGTGAACAAGGAGGCCATGTCATTAGATTTTCTTCTTTTATACCCTTTCTTGCCAGCCACGCTGTGGAGTACTTGGACGCGTGTGATGGAGCATTGTCCTGCATGAAAATCATGTTTTTCTTGAAGGATGCAGACTTCTTCCTGTACCACTGCTTGAAGAAGGTGTCTTCCAGGAACTGGCAGTAGGACTGGGAGTTGAGCTTGACTCCATCCTCAACCCGAAAAGGCCCCACAAGCTCATCTTTGATGATACCAGCCCAAACCAGTACTCCACCTCCACCTTGCTGGCGTCTGAGTCGGACTGGAGCTCTCTGCCCTTTACCAATCCAGCCACGGGCCCATCCATCTGGCCCATCAAGACTCACTCTCATTTCATCAGTCCATAAAACCTTAGAAAAATCAGGCTTGAGATATTTTTTGGCCCAGTCTTGACGTTTCAGCTTGTGTGTCTTGTTCAGTGGTGGTCGTCTTTCAGCCTTTCTTACCTTGGCCATGTCTCTGAGTATTGCACACCTTGTGCTTTTGGGCACTCCAGTGATGTTGCAGCTCTGAAATATGGCCAAACTGGTGGCAAGTGGCATCGTGGCAGCTGCACGCTTGACTTTTCTCAGTTCATGGGCAGTTATTTTGCGCCTTGGTTTTTCCACACGCTTCTTGCGACCCTGTTGACTATTTTGAATGAAACGCTTGATTGTTCGATGATCACGCTTCAGAAGCTTTGCAATTTTAAGAGTGCTGCATCCCTCTGCAAGATATCTCACTATTTTTGACTTTTCTGAGCCTGTCAAGTCCTTCTTTTGACCCATTTTGCCAAAGGAAAGGAAGTTGCCTAATAATTATGCACACCTGATATAGGGTGTTGATGTCATTAGACCACACCCCTTCTCATTACAGAGATGCACATCACCTAATATGCTTAATTGGTAGTAGGCTTTCGAGCCTATACAGCTTGGAGTAAGACAACATGCATAAAGAGGATGATGTGGTCAAAATACTCATTTGCCTAATAATTCTGCACTCCCTGTAGTTTACACTATCCTGCCACCAGTGGGCAGAAGCACTTCATGCCCGGTATCTTACATATATGTATACATTGTTGGTGCACAATATAGTACTAGATATTGATCTGAGCCACATGTTTTTTGTAACTCTTTTTTTGACTGTATTAATTGTGGTAAGTGCCTGATCACATTAGGAGCTGATCCTATATGAAATGCAACACCTCTTAATATGTAATTTTTGCCTTTGCCCAGTGAGTGGTCTCATAGTATTTCTTTAATCTATATTTCTCCCTAGCTATAGTTACTGGAGACTTTTGTTGTTAGCTGTCAGGATATTTTTACAAGGCACAAGCTTTTTTGCCTGGATCCATAATCCCTTGGGATTTAATAATTGGGAGCTTGCTGAGGAAGATGCTGGAAGATGCTGAGGAAGATGTTTGCATAATTCATACTACCTCTATGCTTACACCCTGTTTTTATTTAATCAGTCTCTATCTTCCCTCATATAAAGTGTACATTGTCACTAAAATCCCAACTACGCCACCGCTGTTTTAGTACTTAATGTCATTTTTGTCCTCTTAAGTGTCATGGTCGTCACCATGGGGATGAGGTGGCTCCCTATTTTTGGCTGCATGGTAATCGTGCATTCCAGACTTCCCGTGGTGATGGGCTGGAAGGCATGTTGCTAAGAGAGGATTACTTTACTTATCCCTCCACAACAGCTGGGCTGATTATCCTGTGCAAATTTTTAGTGGTGGGCATGGTGATTAATGATGTATTGGGGGTGAGTACTTCACTTATTTGTCATTTATCATTCGATATATAGACACTCTCTGCATGGTTAGGTCTCTTGTCCTGATGAAGGTTTAAGTTGTAAATTGAATCATCAACTTTTTAATCATTTCCAAAATTTCAGTAAAAGCAATGATTTACGTATAACTGTGAAGGAAGTCCTTGGAGTGCTATAGCTAAACTTATAGTTCTTGCTCAACGGCACCAGGCAGAGAAATTTGTGTTACCCTGGAGTGCAGGTGACTGTGGATTTCCAAAATCCTGCACTCTAGAAACCAACCTCTGTGACCAGTGCCGATCAGCAAAAAATACAAAATTGTCAAAGATAACACTCTTGAGATATACTATTAAAATCAAATGTAACTTTTTTTGCTTATAAACTTACATCAGACATATAACATATATCATAATGAGCAAATAAAAATGACTTCTTATTTTAATAGCAAGTCCCATGAGTGCTGTCTTTTTGGCGCTATCTATCTATCTATCTCAAAAGTTTGCATACCCTTGGAGAATTGGTAATATATGTACTGTTTTTAAAGAAAACATGAGTTAGCAGGTAAAATACATTTCTTTTATTTCTTATGAGATTCACATTCAACTGTAGTTTAGAACAGAATGGCACAATCATAAAACAGAACATGGCAACAAAGAAAAAAATGGAATGACCCATGTTCAAAAGTCTGCATACCCTTAGTTCTTAATACTGTGTATTGCCCTCTCTAGCATTAATGACAGCATGCAGTCTTTTGTAATAGTTGTCTATGAGTCCCTTAATTCTTGCAGGTGGTATAGCTGCCCATTCATCTTGGCAAAATGCTTCCAGGTCATGCAAAGTCTTTGGTAGTCTTGCATGAATCGCACGAGATGTCCTCAGAGTGGCTTGATGATATTAATGGCAGGAGACTGTGATGGCCACTCCAGAATCTTTCTGCTGTTACCATTGGAGGGTAAACCTGGCCTTGTGTATAGAGTAATGCTGGAAAGTCCAAGAGCATCCCATGCACAGCCTTCATGCAGAAGAATGCCAATTGTCTGCCAGTATCTTCTGATTACATGCTGCATTCATCTTGCCATCAATTTTCAAAAGATTTCCTGTGCCTTTAGAGCTCATAGACCCTCAAAACATCAGTGAGCCACCACCATGCTTCACAGTGGGGATGATATTCTTTTCACTATAAGCCTTGTGACCATAAAGCTCTATTTTGGTCTCATCACTCCAAAATACAGTGCCATAGAGGGAAGCAGAAACAGGAACTCCAATGGTACAGTATATCAATGAAAATGAAATTCTAAAATAGTGAAAATAGCCATACTCACACTTTTCAGAGCTAAATTATAGCTCTGATATTATGCGCGTGAAGTGGAATGATCCCCACTCAAGGATATGCAGAAATAATCTTTGATTGGAGAATTTCTGGCTCGGATTCAGTGTTCAAATTGATATTATTCGACCCAAAATGAGAGAATGAGAATATAGTGCTCTCTTGGTTATTTGGCACTTTATACAAAAATTTGTATTGGCACTCCTCCAAGACTGTAGAATTGTTGTGTCACTCTGCATCCCAATTTACAATAGCAAAATATAGCTGCAAAACACACCAATTTGCAGCTATATTTTCCCTTTCATATATTCTCCACTGGATTCGAGCCCACCATTGTGAAGATTCTACACCGCTAGACGTCTCAAGACTCCTTGTCTTCCCATAAGAACTGATTATTACGGACTCTTGATAAGTGTTTTGGACTTTTTCTTATTGTTTAATTTTATAAATTTTATATTTTATACTCTATATTATTTTTTTATATATTCTGCATATGCTTTATTATAATTTTTAGGCGCACTCTTATTCTTTTTGTTTGTTTTTATATATTACTGTGTAGTAGATATATTCCAAATGAAACATGCATGCATTTAATTATTTAATTGGGGCATATCTAAAAACAGCCTGTAAGAGCTGCAGTTGTCTTGTCAGCCTTTGAAAGTCCTCCCCATCACCTGGGCCTTTGCTTGCCTCTTGAGTTTCGCTCTACTGAGCTAAACAAACCAGGAAGTAACAGGACCAGTTGTATGCTTGAATGTCAGAGGGTGTAACCAGGTTAATTTAGAAAAGTGGAAATATCAATTGAAATCTGCATTTTTTTGTAAAATGGAAAAAAGATGTACTCTTCACACAAAAAGCATTTCCGCAAGGTAAGTGCTTGAGGGCCCTGGAGTGTTCCTTTAAAATAAAATTATTTATTATCTCTTAACCAATAGGGTGCTTGGGGGAAAAAAGACATTTCAATTTCCTTGCTCAACAAAAATTGGCTCCTTACAAGCAAGGACGCCGCAGCAAAAAGTCTTTGCATTTTGCGTAACTACATACTTTCTCAAGACTAAATGCCAACCCCCCACCTAGTACAGCTGTATACAATGATGAAACTTTACTCAAACTACCACTACAAAGAGGGTTTTAACCCATTCAAAACTGCAAGTGTCTAAACAGATATATACAATATAAAGCATTAGTAATTAAAACACCCATAGAAAAATGCATGCAAAAACAAACATTTAATTTGCAAAACCAAATATTAAGCAATATATTATATTTCACAATTATAGTTCTGCATAAATAACTTAATGTAGATGTTCTTTATTCTTTTAACAGTTACACCTGACCACAGAAACTTATAAACACATTAACTGTGAATTTCATGCTATAACCATTACAAAAATAAATGTATAAGAAATGTAAAAAAAAATATAAAAATCCAGAAGATTTTTTATTTTTATTCCCCAGTAGGCAATTTTAGCTTCAAAGTCTTAATGTGATAAACCTCCACAAGACAGGAATCACTGTACCCGACACAGTGTGGTAATCTCTCAGAAAATGCCACATGTTCTTCTATTTGAGTTCATTGTGAAGACTGTGGGTAATGAGTCAAACCATTAAAATTTATTTTCAGCAGAAGAGAAAATGGTTTTATCCCAGTTCCCTAATTTAATTGGATTCCTAGAACTCAAACTAACAGCAAATCACGCTTCAGCTATCTTTCTTTTTTTACTGCAATGTCATGTCCGCACTGTAAGCTTATTGACTAGCAGAGGCAGCTCTAGACTTTATGAGGCCTAAGACGAAACTCAAACATGAGGCCCCACTAACACCAAAGGGAAAAAAAATAGAGTTGCAATATATGCACACATATACATTGACGCACTGTCTACCTGTGTATGTGCCTGAGAGTGAGTGTCTGACAGAGATCATCCGTGTGTGTGTGTGAATGTATGTCTCTGTGAGCATGTTTGAGTTTTTGTCCGGGACAGTATGTTTATGGGGTAGCTGCTTGTAGTGTGTTGTGTGTATGGGGGTCTGCCTGTGATCTTTGTGCATTGTGTTAATGGCAAAGCTATGTTTCCTGACACTGTGTGTATGATAAATGTCTTCAGCTGGTGACTGTGACAAGATTAATAAAAGGGTACCAGTGGCAGGGAGAGCGTGACAAGGTGAAAGGGATAAATGGGATAGGGTGGGGGTTGTGAGGGAGAGGGAGTATGACATGTTTTGTTGAGGGAGTGTGAAAGGGCGAGTGGAGGTAAGTGTGACAGGGCAATTGTGACATGGTAGGAGGGGCAAGTGTGACAGGATTAAGGGGGGTTAATTGACAGGGTGAGTGTTGCAGAATAAGGGCAGGTGAGTTTGGAGGGGGTGAGATTAACAGGATTCAGAGTGGATAATGTGAGTGTGGATGCATGAAGAGGCTGACAGTGTGGGGGGGGTGCCAGTATAGGAGAGGTGACAATGTGTGGGGAGGTAACAGTGTGAGGGGATGCTAATAGTGTGTCTGGGGAGGCTGACAGTGTGTGGGAGTATGGTGACACAGCATTGTTGTGGGTGATAGTGTGTGTGAGGGGGTGATATGGTGTATGGGGTGGATCCTGTGTGTGGCAGGGGGGTGATGAGGGACAGAGGGGGGGTGATGGTGTGAGGGAAGGGGGTGATGGTGAGAGGGAGGGATGATGATGGTGAGAGGGAGGGAGGTGATGGTGAGAGGGAGGGGAGTAATGGGGAGAGGGAGAGGGGGTGATGGTAAGAGGGGTGATGATGAGAGGGAGAGGGTAGTGATGGTAGTTAACGCTATATATGTGTGCACTGCGGGACCCCCTGCTACCTGTATTTTGCAGGGGGCCCAGCACACTTAAAATATACTGCTCAGATGCTCTGCTCTCAAAGTCTCGCAAGCGCCGTGATCGTCAGAGCGTTGCCACGGGTTACCATGGCAATGCTCCGCACGGCTTGCAAGACTTTGACAGAGCAGAGCATCTAAGCAGTATATTTCAAGTGTGCTGGGCCCCCTGCAGAATACAGGTAGCGGGGGCTGCACCATTACTCAGGACCTCCGGCTCCAGACAATTTGATCTCACCCATCCATGGCCATTAACGTAAGAAAAAAAATACTGTAGCCTTTTCCCCCCTCATTATGCAGCCCCATACATTTATACACACTCCAGTCAGCAGACACATTCCAGCCAATCAGCAGCAGACCCTCCCTCAAAGACCCTCCCACCTCCTGGACAGCTCACTAAGAATGCAGGTGGGAGGGTCTGCTGCTGATTGGCTGGAATGTGTCTGCTGACTGGAGTCCGTGACGAACCGTTCGTGGCGAACCGTGGCGAACCGTTCGCGAACCGTTCGGCGAACCGTTCGGGACATCACTATTCACTAACATTTACACAAACTATACACTAACATTTACACACACTACATCCTTACACAAACACACACTCTGCAGTCACTACACACACTACATCCTTACACAAACACAAACTCTGCAGTCACTACACACACTACATCCTTACACAAACACACACTCTGCAGTCACTACACACACTACATCCACTACACAAACACATAGTCTGCAGTCACTATACAAACATTAAATACTTACACAAACACACACTATGTAGTCGCTATACACACACACTACATCGACTACACAGACACACTCTGCAATCACTATACACACACAATACATCCACACACTGTATTCACTAAACACTAAATCCATTACACACACTCTGCATTCACGACACACACACTACATCCACTACACAAACACACACTCTGCATCCATTATTAACATTGCATTTAGTACACACAGACACTACATCCACTACACAAACACACACACTCTGCATTCACTATAAACACACACTACATCCACTACACAAACACACACTCTGCATCTAATATACACCTCATACATTACACAAATGTACAATCTGCATCCACTATACACAATGCATCCGTTAAACACACACCGCATCCACTTTACACAAGAACTCTGCATCCACTACACACATTCTACATCCACTATACACACACCAGAATCAGTACACACACTGCATCCCTGTGGGCGGACTGGGGGGGCAGCACTTTAGGCGGACTCGGGTGCAGGCACCGGGGGACCCAGACCTTGAGCTGTGTCAGGGGCCCCAAAATCTCTGATGGCAGCCCTGCTCCTGCCCGAACCCCCACTCCATGACTCCAGAAAAGATTTCAGACCCTCCAAAAGATCCCCAGAAGGAGTAACCATCCGAGCCTCTGGCAATCACAGGCCGCAAGGCTGCCTCCGTTCATCTGATGTCCAGGTCCAGGCGTAACGGCGCCTCCAGGCGTAAGTCCACCTGAGGTCTCACCCGTACCGAGGGTGACCGTTTAGGTGACCTGGAAGGAGAAAGAACAGTGGGTAGGTCGTGTGACAGTCCTGACCTGCCTACTCCTGGGCCGGGACCCCTCAGATCCGTCCCCAGCCCACCTGTCGTCCTGACCATTGGGGCCGTGGCTGCTCCTTCCATCCCACACACCGAAGCCCCCCGGGAACTCCCATTAGAGGAACCTGACCTGCTCCACCCGCCTCCTGTCATCCTAACAGGGGAACCCTGGCAACTCCCCCGACTACGAACCCCGGGTGAAACCTTGTGTAACTGTGCCCCTGGTCGCTGTGACTGCTCCGAGACCTCTCCTGTATACTGTGCCTGCCAGTGCCCCCCGTGAGCCCAATGTGCCTGTCCTGAGTGAAGCATTGAAAGCCCACTAGTGCTGGAGATAAGCTCAACCACCTGTCCTGCGCCCTGTGAGGTGTGGATGCTCTCCTGCCCGTGTCCTGGCTCCGGTTCCCTGTTCTTATTGCTCACCACTGGCTACTCCTGCTCCCCCCCAGCATCCCCAACTGTGACCTGGAATCTGCTCTGCTCCTGAAACCTGCCGAGGGGAAGGGAGACCCGCCTATTCGCAACATGGGACCCCGCCCTGGGCAGGGCACCTAATGATAGGGCATGCTCCGCCCGCCTGCTGCCCTGAGACTGTTGACCCACCAGGATGGGGAACGACTCACGAATATGAGGCCAGCTGCAGCTCCTCCGTGACCAACCGTACTCCCAGCGCCTCTCCCACCTGCTGTAGAGCCTCCCGTCGTACCTGTGTGTGCCCATCCTATTGACTGGAACGGGCATTCACCTGTTCATAGCCCGAATGTTCAACACTTTCCTCATTCGCCTGTTTGCGGCCCGCCCGTTTGCCACTTCTAGCCATCACCTGTTCGCGGCCCGAACGTTCTCTTGCTCCCAAACACGGCCGTTCATGGCACGAATGTTTGCACACTCCCGAACGTGCTTGATCACGGCTTGAACGTTAGCCAACTTCCCAATGCTCCTGTTCACAGCCTGACTGTTCACCACTGTCCGCCGATTCCTGTTCCAGCCCGAACGTCTTGGTCCCTCATGGCCTGAACATGATGACACAACACGGGCGGCTGTACAGTGAAGCTGGACGTGAGCTCTAATACTCCCAAGCTTCCCGCCTGCCATCACAGCCTCCGGCTACACTGGCCACACTGGCAGCAATGGGCTCACCCTTCTAAACCCAGTTGATCCATCTCCAGGGTTAAGGTGTTGAGGCGGTCGGGTCCTCCGAGCCGGTCGTCCAGGCATCATCTCGGCCGTCGTGGTGGACCCAGATGGGACCAGGGCCTCTCCTAACCATTCCTGGAGGCAGACAACCCCTTTCTGCTGAATCCCAGCAAGCACACCAACCAGCCATTCTTCAAGACAGCAGCACCTGAAAGACAGAAAAACGAGATACCACACAGACCTGCTACAAAACAGGTAAGTGAAGATTAATTAAGATGGCCCTTGATCTAAAATGGCCACTATATATATACTCCCATAATCCAAAACCCCACCCCACTTTCTATAGCCAAACCCCTACATTAACACATCCTATGCCTGTCTCCTAGCCATTTCAAGGCCCATTCCACTTAGCAGCGCTGCTCCATGGGCTACATTCCTCAAGGCACCCCTACCAGTCCAGGATTTAGGGATTACTCAGTTGTGCCTCGGTTGTTTTTTTTTTTTTGTTTTTTTTTAAAACCACCTTGGACACAACTGTGTAATCCCTAAATTCTGGACTGGTAGGGGTGCCCGGAGAACTGGTTTAGGAACCACTAAGTTAACTCCTAAACAGCAGAGAATTGAGCAGTAAGAATGCAGAGGAATGACTTATGCACCAAAACTATTTCACTAAGCGGTTTTGGAGCTTTGACTGATCATTTAAACTGATTTATCTACACTGATATATTCACATGTTTATCTTGCCATGGCTCTTAAATAAAATATTGTTCATAAATGTAATATTGTATTTTAAATGGAAGATTTATACACTGACTTACACCCTTGTAAAGTCAGAAAGTATGTGACTGCTTCAAAACTCCAAGTGAGCTCTCACCAAACCAAGAAGTATCTGCTCCACAATTAACTTTCTATTGCAAAGCAAGAGTTTCTGGGACTTCTAACTCAACTGTCCGCATTCTACAACACCTTTCTGAAACTCAAGTCATTATTCAGTATCTGTACCTTTAATGTGAACTTTTTATGTCAACTGTGCTCCTTTTTATCAACAATGTACAATACGTATGGCTGGAGCAGTAAACAGTTGCACCATTGTGCATTATAGGGATTGCGTTAAGTGACACTATGCATTGTGAATAAAATGTTGCCCAAAGGTACAACAATTTAAAAAACTCCAGGTAACTGTAACATTTTATCTGGGGATTTTTGGAAACTGTGACAGACCCATCTGTCTGGACTAAAAGTACTGTGTTCGTCTGTTTTGCCGTTTGCATGAATTCCCCCATTCGTATGCTTTGTTTAAGGGAATGTCTGTTTTTGTCGAACGGAACTAACGAACGGACGGCCACCCAGAAGAGAAGTGTGCTGCTGGTTAACCTATTGATCCCAATTAGAACGTTGCGGTTAACCACAGACACTTCTCAATTAAAACCGAATGCCGGGTGGTCGTCGTTCGTATGTCGACCACGAGGCGGCGGCCATTTTAACCATGCGAAAGACCAGCGGTGTTCGACGATTATTTCATGGATCTGAAAACGGACACTTTTTCAACTGAACACCGCTGAAGCCGTCGACCTCCCCTTCTCAATCGACAAAAGCATACGAATGCCGGCCGTTCGGGAGATTCAACAACACGAATGGACTTAACCCAGATAGCCGTCCCATGGAGTCAATCGCATACCGAAGAACTGTAATAGACTTTGACTCCATGGCGATTGAACTATGCGAATGGGATCTGAGCGCTATTCGCCAATAATATGCACTCAGATCCAGGCTATCTGGGGATGTGTTACACGAATGCAATATGTTCGGCAGTTATAAAGTTATAGATTTTTATGTGTTTTGTGACTTGTACTTAAAATGGCGATTTGCCTCTGCTCGGGGAGATAATTGAATTACTTCCCAATTATCTCCCGAGCAGAGGGGAGGGAACTGTGATGCATGCTGGGAATATTGTGGGGATGTATGTCCAAAACATCCCCATGTCTTTCTGTTATTCCAGTCTCCCATTTGGTCCCCTAGGGGAATGTCCACCAAGTGGGAGACCTGCATAAATACCGGGCAGGTAGCCCACAGTAAATCAGTTCGTGTTTTACCCTCAAAGCGGAGCTTGGTCTCGTTATTGGGGGGATTTTATTACCGGCGCCTAGAGACTTCTTATTGGAATTATTTGCTGCTTGGAAGATATTGGCGTTCGGCTAATATTGTCAGTTCGTGGATTTGGAGTTTGTGAAGGGAAAGGGCCATACAGGTACCGTTCGGGAGTTTGGCGTGTTCCCTAGCTGGCGGTTCGCATGGTTATACTGCATACGCTACCAGACCACATTATTGCGAACGAGGAGCATTCACTAAATGGCAGTTTGTACATTTATTACTGGCGGTACCGTAACAGAAGCATTATGTATACATTAAATATAGTTATTTACAAGAAGACAGTGTGTTGATTACTACTTTAAATGGGGACTTGCTAACATGCTAAAATTATAATAAATGTATAAGAAAGATATTATCCATGCTTATATTTATGGCAATATCTCCTACTATCCTCAGCCAGCTCTTGGCAAACTGAAGGTTGAATTGAAGCACTTTACAGGCTACAGCTTTGATATTCTGTTATTCTCTTTGTGTATTCAGTTTTAAAATCTGATTCACACTCAAAATGTTGCAAGAGCTTCTAATCTTTAATAATCTGGAGACATCTGGTTACTAGTAAACAAACCACTAAAGAGATACAACATTGCTGCCAACCTTTTAAATGTTTATCTTCTGTGCGGGAGTTCTTCAACCTTTTAAACCATCTTTAGGCAAATATCACATTCAAGTCATATCAATAGCATTTTAAAGGTTTTATTTTTAAATTGCAGAGATAAATCTTTTTATGACAATGTGACAGTTATCCCAGAAATCTAGGTTTGCACAGCTCATTTGGTACATTTTAATCAATACAATTGACCAGTGCATCAAAAACGGTCTCTGTCTCTTTTATTGTGTATTGATCCTCTGTTTCCAAACAACATTCTACAGTTTAATTTTACAGCATCACTGCAAGGCATCGATGATGCAGGATTCCCTCAGGCTTCCAATGTTAAATTTGCAGAGTTTCTTCTAGATTATTATTATTAATCTATTATTTATATAGCGCCAACAAATTCCACAGCGCTTTACAGTGGGTGGACGAACAGACGTGTGGTTGTAACCAGACAAGTTAGACACACATAAACAGAGGGGTTGAGGGCCCTGCTCAATGAGCTTACATGCTAGAGGGAGTGGGGTAAAGTGACACAAGAGGTAAGGATAGAATTAGACTAATGACCGTTGCAAGAGAGGAATCAGTCGGGCGCTATTAACAGTTTAATTGATACGCTTTTATGAAGAAGTGTATTTTTAATGATTTTTTGAAGGAGTGGAGACTGGGTGAGCATCTAACAGAGGAGGCAAGTGAGTTCCACAGGAATGGTGCAGTCATCGAAGTCTTGAATGCGAGCATCAGAGGTGGGAGTACGGACAGAAGATAGACTGAAGTCTTCAGTGGAGCGTAAAGGCCTAGACGGGACATACTTGTGTATAAGGGAGGATAGATAGGTGGGAGCAGCATAATGTAAAGATTTGAAAGCAAGAACCAGAATTTTAAATTGAGCCCTATATCTTACAGGAAGCCAATGTAGGGACTGACAGAAGGGTGAGGCAGAGGTACGGGCAGACAGGAAGATGAGCCTCGCCGCTGCATCCATTATAGATTGTAACAATGCAAGTTGGGAGCACGTTATACCATTGAGAAGTGGATTACAGTAGTCAAGGTGAGAAAGGACAGTGGAATGGACAAGGACCTTAGTCACATCTGGCATTAAGTAGGGTCGGATGCGCGCAATGTTTTCGAGATGGAAGCGACAGGATTTGGTGATAGACTGAACATGAGGCGTAAAGAAGAGGTCGGAGTCAAAGAGAACACCTAGGCAGCAAGCTTGTGTAGTGGAGCTGATGGTAGCACCGTTGACTTGGAGGGAGACAGACACAGGAGTAACAACACTTGAGGGGGGAAAGACCAGAATTTCAGTTTTGGTCAAGTTGAGTTTAAGGAAGTGGGCAGCCATCCAGTTAGAAATAGCAAAGAGGCAGTCAGAGACACTAGTCAAGAGGGATGGGAAGAGATCAGGAGAGGACAGGTAGATTTGCGTGTCATCTGCATAGAAATTATATTGGAAGCCAAAGGAGCTAATGGGCTTACTAAGAGAGGCAGTATAGATAGAGAACAGTAGGGGACCAAGGACTGAACCTTGGGGGACACCAACAGAGAGGAGTTGGGGAGAAGAAGCAGAGCCAGAGAAAGAAACATTGAAAGAGCGCTGGGAGAGGTAGGAAAGAACAATATCTTGTAGACCGATATTGCGGAGGATGAGAAGAAGCTGTTGATGACCAACAGTGTCAAAAGCCGCAAACAGGTCAAGGAGAATTAGGATAGAGTAGTGACCATGAGATTTTGCAGAGAGTAGATCATTAGATACTTTGGTCAGTGCAGTTTCCACAGAGTGCTTAGTACAGAAAACCAGACTGAAACAAGTCTAGCAAAGAGTTGGACTCGAGGAAGTCTGTCAATCTCGCATACACAACTCTTTCAAGGATCTTGGATGCAATAGGCAGTAACGAGATAGGACGGTAGTTGGATGGGGAGTTCGGGTCCAGGTTGGGCTTCTTTAGAATTGGGGTTACAGTTGCATGCTTGAAGGGCAAGGATCTTGGATGCAATAGGCAGTAACGAGATAGGACGGTAGTTGGATGGGGAGTTCGGGTCCAGGTTGGGCTTCTTTAGAATTGGGGTTACAGTTGCATGCTTGAAGGGCAATGCAAATATGCCAGGGGAGAGAGAGAGATTGAGAATTTTAGTGAGAGATGGAGAAAGAGAAGAAGACAGAGTACGGATGAGATGCAAGGGAATTGGATCTTGAGAGCAGGTGGTGGGGTGGGAGGACTGGAGCAGAGCAGAAACCTCTTCCATTGTAGCGGGTGCGAATGAACATGGAACAGCAGATAGAGTGAGGTTAGGGGAAGTATTGTAAGAGGAAGAAGAAAGATGAGAGATTTCTTCTCTGATTGTAGAGACCTTGTCAGTGAAGTGACTTGCAAAGTCTGAGGCGGTCAAGTTAGTAGGTGGAGGAGGAACAGCAGGGCGAAGAAGAGAGTTAAATGTGTGAAATAGTCGTTTGGGTTCGCAGGAGAGTGTGGCTATGAGAGTATTGAATTAATTTACTTTTGCAGAGGAAAGAACCAAGCTGTATGAGCTCAGCATAAATTTATAGTGGAGAAAGTCAGATGACAGTGAGACTTTCTCCAACAGCGTTCAGCAGTTCTGGTGCATTTTTGGAGGTATCATGTCAGCTTGGTGTGTCAAGGTTGTTGTTGGGGGCGCCTGCTGCATTTAAATGTAGCAGGTGCCATAATGTCTAGTTCAGAGGAGAGGGTGGAATTGTAGAAGGAGGTTGCAGAGCCAGGACAGGTGAGGTTTGAGATAGAAGAGTTTGGAGATTAGTGAAGAAATGCTCTAGGTCAAGATATTGGAGGTTTCTGTGAGATTGATGTTTAGACGGTGGTGTCAATTGGGTCTTGGGTAAGCTGATGTCAAAAGTCAGCAGATGGTGGTCAGATAGAGGAAAAAGAATATTGGAAAGATTAGAGGTGGTACAGAGATTGGTGAAGGCGAGATCAAGAGTGTTTCCCGCTGTATGGGTTGCTAAATTGGACCATTGTGTAAGGCCAAAGGAGGAGGTTACAGAGAGCAGACGAGAGGCATCAGTGTAATTGGGGTTGTTGATTGGGATATTGAAATCCCCAAGTATAAGGGAAGGAGTGCTAGATGAGAGAAAGTGGGGAAGCCAGGAATATAAATGCTCAATAAATAGCCTAGGATAACCAAAGGGGTGGTAGATGATAGCAATTCTTAAAGGAGTCGGTTTAAATAGTGTGAACTTAAAAAGAATAAAAGGATAGGGAGTGTGAGAGAATTGTAGCCCACGAAAACATAAAGAGGCAGGAGTAGCGCTATCAGAGGGGGACAGCCAGGTCTCTGTAAATGCAAGTAGTGTGATTGAGTTTGAGATAAAAAAGTTGTGTATGGCTGTTGACTTTATATTACTGCAGATGGAGCGGGCATTCCAGAGTGCACACTGAATGTTGGTAAGTGAGGGTAAAGGGCAGGGTATTGTGATGAAGTTTGTGGGTTTTCTGGTTTTCTTGGTGTGTGTAGAGAAGGTGAAGGGCCCTGGATTGGGAGAGACATCACCAGCTGCTAGAAGCAGGAGGAGAGAAAGTGATAGGAGGTGTGAATGGGTTTTGTATGCATGGGGTCTAGGATGAGATTGATTGTGGGTAGGAGAGAATAGAAAAATGAGTGCAAGACATGAGATAAGGGGGGAGTGTAGCAGAGAGGGGCATATGTAAATGTGGATAGGGGAATGAGTGAAGTGGGTGTATGGAGAGATTTTTTTTATACTGAAGGAGAAAGAGGAAATAAAGAGGAGGAGAAGACAGATCATTGCTAAACTGTGAAAAAGTAAATTGGAAATAATTGAAATATCAAGAGCAGGTGAAGGTAGGTTAAATATTACATTTTATGGGTTAAGAAAGTGCAGGAGTGTACTAATAAGAGGCAGTGTGTACACCTGTTGTTTTTACTTATCTAAAATTTGGGTGTGACAAACAATCTATAAATGTAATAATGAGCATGGCGTGGGGTGGAGTGGTGAGGGGAAGGGAGGGGGATATGTATCTAAGAACAGAGATGAAGGGATGGTTATTCAAATAAAAACAAACATATCAATAAAAGAAGGAAGGGGTCAGAGGTCAGTCAGAAATCAGAGGGGAAATAGAGGAATGCATATAGGTGAATTACATACAGGACTAGCAAAACTACACTTTAGCATAACAGACAAGATATAAAGGCAAGAAATTGCACAATGCACACAGGATATATAAA
Source organism: Pelobates cultripes (assembly GCA_933207985.1). Lineage (NCBI taxonomy): Eukaryota > Metazoa > Chordata > Amphibia > Anura > Pelobatidae > Pelobates > Pelobates cultripes. The sequence goes on from OW240915.1 coordinate 105,165,524, forward strand.
ATAAAATAAATGTACAGGGTGGTTAAATTAAATATAAATGATGCTGTGCAGGATAGTCTTAGTGTGGTCTTCCAGAAGGCTACCTTGCTTATTGCAGACAATCAGCTGATGGAGCTCAGACTTTCTTACAGCAGTATTGGAGTTTCAAAATTTGCAGAGTTTCTAATAGATGGCTGTACTTAAAGTTACAGTGTAAAAGGTAACAGGAGCATAGTGATTGATGTATTTATAACTTTAAATATGTTTAAGAATGATCCAAACATGTAATGTTTTTAGCTAACCTAATGATACAATCTGCTAATGATATTTGCTTACCCAGTATACCAACATACCTGAACAATACATATTTTATTAAAAAAAATTAGAGAAAGTAAATGTTGCTCCTATAAAAACTAAATAGTGATGCATATGGAGCATATAATCTCTCTCTCTCTCTCTCTCTCTCGCTCTCTTGTGAGCATGCAAAACACATTTCTTTTATTTCTTGTGGGATTCATATTCAACTGTAGGTTATAACAGAATGGCACAATCATAAAACAAAACATGACAAGAAAGAAAAAAAAAAAAGACCCATGTTCAAAAGTCGGCATACGCTTAGTTCTTAATACTATGTATTGTTCCATTGGTCAGGAGACTGTGATGGCCACTCCAGAACCTTCACCTTTTTCTGCTGTAACCACTGGAGAGTAGACATGGTCTAGTGCTTAGGGTCATTGTCATGCTGAAAAGTCCAAGAGCATCTCATACGCAGCATAAGTGCCGAAGAATGCAAATAGTCTGCCAGTATTTTCTGATAACATGATGTATTCATCTTGCCATCAATTTTCACAAGATTGCCCCTGCCTTTAGAACTCACACACCCCCAAAATATCAGTTAGCCACCACCATGCTTCACAGTGGGGGTGGAATTCTTTTTACTATAGGCCTTGTTCACCCCTCTCCAAACACAGTGCTTATGGTTGTGACCATAAAGCTCTATTTTGGTCTCGTCACTCCAAATTACAATGTGCCAGAAGCTGTGAGGTGTGTCAAGGTGTTGTCGGGCATATTGTAATTTGGCTTTTTTGTGGCCTGGGCGCAATAAAGGCTTTTTTCTGGCAACTCGACCATGCAGCTCATTTTTGTTCAAGTAAAGTATATTGTGCTCCTTGAAACAATGCTAATTATACTTTCCTGGCTAATCATGGCAGCATCACTTATGGGTTAGCTCCACCCTCAGCCGGATCAGGATAGATTACAATTAAACAATTACCGAGGCTGTAGGCATAAAGGGTTCCTCCTCCCTCCATACCACAGTCTTTTTTCTGTCCTCAGTCGGACAACAGGAATTTTATTCTGCAGTGAGATTTTAATTTTTGGCCACCTCCCACGTTTACCGTGGGCTTACCAGATGAAGTTCAGCCTCTCTTCATCTGAAGAACTCAGTAATCAGGCTGCACGGGCAGAACTAACTGAGTTTGGTGTGTGCAGTTTAGATACTGTCATAAATGAAGATTCTGGACTAAATCTATCTGGATTTCAGGAAGGCACAATTCAGGGGTTCGTATATCTATAATTCCCTGAATTTGGTGCTGTATATATACATATGAGTATATCTGTTTTATTTATATCCTATTTTGCTCAGAGGCCTCTCTCAATATTACAAAGATGGTGGCTAAGAGCATGGCTCTGACAGTAGCATCCAGAAGGGCATTGTGGCTACATGCTTGGGGTGCGGACTATGCTTCGAAAGCATCTTTATGTGCTCTTCTCTTTCAAGGGGATCTACTATTCGGCAAAGTTCTGGAGGAGGCCATCAAAAAAGGCAGCTGATGGTAGAAGAGCCTTTTTTTCTCAGGACAAAAGGCGTTCCTTATCCAGTATGTGGAAGAATAAAACATTTAAGGCTCGTTCCTTTCGTGATTCCAGGACATATCGTCCAGGCAGAGAGTACACGAGCTACTCAAATTGGACAACAATTCAGCCATCTTCTTCTTCCTCAAAGTTCTCCAGAGGTAGAGGTACCAGACCTTCTAATAAGGGATTCTGAAGGTGCGCAGGTCCAGCCAGGGATAGGAGGTCGTCTCCTAAAGTTCTTCCCTGTCTGGATCAAAAATGTCTCCAATTCATGGGTTCTGTCAATTATAAAAGAAGGATACCTCATAGAGTTTTCAAGTATCCCACCACCTACCTTCAAGCAATCTTGCATTGCAAGAGGGATAAAAGAAGTAGCTATGAAGGCTTGTATCAAGGAACTAATCCTACAAGAGGTTATTGTGGAGGTTCCGAAGGCAGAAAAGTTCAAAGGCCACTATTCAACCGTGTTTCTGGCTCCAAAGCCTTTAGGCAAATGGAGACTGATTCTGGACCTAAAGGTCTTAAACTCCTACCTACAGACCAAGTAATTCAGGATGGAGTCCATTTCCAGTATTGTCTGCAACATAAAGAATGGAAGTTGGATGACATCCATAGACCTCAAGGACGCATTTTATCAGATTCCCATTCACCCATCGCATGTAAAGTTTCTGTGTTTTTACATATGGGGGAAGCATTACCAATTCAGGGGACTTCCCTTTGGGCTCAGTCTTGGTCCAAGGATGTTCTCGAAGGTTCCCATTACTTTGATTGCTTTTCTAAGGTTGCAGAGAATAGAGATTTTCCATTACCTCGACGATATTCTTATCTCAAAGACTCAAACTGCTATTCACTGTCTACAGGCTCACGGATGGATGCTGAACTTAGGGAAGAGCTCTCTGATCCCATCCCAAAAGATTATTTTCCTGGGGGCAAAGATAGATACTGCTGTAGCAATTCTCTCTCTTTTGCCAGAAAGAATGACAAAGATTTGCGAGAAGATTACAGATATACAAGACCGTCAGTCCCTTTCTGCCAGAAGCTATATGAGCCTCTTGGGGTCCCTGGCGTCCACCATAGGACTGGTAAGATGGGCCCATTGGGAAATTCGACCTATCCAGATGGGGTTTCTGCAGTAGTTCAGCAAGCACAAGCTGAACTGGGATCAAGAAATTGTTCTTATGAAGTATGCAAAGGATCAGCTGAAGTGGTGGAGGAACAAGAAGAATCTGAGTCTGGGTTTTCCATTGGAGGAGCCAAACTGGTTAGTAGTTACGGACGCAAGCTTTCAAGGATGGGGAGCTCATCTGGGGTCTCTTTGGAAGCAGGGAAGGTGGTCCAACACGGAGAGAGAAATGCATTCAAACTTAAAAGAGTTGAGAGCAATTCTCAAGGCCCTTCAAGGGTTTCTTCCCTTAATACAAGATGCTTGGATTATGATTCAGACAGACAAAAGGGCAGGGGCGTCATACATGAACCACCAAGGTGGTACTCAGAGCAAGCTTCTGTTGAGGGAACTGACTCCTCTTAGGTCTCTGGCACAGAATCATCTTCAGGGATTAAAGGCAGTATATCTACCAGGTACTCAAAATATTTTGGCAGATTACCTGAGCAGATCAAGCATTCTACCAGGAGAATGGAAGCTACACACAGAAGTATTCCAAGCACTTACCCTTCGGTGGGGCATACCCCAGATCGACTTAATGGCTACGGACAGGAACACTCAGGTCCCAAAGTACTTCTCTCTTCTTCCAGACTATTGGGCAATGGGTCAGGATGCCTTGTCTCAAATATGGGATTTCGATCTGGGATATGTGTTTCCTCCCTTACCGATAATTCTTCGCTTACTAAAGAAAATTTGGATGGAAAATCAAGTGATCATAGCTATCATCCCGTTCTGGCCAAGGAGGCCCTGGTTCCCTCTCCTGTGCAAAATGTCCTTGGAGGAACACTGGCAGCTTCCAATCAGGAACAATCTGCTAAGCCAGGGTCCTGTCTACCATCCCAACTCCGTACAGCTGAGATTGGGGGCCTGACTTTTGAAAGGGAACGGCTCCTGCAAACAGGATTGTCTGAGGCAGTAACTAATATGCTTCTTCTGTCTAGGAAGAAATCTACGTCTAAGTGTTATCACCGTATATTGGAGTCATTTAAGTCCTGGAATCTTAACAAAGGTCTAGACTTCCTGAACCCTGATCAGAACCAGATTTTGGAGTTCTTACAGGCGGGATTGGATAAGGGTTTAAGCCTGAGTACCTTGAATGTGCAGTGTTCTGCACTATCGGCACTCTGTAACTACTCTTGGGCTTCAAATTCCCTGATTGCCAGGTTCTTTAAGGCTATTATTCACATTAGACCTCCTCTGCGCAACTATGCTCCTCCATGGGATCTTCCTCTGGTCTTGGATGCCTTGTCCGAAATTCCTTTTTCTCCTCTAGAGAACTTGGATTTCTCTTCTCTCACGTACAAAACTCTGTTTTTGTTGGCTGTTACATCATCCAGAAGAATCTCGGAGGTGAGAGCTCTCTCCTGTGCAGAGGAATATATATAGGATTTCCACAACAGAGTGGTTTTACGTCCGAAAATGGAATTCCTTCCTAAAGTTGTCTCAAAATTTCACTTACACCCAAACCGCACTCCCTACTCCACGCCATGTGGTCTCCTAAGACCCATCGGCCACCGAAATTGTCACTATACCCCACCTCTGTACTGATGCTTAAATGCTGGGACAGGCTGATGGCTACAATAACCGAGAAAGGGAAATTATGCATACATGCCCCGATCGAAGCTTTGGCCAGATTGACGCCTTGGTTGTCCTTGAAGACCTGGACCAAGTATGGCGTGAAAATTATCAAGGACATATGTACACAGCAGGGAATCAAGCCATTCCCAGCCCTACAAATCCAATACAACATACCTAACTCTTGTATTTTTCAATACCTACAGGTAAAAAGTGTCATCTCCACTCACGTAACCTTGAACCCCCAGATTCAACCATATAGGCTAAAAGACATGATAGAGATCCTTTCTAGATGCCACAAGTCACCACTAAAACCCAAAGCCCTGTCGTTATGCTACAGGACCACACTTGACTATAATACCCTCCGCTCATTCACCTACGTACAAAAATGAGAAAAAGAGGGAATACCTACACTTACGGACTCACACTGGCTTTCAGCGCTTACTGCTCTTTCAGGCCTCACCTCCTGCTTCTCACACGTGGAAGCGCATAAAAAGGTGTTATATAGATGGTACCTCACGCCCCAAAGGCTTCACCAAATATACCCCAATACAAGCCCAACATGCTGGAGATGCCTGACAGATATAGGCACCATGATGCACATATGGTGGGAGTGTAAAGAGATTTCACCGCTCTGGTCACAGGTCCACTCACTCCTGCAACGACTAATTCATCTTCAAGAACCCCTATCGCCGACACTAACACTCCTACTGATCTTCCCTACACAGTGGAAGAAAGTAGATAAAAAGATAGCATCCTTAATAATTCTAGCAGCGCGACATCTCATAGCCCAAAACTGGAAAACCACCAGATGCCCCTCCCGAAAAGACCTACTCGATAGGATAACTCTTTACTATAAATATGAGCTGTTAGCTTCCGCCTCCCACGAGCTCAATGCACAGACTGTTAAGATCTGGAAACCATTTGTAGAAATGACTCACTAAACCACTTCCACAGACAAAGTGACCAAAGATAGCACCTCACAAACACCATAGGTACTGAAGGCCAAGGCCATCCCCAAGTTAGAGGATTTAGAAGGACGATCTAGCTTTAGGACAATAATAGACGACAATTATTTAGGGCCCCCAAGGTTTAATTGGTATAAAGCAAAGATATAGGCCGACTTCTCTACGAGCTGGATATGTGTAGGAATACTAATGCTCTACTACCATGTTATATCGCCTTATAATATTTGTATAACTTTGTTGCCAGCATGTATAAACCGATTACCTTGGCTGTATCGATCCCCTTCCCCACCCTCTTCTTTATTCTGTACCCTTCTACCCCCACCCCCTTATGTTTAACATTTAAAAAACTCGAATTTTTAATTTCGGGAAATAAAATTTTCAGTTGAAAAAAAAAAATTTCACTTACACCAGGAGATCGTTCTGCCTTTTTTTTTTCCTGGACCTTCCTCGGATCTGGAGGTGAAGCTTCAATAATCTGGATATTAGGGAATATTTGATCAGGTATTTGTCTGTTTCTGGTACATTTCGTAAGACGGATCATTTGTTCATTATTCCTGAAGGCTCCAGGAAAGGTGTAGCTGCTTCCACTTCTACACTACGTAGATGGATTTCCAACATCATCACTAAAGCTTACTCTCTGAAAGGTGTTTCTCCTCCGAAACAGATTAAGTCTCATTCGACTAGGTCTTTGGCTGTTTCATGGGCTAATTGGGCAGAGGTGTCTCCTGATGACATCTGCAAGGCAGCAACGTGGTCTTCTCCTATGACCTTCATTAAACATTATAGGCTGGATGTAGCCTCTTCTTCTACTAAGTAAAAACAAAGAAAACGTTACCTGCGCTCTGGCCTAAATCCCCATGTGCATTTAAACAAAAATGGAGGCTCTTTAGTTTTATTCTAATGGCCATTTGAATATATAAGCTCACCAGCCACGTCAAGGCAAGCCTCAATAGGTGAGTTCCTACACTAGCCATTAGATATGCTGATATCAGCCAAGAGTCTCCAGTGAGACAGGAAGGGGTATTTTATAAACCCTTTAACATTTAACCCTTTATAGGGCTTCTGCACATACAATAAACTTTGCTGATATCAGACAAAGTGAGACAGAAAGGGGTGTTTTATAAACCCTTTAACATTTAACCCTTTATAGGGCTTCTACACATTCAATAAACTTTGCTGGTATCAGACAAAGTATAGACGTCTCTAATGAGACATGAAAGGGTGTTTTATAAACCCCTACATACTTTACCCTGAATAGGGCTATAACATACAAATCACCTTGCTGGTATCAGCTAAAAGGCAAATTTCTCTGTCTAAAGCATTAATTAGAAGGGAGGTTTTTCCGAAAGCGTGTCATTAACAAAAATTCTGTTAGTCCAATAAAAAATGTATTATAAGATACAAATGTTGTGTCACTTTCAGTTTTGCCAGAAGAATTTTCTTTGCAGGCAATCCAGCAGGCCCTCATTCCGCAAAATACCAACATCAGCTTCAACCGCTTGAATACGGTCGCTACCAGCTCTGCAATGCTCCCAGGGCACCTTACCTAACTTCCACGTGAGTACACGTAAACATGTGTGGAAACTACCGAATGGGGTGCACTTGTACGAACGCATAAGATTTACACGAAACTCACATTTAAAACGAACAACACAAACTATTCAGGCACAAACTCAGTTAATCCAACCATGTTAACATCACCAAGTACTCAGTATTCGTATAGTACAGGCCCATGCGGCTAATTTCTCCTTCTCATAATAATCATACATTTCATTTGGCTTATTCCGTGTTACTTAGGTCTATACAAACAACATAACTCAACACCACCACCTACCGTGGTAAGCGCAAACTACACCATAATACTAAATATATCACAACGGTGCTTAGAGTCATAGAGAGTCTTACTGGGAAAAATATGTTATGTTTTAATCATGTATTAAGTTTATCATTTACGCTGTAATCAAACATTGGTTTGCTCTGGTCACATAGACAGGGCCAGTAATCCTTTTGGCGGGATATGCAAATGGTTAATCAGTCAGAATTGTCTTGTACATACTAAAATTCACTTGCATGTATATTATGTACGTTCAGAATCCAATACTTTATTTCCCAACCTGTAAGGTTGATTTCTCTTGTATACACGGTACGTTAAGACTTGGGAGGGGTTTGAGGGCGGGAGGGAAGGGGAGAGGGGGATGCCGCAGTTATAACCATGGCAGTTTTGAAAAATACTTATTAAGGCAAACCCAACTCCAAACTTTCAATATGGGTGTCTTAGGGGCAGTAAAAAGGGTATAGTTAAACACGGTACATAGTCTTGACATGTCATAAATATGGTTAATTCTAGTCAGAACTACTACCGGTCAACTGTACCTGCTCAGATGGAAGCGCAAGAGTCTACATGCATACGCAATCCGTACCTCAAATATACAACCCGCAAATTACATTGCTTAGTAGTTCTGGCGTCCAGATAACGTAAACACTAAGTAAGCTCCTCTCAGTTTAAAGAAGCAATAGGCCGTACTAACCTAGTAATACAATCATAAACAACAAACCTGCTAATTCATGCAAACCAAAGTAGAACAACAACCACGTGCATATGTTGCTAAGAGTATATAATATATAGCACTGACAATCATGCAGTTACTGGAGCTTAAAACAGAATAAAAAAAGTTTAAAAACATACTTACCGTTATATTTTTCAATAAACACATTGTGGCGAAACCGACCTCGCCACTGGGCATCGGAGAAGACTGATTGCCAGCCTCCTGCCATGTGACTATGGCCCCTGGGATGTATTGCCCTTTAAAGACATTATTTGGGCATATTGTATTTTAATATGCTGCTGCTGGCCCTTTAAGAACCATCTGGGACATACTGTGGAGTTACTGGGTGGCCACCATTTCATGTATCAGAGGCACATGGTGAAAACAATGGATGAAGCACATGATGAGAACAATGGATGGCGACCATTTTAACTCACAGACACTGTTTGGACTTTTCTACACGGTGCCATCTCGCCAGTATTTGGTGCACAAAGACATCGTGCAGTAGTTTTAAATTACAGAAAAGGGGACACAGTTAACAGTATTTATTTTTCATATAGCCTGTATATGTTCTGCGGAATCTGCATTAAACTGCATCTTCTAAACTACTGAACGGATCTGGGTGAATTTTGGATATGTGGTTCACCCAGATCCCCCAGTTCGGAGGATATACTTTTTATGGGGTTATGCATGTTTTGGGGTCCCTGTGATATGTTTTATAATACTGTATTTCTCTGCCTGTGATAATTATATCATTGTGTTCAGTAATCATATCACAGGCAGAGGGGAGGATTTTGTGTGGGAGTGTCTGTGTGTATTGTACTGATTGATTGGTTGTATTTCAAAACCCTGTGGCAGTACTATGTTTGTGGATTGTGAATAAAAGAGGCTGTATGTGCCAGTACAGACAGTTCTAATTCACCCTCAATTTGGAGTGCCATCTCTTATTGGGGGAATCTACTACAAGGGATTGCTATGCTCTGCATACTCCCTTGCTATATTCACTGCTAAGCTCTTGTAAGAGCTTGTTCCTGTCTTGCTCGCTGGAGGAGTCTACGGTGGTTATGGTGTCTGCTGCAGTGCTTGGAGTACTCGGGAAGCGCTAGGAGCATCCTTCAATGGAGGTACCCAGTCAGGGTGCCCGTCGATCCGTTACATTGGTGGCAAGCGGCGGGATCGTTCCTACAGCCAGAAGGACAGCTACAGGAGACACCATTACATGGATTTTACAATTTGAGGGCAACGCATGTCCCAGTACAGCGATCCTGACAGCACCGGGATTGAACCAGCAGTGGAGTAAGATGAGGGTGTCATGGATTACCAAGATGCAGTCCGAAAAGGCATCTGGTACCAGCGGGGCGAGAGACTCCCCAATGAAGACCAGCGATTACAGAAGCGACTAGCCCTGTGGATGCCCTTCCTGGGAGAGCAGCCCCTGGAGAAATGGGTGAAGGAATTGGAGCTCCGGGTATGGCAGGAGATGTGGCTTGAAGATGCCTACCAGGAACTCTGGTGGTATGGGGCACAGTACCTGCCCTGGACAGCCGAGCATGACAAGCCAGAGGGAGAGGAGTTTGATTGTCCTGGCTTGTTATGGGAGACTTTTTCAGAGCCTGAGTTTGGGAGCCCTACACAAGCCCGGTTCCGTGATCTCTTTGAGTGGAGGGAGAGCAGGTATGACTGGGACGACATTCACGAGATTGAGCAAGACCTGGTCCACCTGGTGACCCGGGAGATCGAGCTGGAACAGGGCTACCAGCAGCTGTTCCACTCCAGTGAGAAGGCTCAGCAGTAGAGCAGAGTGACAGACCCAGAGCCAGACCCATTCAGCTGGGACGAGATAGTAGAGTTTTACTGGGAAGAACCCCAGGTGGCTGGTGGAGATGGGACCGAGGTCTCTCCACCAGTCCTGCAGGGAATTGGGAGCCCAGTCTCCATTCCCCAGCGGCAGGCTGAGTTACAAGGGGAAGAGACAGTTGGTCCTGTCCCCCAACGGCAGAGTGTCCTACAGGGAATAGAGAGCCCAGTCTCCTTTCCCCAGCAACAGGACACTGTATTGGGAGCGGAGACAGTCGGTCTCCCTCCCCAGAGGCTGGAAGTATGTATGGGAGAGGAGCTTGCTACCCCCTCTCCCCAGCGGCAGTGTGATCTGCAGGGAATTGAGAGCCCAGTCTCCTTTTCCCAGCGGCAGAGTGAGTTAAAGGGGGCAGGGACAGTTGGTCCTGTCCCCCAGCGGCAGAGTATCCTACAGGGAATAGAGAGTGAGTTAAAGGGGGCAGGGACAGTTGGTCCTGTCCCCCAGCGGCAGAGTGTCCTACAGGGAATAGAGAGCCCAGTCTCTTTTCCCCAGCAGCAGACCTGTTCAGTCTGCCATGTTATCTCATGCTAGGTCGCTAGTGCGAAGTAGAGACCCGGACTCTAGCAGTTAGGCAATCCATAAGATATAAGTTTTTTATGTTTGATATAACCGCGCTCACCTGGGGTGTTTCGACCTTTAGCCAAGTTTGGGCTAGGGCTCTCCTGGCTGCTAAAGTCACCTTTCGTATTAATTTTTGTTCCCTTTTTGTCCAATTATCTAGGGGTTTATTAAGTAGGAACGTCCATGGGTTCAAGTCTGGTGCTCTGTGAAATATTTGTGAGAGCAGAGACTGGATCCCTTTCCAGAAGCGTTATACTTAGGGGCAATCCCACCACATGTGTAGGTAGGTGCCTTTCTGGCCACATCCCCTCCAACAGTCATCTGCTGCATATTGACTGTTTTCATTACGGTCTATATATTTTGCTGGAGTTTTTGCTTTGCATGTTTCTTGTTTTCCCTGCTCCACCTCTCAGATTTGGGCCTCAGAGAGTTTACAGAGCTTCTTATGCTCTGATTGTCATTCTAATTTCTTTGATTAGTATTTATGCCCTGTCTCTCACTCTCTCCCTCCACAGGTCTAGGGTACTGTTCTGTTGTACAGGGTTAGACCTCATGCCTTGACCCCATTGAGACCTGCTCCTTCCTTTACTCTGGGTGATGTCCAGAACTATAACATGTGGTCCTGCCCTCTGTCTTGGTAGCCTATATTGGAGTCACTCTGGGCATGTTTTTAGGGTAGAGGATAAACCCCTCCATGGATGGGATATTTTGAAATCCATTGTGTACCAACTTGACCTAGGTGTTTTTGTCTGATCATGACCCCCTCAACGCCTTCCTATTGGACAAGCCTATATGATGACTTTTGTCCTGGCCTGATAGGTGACTCCCACTTGAGTGTGCTGGGTGACCCCTGGCTCCTTCCTCCTTCTTCCTTATACTGCCATTTCTGTGTTCTTCAGTTGCATTTGAGGGGAATGGTTTAACAGTCATGGTTATGTGCAGCTTTAGATGATTCTACATCTAACGGGCAGTTTGTGCTCCAATTTTTATATGCCTCCTCACGCACCCTCACTGAATGACCACTTAAACCAGGAGATTGGGGCTATGACTCTGGTGGATCTCACCTATCTGTTGATGTTGGTTTCTCCCGCAAGCACCTAAGGAATGGTCACAGTGCATCTGCAAACAGGGGCAATCCTCCCACCAAACTGCCAGTCACATTGCGGAGTTCCTGCAATACTGGCTCTGCCACCCGTTGGAAAGGCAGAATGCACTAGACCTACGTTATTAGACTAGGTGTCCCTTACTCTGGAATTTGACCCGGTCTTTGTCACAGCATCCCATAAGGGTTTGGAGCAGGGTCTCCGCCATACTCAGGATGAGCTGTTGGATGGTTGGATGACGACACCCCAGTGGACGCTCACCTCAGGAATAGGACCAATGTGCATAGTGCTTTCTACACAATGTCAACAAAGCTTTCTCTGCTGAAGGTCACTAAGTTCAAAGATTTTCCTGTTTTGGGAATAAGTTCCTGAAAGAGCTGAACCACCTTGTCTTTACCTGGGCTAGATCTGCTTCAGGTCACAAATCTTTTCCCTAACATTCCTCTTCCAGACAGATTGTTTAAATTTATCCCACAGTGAGCAGTTCTCTTTCAGGGCCGTAGGATCCTTCAGACAGTTTCTGGAATAGATTTTGTTTCCCAACTGATTTAGATGGTCCCTGCTAAGCTCTAGATTTTCCAGTTTTATTAGTTTCCTGTTGTCAGGGAACCTGCCATGCTTACCTGAGTTGGGGACTGTTTGCTTCTGTCCAGAGTTTCCAACGCCTTCCACTGTGGCTCAGCCACCCTATATGATGCGGCACGCGAGCACCAACGTCACGCAAATTACGTCACCGCGTTGCGTACGTGCCGACGTCATGACGCCAATGACGTCACGGCCCGTCAAAATGTCAAATGTTTTGGGGGGAAGGCTTCAAAATTAAAGAACCAGAATATAAAAGGCTGGGTTACCATTGCACTTTGCCCTGTTGTGGTTCTTATAGTCCCAATAGCGCGTTCTATTCTAGTATTGTATTCTTGGTTTTGACTTTGGCTTATTTGACTACTCTTCCTTCTGTTACCCTTTAACTTGGCTTTTGTACCCTCGCTGTTCTTGACTTCTGGCTCCCTGACCTCAGCTTGTCCCTGTTTACACTCTGTCTTTGTGACGTCAACCCGGCCATTCTAAGGTCCGGTACACATTACTATTCTATTACACTCTGTGTAATAGGATCCCAGTATTTCCTGACACCTGTTTCATAACTCACAGTTTAGTAATTGTGTTCCTAACATCTCCATTGTGTAGTAAGTAGAGATGTCGCGAACCGTTCGCGAACTTCCCGCAAACGGCTCGCCACGGTTCGCCACGAACCGTTCGTGGCGAGCTCCGGTCAGCTAACACATCCCGGCCAATCTCCAGCAGACCCTCCCTCCTGTCTTCAACATGGATGCTGTCCAGGAGGTGGGAGGGTCTGGGAGGGATGGTCTGCTGGAGATTGGCCGGGATGTGTCAGCTGACCGGAGCTCGCCACGAACCGTGGCGAGCCGTTCGCGGGAAGTTCGCGAACGGTTCGCGACATCACTAGTAGTAAGTAATGTTGTATGGTGAACAGTGTAGAGCTGAATTATCTTGGTTTCTATTTCTTGAAGGCACACTACAATGGTGGCTGTCTCCTAATAGCTGATGACTGTGACAATGCATTATGTGAACTGCATTTATTAATTTATTTTTCTATTCATGCAATTAACATTTAATACAAGTATTATTTCATGTATATGACAGTATGAACTGTTGTTCAGTTGTGCGAAGGTGTAAAGATGACCTCTGCAAAGTATGTGGAGTTTCTGACTGACCACTTTCTTCCCTGGTACAGAAGGAAGAACTATGCTTTCCGTAATAAAATCATCTTCATGCATGACAATGCACCATCTCATGCTGCAAATAATACCTCTGCATCAATGGCTGCTATGGGAATAAAAGTAGAGAAAGTCATTGTGTGGCCTCCATCCTCCCCTGACCTCATTCCTATTGAGAATATGCCTTTGGAGCATCCTCAAGCAAAATAACTATGAGGGTGGGAGGCAGTTTACATCCAAACAGCAGCTCTGGGAGGCTATTCTGACATCTTGCAAACAAATTCATAGTTGATAGCATGAGAATTATGCTGACTGTTATTTACATCAATTATTTAGGTAAATGAGAAAAATATAATTTGCATAATAATTTGGAACAAGGTGTAAACAGTAATTTGGGAATGTAAGCTCCACAACCAAACAGAAATAATTATATGATTGTATGAAGAGTTTCTTTATGGAAATTAAATGATATAAGCCAACTGTAAGAGAACTACTGCTTAGGAGCTACTGTTAGTTCTCCTGGGTTAAGTCATGCAGTTCAGGGCTAGCTAATTGGCTAAACTAGTTAGACCTAGACAAAGAACTTCTGTCTCTGTGTAGGCTGTAGTGAAGATTAGAAGCGGCATCCAGCAGACCTCAGCCAAGAAGTCAAATTGTTCTAAAACTGTTTGAATACTTACATTTGGGGGCACCAGGGCATTGCTGCACTCTGTCGTAGCTATAGTGCTTGGAATGTTCTCTTAAGTGAGATAAGGAAACAAGAGGACATCGAAAATAAGAAATTGGCATAAAGATATATAGAGAGAGAGAGCTTGGGGCAGCAAAAAATGGTATGATAGACACAAGGATAGTAAGAAACAGAAGCAGTCAGGCTGTATTCTGAGATAAAAGATACAAAACATACATACCAAGTACAAGGAGAAACACAGCAAAGAGAGGGGAGTTGTTGTAGGCTGCCCTGGACCCAGCTGTGTTTCTATAAATACTCCTATCAGTGCTGCCCTCAGAAATTTTGAGGCCCCTAGGACCCGCCTCCAAGCCCGCCCCCAAATCCCACCTACAAATCCCGCCCACAGGAATACACACACACACACAGACACAAACACAAGCACTGGTGCAAAAAGGACACAGATATACACACACACACAAAGATGCACACATACAGACACACATACTGAAACAGACATACACACATGCAGGCATACATACTGACACACACAAACTGACACAGACATACATAGTGACACACAGACACATAATAACATACAGACACACACACACACACGCATAAGGACGTAGATACTGACATGCACACACATACATTCTGACATACACACACATACAGACACATACATACTGAAATACATACATACTGACAGGCATACATGCATACTGACATACATACGTAGCCAGACAGACAGATATACATACGCATACATATAGATACATACATATGGCACAGATTAAACATTATCCCAGATCTAGACTGTGCAGTTGAATTCTTTCAGTCTGAACTCCTACAAGTTTGGAATTTGCATGCCCGCTGTGTAAGGTGAGACTAAAAGGGGCACATATGAACTGGATCACAGCTGACCTCATACAAATGTACCAGTTTTGGGATTCATTGTAAAAGTTCAAGCGTACTTGCTCTATGAACGATCATTGTGAATATAGACAATGGTGAAATATATGCACAAAACAAAAAAAATTGGAAAAAGGCCCAATATTTCTGTGAAAATCTGAACAATAACCTATCAAACCCTAGAAACTTTTGGAAAGTCATAAATAAATTACAAACTCCCCCAATCCACTCCCAACCCTCCACTATCAAAGTGGATAACCAAACCCTGCAACTTCCCTTAGATGTACCAAATGCCTTTAACAATTATTTTGTCGGATGCTCCACTACCCTGATTGCCAAACTAATAAATGACACGCATTCTGAAACTACAAATGTGGATCACGCCCCACTAAATTTGCAAAGACTCAATATAGACAAGTTAATTTTTAGACCTGTACCTATTAGTGTCATTAAGAAACATCTTAATAATCTAAAAATGAAAAACCAGTCTAGACCTGATCAAATCCCAGCAATGCTGTTGAAGCTCAGTGCACCGGCAATTGCTAAACCTGTTGCAACCCTAATTAACAAATCCTTGGTGTCTGGATACATACCCAAACTTTGGAAGACTGCAAGAGTAGTGTCTATCCATAAAAGTGGTGACATTACTTTGGTTTCTAACTATCGCCCAATATCATTGCTCCCAGTATTGTCAAAAATCTTAGAAAAATGCATCCATACGCAACTATGTGAATATTACCAACAATCTAACTATCTGACCCCTGCTCATTTGGGTTTTCGCCCGAATCACTCCACTACAACTGCCCTCTTAAAAGTTTGCAATGACATCCAAATTGGTATGGAACAAGGAGACCTAACCAGAGCCATTTTCCTTGATTTTGCAAAGGTCTTTAACACAGTAGACCATGACATTCTACTGCACAAACTCAAAAACTCAGGTATTGGTGATTGTCCACTAACCTGGTTTCGATCATATGTATTGGATCGCTCATAATATGTGTCCATTTGTGACAGTGACTCCCTTTCCCAGTCACGTGTGGTGCTCCCCAAGGTTCCATTCTCGGCCCCCTACTATTCACATTACTTATAAATGATCTGCCTAATGTCTGCAAATCCTCAAATGTACACATGTATGCAGACAACACAGTAGTCTATGCAAGCAAATCCAATCTACCGCAGCTTGAGGCTGTGCTCCAAGACCAGTTCACAGAGGTAGAAAAGTGGATCGCAAAAAACAAACTCTTCCTAAACAATGACAAACTGCCACAATGATCTTTGGAACAGTACCTAAACAAATAGTACACTGACCGCAGTCCACTCTTTCAAATACCTGGGTATGTTGTTAGACCCCAATCTATCTTTTGGCCTCCACATAGAAAAACTTGCATCTAAACTTTAACCAAAACTAGGTGCCCTGTACAGAAACAAATCCTGCCTTAGCCCTACAGTAAAGGAAAAGATTATACAACAAATGCTGATGCCAATCATTGATTATGGGGATGTAGTATATGCACCTGCACTGCAAATCCACCTTCATAAACTCAATACATTGTATAACTTGTTCAGCCGACTTGTGCTACAATGTAATTACATAACCCACCATTGTGACATGCTAAAGAACTAAACTGGTTGTCGCTGGAATCCATACGCACCTTTCATCTTTCCAGCCTTGTGTTTAAGAGCTTTACTGGGAAGCTCCCTCCCTACCTGAGCAGAATACTCTCCCCGGCTATTCCCACCTACTATAACCTCCGATTCAGTACCAGCACTTTATTTAGTCTACCTCAATACAAAAAGAAAGCAGCTCGGTCCTCCTTTTCCTACAGAGCACCACAATTATGGAACGACCTCCCGCACACTTTCAAATCTTCCCCAAGCCTAAAGTCCTTTAAGAGATCCCTCTCTACATACCTCAAAACAGAATGCACGTGTCATGGTTGATTATATATTTCCTACCTGTTCTATGTTAAATTTTGTACATGTTGTGTATTAATATTGTTTTTGTATTTTATTTTACCCTATTGTATCAATGCAATGTTTTGTGGACCCATGACATACTTGAAAACGAAAGAAATCTCAATGTATCTTTCCTGCTAAAATATTTAATAAATAAAATAAATAAATAATATACATACTGACATACATTCATACACACACACACACACAGAGACATACAGACAGACATACATTTACATACACACACTGACATACATACATATACATACACACACTGACATACATACATATACATACACATACATACAGATACAGATACACACAGGTACATACATCTCACAAAACCTTTATTGAAGTAATCTAGCTTCCGTATTATCAGTTCCGAAGCTCCCAAATACTTGGTCCACCTCTCCGCGACATATAGCATGACGTGTTTTACCTGCTGCCCTCGGCCTTCATCCGACTATTACAAATGTGACCAATAATTGTGTTTATTTACTAATATAATCTAATTAATGAAAGTTTACCTGTAATGTACATTGGAGAAATAAGTATAGTCATTTGTTATCTTTGTTCTTCTACATATGTTCTAAGGGTTCATAATCCTCCTTTACAATTCTTCTGAAATGTTATATTTACATGCAATTATATAGTATTTTTCCCCTGAACTTCGTCTCAGATACCTCATTACTTTTATGTTGCAGTGGTGCTGAACCTAAATATAAAAAAAAAAAAATAATATTAATAATAGAATTATTATTATTATTAGTGTGCTTTCTATTTGAACTCTCTGGAGACCTACTCAGGTCTATTTTATTTTTCACTGTATTCACATATGAAACATTGGTGGCAGTGAGCCCTTCCCAGCAGCAGCATACTTTGCTGGCTGAGGATGATTGCTCCGGCAATCCTTTTTTACGAGCAGCCGATCGGCAATATGCTGTGCGTTCCAGCCGTTGCCTAGCAACAGTGGAATGCTAACAGCATGGTAACCGTCCAGATTATTCGGCAGATCAGGCTGATCGGCTTTCTTCTCGTTGATTTTGGCGGGTACTGCTCCTGACTCATATGATGAAGGTGAGCACTTAACTATTTTGTATATATTATGCACTGTTATCAGGGCCGGCGCTACCTGTTAGGCAGACTAGGCAGCCGCCTAGGGCGCCCCTTGGGAAGGGGCGCCGCCAGGAGTGCCGGCCCCCAT
This sequence comes from Pelobates cultripes, assembly GCA_933207985.1. Taxonomy (NCBI): domain Eukaryota; kingdom Metazoa; phylum Chordata; class Amphibia; order Anura; family Pelobatidae; genus Pelobates; species Pelobates cultripes. The sequence continues at coordinate 105,183,611 of OW240915.1, forward strand.
GCTGCAGCCGCCCGAGCGCTCTGCAGAGAGCCTCAGGTGGCTGCAGCTTTGCCCGAAATTGGGAGGGGAGGGGGAGAAGAAGAAATTGTCAGGGGAGGGAGGAGAAATTGGGAGGAGGGAGAAGAAGAAATTGGGAGGAGGGAAAAATTATCAGGGGAGGGAAAAGAAAGAAATTGTATCAAGGGAGGGAAGAAAAGGGAGGTGTCAGGGGAGGGAGGGGGAGAAAAGTGGGAGGTAGGGGGAGAGGTGTCAGGGAGAGGAGGGAGAAAAATTGGGAGGGAGGGGGAGAAAAGAAATTGTCAGGGAGGGAGGAGAAATTGGGAGGGAGGGGGAAGAAATTGTCAGGGGAGGGAAATAAGAAATTGGGAGGGGAGGGGGGGAAGAAGAAATTGGGAGGGGAGGGGTGGAAGAAGAAATTGTCGGGGGGGGGGAGAAATTGGGAGGGGAGGAGGGGAAGTTTTCCCTACATAGGGTCACTTGGCAGATATGGATTGACACCTGTCCTCAGAGCCCCTGATACACACTGACACAGAGGAGAATAGAGACTGTTCCTCCTACATAGGGTCACTTGGCAGATATGGATTGACACCTGTCCTCAGAGACCATGATACACACTGACACAGAGCAGAATAGGGAATATTCACTAAATGCCAAACATTGTTATACAGGGAAATATTTAGTAAATAAGGATAAGGGGGGACCTACTGTCCTCCCCCCCTGGCCCCCACCCCTGCACGGTGGGTGGGGGCCATAAATCTCAATGGTGGGGGGACCTACTGTCCTCCCGCCCGCCCCCACCCGTGAGCGGTGGGTGGGGGCCATAAAAATAATGAGGGCGGGACCTACTGTATGATGTTGTATCGATCAGGTAGTGTAAGGGTTACGCCCGCTTCACAGTGACAGACCAAACTCCCCGTTTAAACAACCGCAAACAGTCCATTTGCACAACCGCAAACTCCCCATTTGCACAAGGTTGGATACCAAGCTATCCATGTCCCAATCCTTGTCCTCACTGATGTCATTGAAGTTCTCTTCCTCCACCCAGCCACGTACAACACCAAGGGTCCCCAAAAGGTGACAACAAGCCCCCTGGGGCGCCTGCTGTGTTTGGTCTTCCACCTCCTCAAAGCCACCTTCCTCCTCTGACTCCTCTTCTTCAGACTCCTCTCTCTGCGTTGCCTCTCTCTGCGTTGCCTCTCTCTGCGTTATTATAAGGTGTGTTAAGTAGTATTATTCCTATCAGTTTAATCCCTGTTACGTCCCCTATCAGGGGACGTGTATATGGCATCGATTTTAGGAACCTGGAGATGGAAAAAGATGCTTGGTCGGTTCTCCTACTTCAAATTTGGGGCACTGCGCGTGCAATCTAATATGCCACCAGATAGGAGTGGTGTGTTAAGTAGTACTATTCTTATCAGTTTAATCCCTGTTACGTCCCCTATCCGTTGATGTGGAGCAAGACGCAGCAGCAGAAGAGGACTCAGCCGAGGAGGTTATAGAAGAGGATGGAGTAGGAGGAGTAGAGGAGGTGGCAGCAGGCCTGCCTGCAAGTCGTGGCGGTGTCACCAACTCCTCTGCATAGCCACGCATTCCATGCTTGGCAGCCGTCAACAGGTTTACCCAATGCGCAGTGTAGGGGTGGCCTGCCTCTGCCTGTCATTTTTTTTTTCGATTAGTGGTACTATGCGTGCAAGCTACTGTGACACCAGATATGAGTGGCACTGTGAACTGGCAGAGGTTGGCAGAGTACACGCTGTAGAGCTGACACACCCGCTTGAAGACAACTAACTGCTATTCAATCTATAACAGTGAAAAAAGTTTTTTGTTTTTAAATGCAAGCTATTATGACACCAGATATGAGTAGCACTGTGAACTGGCACAGTATCCACTGTGAGCCTGACACACCCGCTTTGAGACAACTAACTGCTATTCAATCTATAACAGTGAAAAAAGATTTTTGGTTTTTAAATGCACGCTATTGTGACACCAGTGAGTGAGTGGTGGCACTGGGCACAGTATCCACTGTGAGCCTGACACACCAGCTTTGAGACAACTAACTGCTATTCAATCTATAACAGTGAAAAACGTTTTGGGGTTTTAAATGCAAGCTATTGTGACACCAGTGAGTGAGTGGTGGCACTGGGCACAGTATCCACTGTGAGCCTGACACACCGCTTTGAGACAACTAACTGCTATTCAATCTATAACAGTGAAAAAAGTTTTTGGGTTTTTAAATGCACGCTATTGTGACACCAGTGAGTGAGTGGTGGCACTGGGCAAGGGGGCACAGTATACGCTGCGAGCCTGACACACAGACGCTTGGAGACAACTAACTGCTATTCAATCTATAACAGTGAAAAAAGTTTTTTGGTTTTTAAATACACGCTATTGTGACACCAGTGAGTGAGTGGTGGCACTGGGCACAGTATCCACTGTGAGCCTGATACACCCGCTTATTGTGACACCAGACACTGTGAACTGGCAGAGTACTGTAGGGCTGACACACCCGCTTTGAGACAACTAACTGCTATTCAATCTATAACAGTGAAAAAAGTTTTTTGTTTTTAAATGCAAGCTATTATGACACCAGATATGAGTGGCACTGTGAACTGGCATAGTACACGCTGTAGGGCTGACACACCCGCTTTGAGACAACTAACTGTTATTCAATCTATAACAGTGAAAACATTTTTTGTTTTTAAATTCAAGCTATTGTGACACCAGTGAGTGAGTGGTGGCACTGGGCACAGTATCCACTGTGAGCCTGACACAGAAGCTGGCAGACAACTAACTGCAATTACATGTCCTAGCCCTAAGAAGGGCTTTTTGGTGTGCTGTCCTTACAGCAGAGATCAGATGAGTCCTTCAGGACTGTAGTGGACACTGTATACCCTAACCTAGCTATGCATTTCCCTATCTAATCAACAGCAGCTACACTTTCCCTCCTCTCACTAAGCATGCAGCTTGAGAATGAATGTAAAATGGATGCTGTCCAGTAGGTGGGAGGGTCTGCTAGGGAGGGTGTGCTGCTAATTGGCTGGAATGTGTCTGCTGACTGTGAGATACAGGGTCAAAGTTTACGCAATGATGACGAATAGGGGGCGGATCGAACCGCGCATATGTTCGCCCGCCGTGGCGAACGCGAACATGCTATGTTCGCCAGGAACTATTCGCCAGCGAACCGTTCGGTGCATCACTATACAGGTACCACACGGATTCAGAGTTAGGAACATGCCTACCATTGGACGAAGTAAACCTAAGGTATGTAAAAGGTGGATCTCAGTCTTAAACAAATGCTCATTGGACCTTAAGTTAATTATAATTGAAGATGTCAAAGAAGACTTACTTGCAGTAAGAAGGAAGATAACTGAACTTGAGTCAAAACAAACTCTGATACTTTCAGCAGTAGATTCAGCCCCCACACTACTCAAATTGAAACAGAATGTTAAAACTTACAAAACTGACCTAGTACGCTTTAAATGTGAGAAACAAGAGAAGGTAGAAAGCGATTATAAAGAACACCGAGTATACAAATGGTTAAGTGGACAAATTGACAGACCTCGCTTTGCACGGCGTAGAAGACCTATCAGAAAACCAAGACAATTCACCATAGACCATACATCAGGAGAATCAACATCAGAATCTGAACAATACTCAAGTGAAACAAGCAATACAGAGGCTTCTTTAGACGTAGACACAGGAACCACTTCAAACGTCCATACAAGATTGGCCACAAGAAGAGAAGCAGAAGGTACAACACCAGGCACGGCCAGAAGGGCAGAACCCAATGGAATAAAACACAAACCTCCGAGACAACCAAGATGATACCTATTTTCAATTTATCATCTAGACAGCTGAAACCAGAAGGAGAACTACTGCTTATGAAAGGACTCTCATATATACCTACCAACTACCCCAACTCTTTTAATAATGAAACTGAACTTTATAAATTTGGCAGAACTTTGAGATTAAGAGAATTTTTTAAAGGGACCACACAACCCTTGAAACACCATACCAATTTCAAGCCAACAGCAAATTTGACCCTGGTTCATTCAATGCCTCAATTAAAACCTTTTTAAGGAACGTGCAACAAGAGACAAACAAACTTGCAGAGTCAAAACAACACCATCATTCAAATACTTAAAAAAAAAAAAAGAGATCATCCAATCTTTAGCTAATGACAAGACCATAATCATAAGACCAACCGATAAAGGAGGCGGTATTGTACTGTTGAATTATACAGACTACAGGTCAGAGATCCTATCACAGCTGGAAGATACTTAGACCTATATCAAATTACCAGCGGATCCCACTGCATCAATTATGCAGAAAATCTTTAACATCGTTCAACGCGGATATGAAGCAGGGTACATCACCACAGATCTGGCTAAGTTTTTAATTCAGGAAAATCCAAAGACACCAGTGCTTTATACCTTACCTAAGGTACATAAGAACTTACAACACCCACCATGTCGTCCGATAGTATCGGCAATTGGGGGCATCATAGAACCTATTGCAAAATGGTTGGACTTTCTCTTAAATACCACCATTGAAGCATTACCTACCACGCTAAAAGATACACCAGATCTATTGAAACTTCTAGATCAGACAACTTTACCTACAGATACCATCACCCTAGTGACATGCGATGTGAAAAGCCTCTATACGGTGATACCCCATGATGAAGGAATTGAAGCAATGCGATGTGTCCTAAATTAATCATCATCTTATATAGGACCTCCAATTGAATTCACATTGGAACTACTCCAGGCAGTACTTACCCTCAACCACTTCAGGTTTGAACAAAGCTGGTTCCAACAGATCTCAGGCATGTCTATGGTTGCAGGGATGTCTCCTAACTATGCCAATGTATACATGTACTGCTTTGAGCGACAACACCTTTTAACATCACATGCAAATAACATTGTCCTGTATCGTCATTTTATCGACGATATGTTGATCATCTAGAAAGGGGATGAGAATTCTATTGAAAACAGCATTGATGAAATTAATACAATGAATACGCCCATTCAACTTACCATCACTACAGATATGGAATGTGTGGATTTCCTCGATATCCGCATACGTAAACAGGGTCAGAAACTAACATACAGCCTGTATACCAAACCCACAGACAGAAACACACTGTTACACGCGGAAAGTTTCCATCCTGAACATCTTAAGGCATCCCTTCCCTATTCACAATTCCTACGGGTCATTAGGAGTAACTCAGACCCGAAGACAGCTCAACAACAAATAGGAGAGATGTGGAGAAAATTCAAAGACAGAGGCTACAAAGATCAAATATTGCAACAAGCATGGAACAGGTGTTACAGCACTATAGAACCAAAAGTTGAGAAAAAGGATAGAATAGTGTTTCCCATTACCTACACCACCGCTTCCTCAAAAATAAAAGCCTCGGCGACATCTAACTGGTGGATCTTGGCCAACGACCCCTCTTTGTGTGTCTGTGTGTCATGGTGTGTGTGTGTATCTGTGTCATGGTGTGTGTGTGTCTGTGTCATGGTCTCTCTGTATCGAGGTGTGTGTGTCTGTGTGTCATGGTGTGTGTGTCTGTCTGTGTCATGTAATGTGTGTCTGTGTCACGGTGTGTGTGTGTCTGTGTCACAGTCTGTCTGTGTTATGGTGTGTGTGTGTCAAGGTGTGTGTGTGTGTGTGTGTCTTTTTTAAGGTGTGTGTCTGTCATGGTATGTGTGTGTCTCTGTCATGGTGTGTGTGTGTGTCTGTCTGTGTCATGGTGTGTCTATCTGTCATGGTGTGTCTGTGTTTCTGCCTGTGTCACGGTGTGTGTGTTTCTGTCTGTGCCACAGTGTGTGTGTGTGTCTGTGTCACGGTCTGTCTGTGCCATGGTGTGTGTCTGTCATGGTATGTGTGTGTGTATGTGTGTTTTTACTCACCTTTTTTTCTACCCCACGTCGTGCTGGTCTCCCCTCGACAGGCCCTGCCTCTACGGCTGAGATCATCAAGCTTGATGATCTCAGCCAATCCGCACTGACACAGGAAGCACCTCTAGTGACCGTCTGAGTGTCTGTCACTAGGAAGCAATGTAAACACTGCCTTTTCTCTAAAAAGTCAGTGTTTACATTGAAAAGCCTGCAGGGACAGGCTATAGACACCAGAGCCACTACATTAAGCTGTGTGTGTGTGTGCGCGCCTGCTAGTGAGTGGGCTTGCTTGTGTGTGTGTGTGCCTGCTACTGAGTGAGCTTGTGTTTTTATGTCAATGACCTTATGTATATCAGTGAGATTGTTTGTCTATGAGGCTGTGTATCAATCCGCTTGTGTCAGTGAGATTGTCTGTGTCTGCATGTGGGTATGCTTACTGTATAATTAAAAATTTTACTCTGAAAGGACCAATATTTTATATTGGAAAAAGCAATATATATATATATATATATATATATATCGTCTCGGGTGGCAAGACATAGCCTTACATATTACATACAACAATATATGGCGCAATGACTTATGGGGCTGGCATAGATTTTTTTCCCAGGGATGCTTTGGAATCCCCAGTCCGGCCCTGAATACATCACAGAATTACATGTACATCTGACCATGTTATTTATAAACTACAATGCCCGTGTGGTCTCTCATAGGGAAAACGGACTTACCACTCAGAGAGAGAATTAGAAACCATCGTTCCAACATCAGAATTGCATACAGAGACAATAAAGCAGAACTACCAGTGGCCAAACATTTCCTGTCATTGGGTCATCCTCTGTCATCATTGAAACGTATGGCCATTGACCACATACCCCCATCTCTGCGAGGAGGAGACCGCAGCAAACTACTTTTACAAAGAGAGACATTTTGGATCAGAACTCTTGATCCATATGGCCTAAGGGCCTCAACATGAAAGTATCATTTGCTATGTTTCTTTAAATATGATGACTTAGAAAATGTAGCCTAATAATGAGAAAATAGTATATTCAACGTGCCCTTATGTTCTCAATTTAATATTTAAAATATATGTGTCGTCTTCTAATTCATGCCTCTTGAGGTCCATGTCTCTTTAAATATATTGACGTGGAGTTTATTATGTTACTTAACTAGAAGAGAGCATTATTCTCCATGACTATGATTTGTAGTAATTTCTATTCAACCATATATGCAATATATATTGGTCGGGCATACCTCAAGCTGAGGCATTGTTTTATACTGATTGTTTCTTTATGACTGACTTCTTGAAGTTTTCATATATGCTTTTTTAGCCTTTCAGTAATTTTCTCTAATGCACATAATGAGTAGTTGTCCATCACTTTCCTTTTACATGCTCTACCTATAACTTCTCTTTTTTTTCTCTCTCTCCCCTCCTATTCTTGGAGGGCACAGGCTTCTCCACTTATCTACAGCAGCAACTGTATCTAAAACCTATACCTGCATGTTCTGTTCATTCATTAATGTCACAGAATAATAAACACTGTTTCTAATATCTAAGAGTTATATATTGTTAGCTTGTCATAAATCTGATGAATACTTGACAATGTATAGTCATTCTATGCTAGTCTATTTATATTGCCACTCGCATGTATCTTCCACTGAGCCTTTCAACTAGTGTGCTTTGGATTTGAACTCTCTGGAGACCTACTCCGGTCTATTTTATTTTTCACTGTATTCACATATGAAACATTGGTGGCAGTGAGCCCTTCCCATACTTTGCTGGCTGAGGATGATTGCTCCAGCAATCCTTTTTTACGAGCAGCTGATCGGCAATATGCTGTGCGTTCCAGCTGTTGCCTAGCAACCGTGGAACGCTAACAGCATGGTAACCGGCCAGATTTTTCAGCAGATCGGGCTGATTGGCTTTCTTCTCGTTGATTTTGGCGGGTACTGCTCCTGACTCATATGATGAAGGTGAGCACTTAAATATTTTGTATATATTATGCACTGTATGTGTCATGTTTGTCATCCTGAAGAAGGCTCCAGATGTGAGCCGAAATATTGATGTAATTTTATCATTTTTTGATGAATTAAAAGTTATATTTTAACTACACTATAAAGACCCTGGAGTGCTCTCCGTTTATTTGGATTTCTACTAATTTTGCTGGATCAGCACCGGGCAATAACAACAGTTTTCACCAGGAGTGCAAGCATATTGGATTTTATATATATATATATATATATATATATTAAACATACATTTGAAAAATGAGTAAGGAACATTTTAGACGGCTATAGCTAGAGAATGTAATGAGAAATCTGCTAAATAAATTACGCACTACACAGCATGTAATCTGATGATGAAGAAATATATTTAGCAGTTAAATGTTTGTGGATTTATGCTCCATAAAAAATATGGAAATATACAATTAATGTTTTTAAAAGCTAGAATAAAAAAGTAACTACTAATAAAATCTAAAAGAAAGACTTAGGGGTCAATTGTACATAAGAATTCAGTTCAACCATTAGCCAATTTGCTTCTAGTTTCTAAAGTGCATCTTATGTTGTTTACAGATAGCACTGCAATGATATTTGTAATACATATAAATTACAGTCCTGGTAATCATTTGATGGTCTGAATGTTTGTAAACCTCTTTAATCATATAGAACCCAAAAATAGCAATGTGAAAGCTTTCGAAAACCTAACTGATAAACTAGTATGTGTGTATGCCTTTTTGTAACTCAATTTAATTAGTTGGTTCGCAGTGAGTCAATGAAGGAAGGATAACATCAGTCTTTGCTCTTAACTTTCTTATCTCAATAGGGGTGCATATAGGGGAAGATATCAAGAATCTCTTTTGATATTTTAAATTTCCTACAAACATTTTTTACAAAATAAGTTACAGATCAATAGGAGAATAAAGGATGAAATGGTTATTTGCAGGGTGGGGTACACAAGTTAAAGATCAGTTGAAAACAGTGGAGAATTTGAAACAAAGGTACAAAATATTGAGAATTAAGGAATGCCAGACAATGAGATAACTATGAATTGTTTTTGTGTTTGTAGACATGTGCAATATTGGAGACATCTCAGAGTATGTGTCAGAATACTGAACGATCTTAAGTAAGTTATACGTCAGCAACCTAACCAAACAAGAAAATAATAGAGAAAAGATAGACAGGAAGATTACCAGACCTTAGAATGGCTGGACATTATGCTAAGCAGAAATGTGAAAGATCAGTGCTAATATTAACACAATAATCAGGTCAATAGTTACACAAAACAAAATAAATGTGAGCCAGGTCTGGTACACAGGAAGATAGTAACAATGAGCAAGGAGAATTCCGTGTCTGGAATAACAATCAGGATTAGAATAATCTCCCTAAGGCACTGTCTAGAAGTCACAAGGGATTTAAATAGGACTAGGCACTTGCATCATATTTGCATTAGCTTTGCTCATAGGGTGCCAAATAATGAAGATAAAAGGTCACTTTAGAATATATGATGGCCAGAATGACGCAAATGAGCTCTAGCTATAATCATTGTGGCAAAACTAGCCACTTCTTTGTATAAGAGACTGAGTTGGTTCGACTATTTCTACTTCACGAACAGAATAGGGACATATTGTTCGTTAGTCAAACCAACTACCGAATGGGAGACCACCCAGTGGAGTCGTGTGTCTCCAATTAAGGTATGTAACACTTTGAAACCGCAAGGTTCTAATGGTCGGATGGACGAACGCGTGGACTCAGCCATCTTTGCGCACCAACGCCCAGCGGTGTTTGGTCGTCGAGTGCGTGGAACTAAAATCGACACTCGACCTCGCTAACACCGCTGGACTTCCATCCCGTTCGTACGTGCAGATCCTTTCGTCTAAGAGAAGCGGCATTCACAGGCACACAGTTACCAGACAGACACACACACACACAGTTACAGACGTCACACACAAAGTTACAGACAGTCTCTCTCTCTCACACACACACACACACACAGTTACAGTCACACATTTATAGGCAGTCACATGCACAGTTAAAATCACACACAGTTAGAGGCAGACAGTCACATACAGTCACACACACACTGTTACAGAGAGTTACACACATTCTGAAAAGTGGCAAAACCAGAGAGGGAAGGGAAATTACGTGAATGATAACAGGAATCGAACCCTACCTCTAACCCTACCCCTAACTCTACCCCTAACCCTATCCCGAACCCTTCCCCTAACCCTACCCATAATATTAGGAATAAATGTTTTAAGAATGTAAACAGAGGTACCACAACCTAGATATGTAAGTGGTTGTGGTGGTTAGGGTTAGGCGTAGAGATAGGGTTAGGGGTAGGGGTAGGGTTAGAGTTAGGACTAGGATTAGGGATATGGTTAGGGGTACGGTTAGGGGTAGGGTTAGGGATAGGGTAGGTGTAGGGTTAGCCGTAGGGTTAGGGGAAGGGTTAGGGTTAGGGAATTGCTGAAGTCCCGAATTACCGAATCCCGAATGTCGTAAGTGCCGAACCAAACCGTAGTACCGACTTGCCGAAGTCCCGAATTGCCGAAGTCCCGATTTTTGGAAGTGCCAAACCAAACCAAATTTTTGCCCATGCACATCCCAACTGAACAGGTGAATCAACACCTGGAGGAAATGATCCAGAGATTTTGCAGGAGAGGATATTCTATATCCATACTGCAAAGTCAATTGGAGTCTGTGAACTGTGAACATGGATAGACAAGAAACGGTTTCTCAAAAAATCAGATGTAACACAGACAATAGATTCAAATTTATTTCCTGATTTGGTACACTGTCTACCAGGCTAAAGAAAATAATGGATAGGCATTGGCACATATTGTCTGACTGCCACACAGATATAGACAAATGTAAAAATAAACCGATGCTTCTTTATAAACAGGCCTCATTTATGAGATAAATTGGTTAAGGCCAAGTTACCGACACCTTCTACATTAGGACCAAGTAAGAATGGCAATTTTCTATGTTACAATTGCGCATGTTGTAATTCTATGATCAGAGGATCTGTTTTCTTACATCCCATACAGGAAAAAAATACTCTATAAAGCAATTTGTCACATGTACAACTACATACGTTTTTTTGCGTTCTAAAATGTCCTTGTGGATTAATATATGTGAGAAAAATGACAAAAATGAAAGATATATTTTCGAAACATAAGTCGACTATTAGGACACGGATGTTAGAATGACCTATTCCATCACATTTCTCAGAGGCACATCATGATATAGCTCAACTTAAGACGTGGAGATAGACCTAAGAAATTTTTGTTTAGAGAAGCATTTTGGATTAAGGAACTAGACACACTGGTTCCAAAGGGACTTAATCAGGAATATGACCTCAATTGTTTTTAACTATACAATATCTAATTTTACAATGTCTTATTTCTTACAGATTGTTCTCAATATATGATGCTGGTGCTGGTGATAGCTTTTTTTAGATGCATATCAACTCGATTCACACTCATCACAGTCTCCATTTAAATTTTTTTTTACATCTTTAGGAAGATATGTTTATCATTAAAGTTTCCTCTTTGTATGTAAGTTATAGATATACAGCTATTTGGTATGGTATCTCTTCTTTACATTAAGAATTCACATAAGTTTTTTCACATGTTTGTATGCACTCTAGCACTATTATTATAATATTTCTATCATATTCAATTGTTTATGCTTTACCAGTAATCTTTAATGTGAGATTTACTTTTTGATCTATACATATTCTAGTACACTTCCATGCTTTGATAAAAGGTATTGGTCTTCTTCCTTGTTTTCTTTGCACCTTATTACATGTTATATATATTGTCAGGGTATTTATATCGGCAGACATTTTGTGCTATGATAGAAACTAAAAGTGTATATTCTGAGTCACTCTGAACAGACCAGACTCCATTTTGTTATTCCAAGTTAACAAAAACAAAGAGACACAGGATTTCTTTCTGTAAGACTGGCCTCTTTGCCAGAGCTAAGGAATGCATAGTATAAACAAGTGATAAGAAGAATATAATCAAATCTAAACCCAGACAATTGTGACAGAGAAGATTAAATAATAAAATTTAACTGTCTATATATATGTAAGGTACCATTGTATGGAAAAGGGTAAACTTAGTTCATGATCTGCCATATCAGAAAAAAACTCAGATTTGCCAGACACATAGTCTGGACAAAATTTAAGAAACCCTTTGATCTTTGAAGGATACGTAAGTTATAGTGGTCATTTGAGATAAGCAAAATGACGTCAAAATAGCCACCAGGAAAAGTTAACTCTTTCCTGGATAGGTATGTTTAGTGGGACAAGACTGCCCTCTATAGACCAAATAACTAATTTGCGATCTGGAAGATAACCACACCTCTAGTGCTTCTATTGGGTTATCAACTGATGACGTACAGAGAGTCTGGCCCTTTAAAAGTTAAGACAAAGGGAAGACAGGGGGCAGATGCAAGAGATGCAAAGGAGAGGAGAGAGGAATTGGAAGTTTGGGGACTCCAACCTCCATGCAGAGAGAGACATCCAAATAAGTTCCTGAGACTACCAATCGGATGAAATATCTACTCAACTGGTAATTATACTGGTTTCATTTAATTAAATTAAATTAATTAAAATGTATTAATAGCATTATATATGACTGGATAAAGCACGGTCAGATTTCCATATTAAGAAATCTTAGTTAACTAAGAATATATAGTTATAAACATTCCATTCTGCAGGTGGAATTAAGAATAATTATATATTGATGTGATATTATCACGTGTTAGCATACCGCTGTTTTTATCCAGGTGTATTGATTTGCTCTAAATTAAGATAGATATCTTTTAGACAAATTAAAAATCTGCTTATATAATATGTTAGATTCTCTTATTGGATGTTTTCAGGAAATGACTAATGAACTGGTTTAAATGTTATTTTATTTAAAAATTACATAAGAATAGATCTTAACTACCTAGGAGATCTAGCCAGCATTGAAAGGGTTATTCTAACTGTCTGCTAAACTTTACGACCTTACGCTGCACTCTGAGGAATTCTGTTCTTCGCTGTGAAAAGTTTCACTATGTCTGTGTAAGCATAGTCATAAATTATAAAGTCTTGACAGAAAATGCTGTAATAGCCATTGAAACGTAATAGCCATTCCTTTGTATTGCATATAATTTTATACTGAATATTCATTGATTATTGTCATGCATGTTACATATTATTATTAATTTGACATTATAAATAAAAATCGATTTTTATACATTGTGATATTAATTATATGAAATACATTCCACTTAACACGATAAACGTTCTTTGGGATCTGAGAATTGAATTAGTGGGCAATTCTCAACTGTTACTATTATTATCCCATAAATATCCCCACAATATACTTTGTAATATATTGTGTATGTCACATATTATATGTGTTATATACAATACAGTTGCAAGAAAAAGTATGTGAACCCTTTGGAATGATATGGATTTCTACACAAATTGGTCATAAAATGTGATCTGATCATCATCTAAGTCACAACAATAGACAATCACAGTCTGCTTAAACTAATAACACACAAAGAATGAAATGTTGCCATGTTTTTATTGAACACACCATGTAAACATTCACAGTGCAGGTGGAAACAGTATGTGAACCCCTAGACTGACATCTCCAAGAGCTAATTGGAGTGAGATGTCAGCCAACTGGAGTCCAATCAATGAGATGAGATTGGAGGTGTTTTTTACAGCTGCCCTGCCTTATAAAAAAACACACACACCAGTTCTGGGTTTGCTTTTCACAAGAAGTATTGCCTGATGTGAATGATGCCTTGCACAAAAGAGCTCTCAGAAGACCTACGATTAAGAAATGTTGACTTGCATAAAGCTGGAAAGGGTTATAAAAGTATCTACAAAAGCCTTGCTGTTCATTAGTCCACGGTTAGACAAATTGTCTATAAATGGAGAAAGTTCAGCACTGCTGCTACTCTCCCTAGGAATGCCCGTTCTGTAAAGATGACTGCAAGAGCACAGCGCAGACTGCTCAATGAGGTGAAGAAGAATCCTAGAGTGTCAGCTAAAGACTTACAAAAGTCATTGGCTGTTGGGGATAAAACCAGCCCGGGCCCTTTGTGGATGATGGATATTTGCCAACTCATTCAGAGCTCTGGAAATTGGAAATGAATAGCAGAGACGTGTTCAATAACCAATTCAAATTTTATTCCCCCGTCAGTTATATTAATACCCCGTTTTCATAGCAGGATGGGAGGGGGAAAAAATGAGTATATGGGCATGACAATTACAGTGTTTTTGTTATGAGCAGCTGTTTCTTATCATAATTTCACGTTATATAACGCATGTATATTTGATCAAAACAAGATATTTACAAATACCAAAATCTTGGACAATTAACAAGAACATTTTGAAATCAGTATGGTCATCACATTAACCCTTATGTGAACAGCTAGGATAGATAGCAAAATTGATATTCGTATCTACACTGGCAAATGCTAACATCCCTGTTAGCGAATCTACAATACGAAAAACACTAAACAAGAATGGATTTCATGGGAGGATACCACAGAGGAAGCCACTTCTGTCCAAACAAAACATTGTTGCACGTTTACAGTTTGCACAAGAGCACCTGGATGTTCCACAGCAGTACTGGCAAAATATTCTGTGGACAGATGAAACCAAAGTTGAGTTGTTTGGAAGAAACACACAACACTATGTGTGGCAAAGAAAAGGCACAGCACACCAACATCAAAACCTCATCCCAATTGTGAAGTATGGTGGTGGGGGCATCATGGTTTGAGGCTGCTTTGCTGCGTCAGAGCCTGGGTGGATTGCTATCATCGAAGGAAAAATGAATTCCCAAGTTTATCAAGACATTAAGCTGGAGAACTTATGGCCATCTGTCTACCAGCTGAAGCTCAACAGAAGATGGGTGTTGCAACAGGACAATGACCCAAAGCATAGAAGTAAATCAACAACAGAATGGCTTAAACAGAAGAAAATACGCCTTCTGAAGTGGCCCAGTCAGAGTCCTGACCTCAACCCGATTGAGATGCTGTGGCATGACCTCAAGAAAGCGATTCACACCAGACATCCCAAGAATATTGCTGAACTGAAACAGTTCTATAAAGAGGAATGGTCAAGAATTATTCCTGACTGTTGTGCACGTCTGATCTGCAACTACAGGAAACGTTTGGTTGAAGTTATTGCTGCCAGAGGAGGTTCAACCAGTTATTAAATACTTTTTCCACCTGCACTGTGAATGTTTACCCGGTGTGTTCAATAAAAACATGGCAACATTTCATTATTTGTGTGTTATTAGTTTAAGCAGACTGTGATTGTCTGTTGTTGTGACTTAGATGATGATCAGATCACATTTTTTGACCAATTTGTGCAGAAATCCATATCATTCCAAAGGGTTCACATACTTTTTCTTGCAACTGTATATTTGATTAGATATCATGTATCAGATACTAGTTCTAACACTATAATCGTTTGCACTTTAAAACTGATCATTCTTTTTATGTATGGTTATATGTTCAATCAATTAATATGTTAATTAGTTGTTGTGGATATTGTACCTAATACTATTACATTTATGTAACTCTTGATAAGATGTCTAAAGATGGTGGGAAAAGTTTATTAATTTATTTCTATTTATTTTCTCAATATTGTATTATATGACCTAAAGTGAGGGCTGTCGGTTATTGGAAGGGGAGAAGCGGATCTATTTTCGCTAGCGCTATATTTTTTTATTTTTGTTCCCTTTATTTCCTCTCTATTTAGTGGAGTTTATTGCCCCGTCAAGTGCACATGCACATTTAGCCGATTGTTTGCATATGCGTACATGCAGTCTTTTTCTGGCACAGTATATTAGTGCGCATCCATTTACGTTTGTCTCTCTGCACATTTGCCTATGTAATTTCTTCGGGGAATATATATATCATTACACAGACGTCTTTCTCCTGCATGCGTCATTACTCCAACGTCACGCACAATACGGAAATGTAGGATTCAGCTGGATATTTCCCGGTTATTTTGATTCCTAATTTCAAATTTATTAGTTTTGTGGCATTTTTATTGGATGTATGTCCCCTGACACAGCTCATGTTTGGGTTAAGTGATACTTTATTTTATTGATTGATTGATTGATTGATTTTGTTAATTACATGAACACCTATAAATTGTATTTTATGTGTGTATTTGATAGCTTGACAAAGACCATGTAGGTCGAAACGTTGTGATTTGGCTGTGGATTTAATAAATTGCCTTTTTTGAATTTGGAGTGCCTGGACCTTTCTACACACAGAGTTACAGGCAGACAGTCACAAACAGTTGCAGGCAGATAGACACTCACAGTTGCAGGCAGACAGACACATGCACTTACAGGCAGACACACACACACACACACTCTTACATAGGTACTGGCAGACAGATACACGCACACAGTTACGGACAGTCTCTCTCTCACACACACATTTGCAGTCACTCAAACAGGTACAGGCAGACACACACACATACACACTTAAAGTTACACACACAGTTTCAGACAATCAGACACACAGGCACAAGAAGCCACACACACAGTTACAGACAGCCACACACAAACACACACAAGTACATGTATATGCAGGCGGAGTAGCAACACTGGTATCTAGGTGTTAAGGAAGCAGGGACTCATTCCTGCTTCGCCCTCTGTGTGCACAAGTTCCCAGGCAGTGTAATCCGGATGCATGTAGTTCCACTCCTGCTACCCATTTAGCTTCGTACCAGCCTTAATTTAGCCCCACCCCCCACTGCCTTCTCTGATAGGTGAAGGATAATAAAATAATCCCCCCAGGTGCCATGCGGACACGCTAAGTAGCGCAACCTGCATTATAGGAGTGCCATGTGCACCTCCTCCACAGCTGTCACCAGGGCCATTTTCCAGCTACGGCAGCTGCATGACATCCCCTGCTGCCATTGCGCCCTCTGTGACTGCACAGCTTGCACACCCCTAGGGCTGGCTCTGACCATGGCGTTAAGAATAGAGATTTGTAACACCATAGTGTTCCTTTTAGTAACTCAAACATGAGAAAAACTGGTTTGCAAATATAAAAATTTGAGTTAAAAAAATATCTATGTATGCTGTATTTCCATTTTAATGAATACAATTATTAAACTCTAAGTTCAAATCATAATCTGCTGTATCTTTTTCCTTTTGATCCCGTCACTATTTAAGAATACTTTTGCATATTTTTTGAAGCCTTCAGAACATACTTTTGTTGAGCACTTTGGATTCCTCATAAATCATGTCATATTAGACTGTGAAATGTTATGTTAGGTGTCAAGAAAGTGTCATAAATGGATGATTTGTTACTTCTACTCTAATCCAGCATGGCAGAGGGCAGTAGCTGAAAATAATTTATCTGCAAAAAGTCTGGCTTGCTAAGCAGTTCCTCTACATCAGCATTATTTACTATAGTACGAGACACCCAAATGAAAATTTCATGTTTGTAATTATAAGTAAATGTTCATGTAAACAGAGGATTCTCTTTAAAATTAGATTTACCTGTATATTTCAAATCACATCTTTGGAATTACATTTCTTTTCTTTTTTTTTTCTTTTTTGGTTTTCCTACAAATCGCTCTCAAATCTTCATAGATCAGGTAAAGAGAGAAGGTTGTTTGTCAGAGCATTTTTCCTTTGGGGACGTGACTAAAAGGAGAGCCAAGTAACCATGGCCTTCTAATCAATATGTTCCAATTGTAATTTAGCAAGCTTCTTGCCTTAGAACCAGAGACAGATGTAACTATTGATGCTAAAAGCTTTTGAAGTTTTTCATCCAAATGTATGATCTTTCTGGGAATTTTCTAGAAGCTAATCGTGTTTATGATATTTTGCCAAATGAAAACATGATTACAAAGCTCTAGCAAAACATTTTAATGTACATATATTTTTTTCTACGATTATTCAGTACAAAAATGCTGCCATTGTCCACAAAGCCTGTTATATGGACTTTTTGATGAAACATGAAAATAAAAGCAGTTGGTTTTACAAAAGTATTAGTGTTACATATGTTTAATTTGTGGACTACATCTCGCACAATGCTCTTACAGACATAGTGCTGGCAAGTGACAGGTGAGATGCAGTCTACAAAATCTGGAGTGGTGAAGGTTGCCTACCCTAAGCTAGACTGTCGTCTGAAATAAGCATAAATGCGTATATGTTTTGTTGGAAATATAAGCAAAAGAAAAGTCACTGCTTTGAGGTCCTGTAATTTGAGATAACCCAGAAAACCAAGACACTAGGCAACTGAAGTCTTATATGCCTAGATGGCATATCAGACACAGACTGGATATTGCTAGTGGGGCTGTCTCTTAATATACAACACTCATGGTGCTTCAAAATTCAAAGATTACAACTAAGAGACACTTTATAGCCCCTTAGCCCTCTGGAAAACCTGATGGTGGCAACTGGCAAATTGTTCCTCTCAATGAAATGCCATTAGACTCCATTATTCTAATAAACCAATTTAGGTATTGTCTATAGAAGGTTAGCCATACCCCCCTGTTCTGTCCTCCAGACTTTATTCATTATATTTGTGCTTTGTTGTTTAGAATAGTATGTTTAAATAAAGTTGTTAGAAAGCACAGCATTATGGGCAGAACTTGTACAGGAAGTGTATAAGCCTCCATTTTGGGAAGATACAGTAAACAGCAAGTCATGTACTTCTCATCTCTAACCATCACCCCTTAGAGAGCTTAAAAATTTCACCCGGCTTGTTCTAATAAATTTGAGATAAAAAAAATATGGTATCTGAAGTTTATGGAGCAGGAAGGTTTAGCTCTCTGTCCTAGAGACAGAACACCCCCACTACCTGCTAGAGATTTTTTAAAGCTTTTTTTATGTTTTGAGATTAATAGTTTTTTTTTGTTTATATCTATTTTGATTTAAAATAAAGCTATATGTCTTTGTCTGACATGGCATGGTTCATATATTATCTTGGAACTATACATTTACCTTATTTAAATAATTTTGTTTCCTATCATTGGAAATATTTGCCTTATTTTAAAGTTCGGTAATAAATACATAGAAATATGGGGAGAAAGCTCAGGAGGGATATCAAGATAACTGTTTTCTTACTTTAACAAAACATATTCTATTTTTAATCTCATCAAAATGCACAAAAGAAGCATAAACGCTTCTAGAATGAAACATTTTTTTCTTTTCTATAATTTAAAACAGGCTTGGCTTTAATTTGCTGTGTGTATGAAAAAGACTAAACTTAACTTAGGGATACTCTAAGCACCAAAACAGGCTCCTTCAGATCTAGAAGGCAGGAGATTAGCAGAGCAGGAGATAAGAAATTCTAAATTAAACAGACTGTGCAATAAAGGAAGTTTAAATATTAGAGATTTTTTTACAGGAAATGTGTAGGAAGGCTGTGTAAGTCACATGCAGGGCAGGTGTAAGTAGGGCTACATAAACAATGTGATTTAACTCCTAAATGGCAGAGAATTGAGCAGGTAGACTGCAGGGGCATGATCTATACACCAAAACTGCTTCACTAAGCTAAAGTTGTTTTGATTCTTATAGTGTGCCTTTAAAATGCTTCTTTTATCTCATAGATGATTTAGATATTGTGTTTTCGGCATTAAAATTAACCTCTCTTCTACTGTTATTTCAAAATGTGAAAATAGAGAATTTTTGGAGCGCTAAATTTAAAATATAATGTTGCTCTTAAATTGTGCAATAAAAAAGCACTTTGTGACTTAATAATTGATGTCTGCTACACACTTAAGTGCAATCCCACTGCACAAAGAACAAACTAAGCCACTAAAATAATCACAAGTGGAGTAGTAATATATATAATATAAGATATATACAACCATAATCTGTTAATCTTCCAGTAGTTTGCACTCAATCAGTGTACATAGAATAAAAAAGAAAAAATTGCAGATAGTATAGATCGTTTTAAAATAAATAAATAGTTCTCCTATAATGCACCACTATTTTTCACACAGTGTGTAATAATAAAAGAGTTATGTATATACTCTGTATCACGTCAACCATTCGTTAAGCCATGAATTTAAAGTGTGCATATACTTAGAGAGATGGCCTCTGTACGAAGCCAGTGCTATACGTATTTACAATACAAATGTATTATGCATAAGGCTCAGTACAATGGGCTGCAAGCGTCTCTGTATGGGGAATAAAATCCTCACAAGGTCCGCAGTTCCCGCCGTGCGGTTCAACTTGGTAAGCCTCCCCCCCTCTGAATGATGTCTACGCATTTCGCCGTTAAGTGACAGCTTCCTCAGGATGCAGTATATACTCACTTTAATTTAATGGCTTAACTAATGGTTGAAGTGATACAGAGTATTTACATAACTCTTTTATTATTACACACTGTGTGAGAAATAGTGGTGCACTATAGGAGAACTATTTATTTATTTTAAAACGATCTATACTATCTATACTATCTGCAATTTTTTCTTTTATATTCTATGTATGCTGATTGAGTGCAATCTACTGGAGGATTAAAAGATTATGGTTGTATATATCTTATATCATATATACAATACTGTTCCACTTGTGATTATTTTAGTGTGTTATTTCAAAATGTTGCTTTGAGTGGCATCTCGTTTCTGTAGAACACCTGGAAACTATGCTCTCTCTCATCTTGGAAACTTTTACCATGCCAATTACTCTTCTATGAGGAGTAGTGATGTCGCGAACCCGAAATTTTCGGTTCGCGAACGGCGAACGCGAACTTCCGCAAATGTTCGCGAACCGGCGAACCGCCCGAAACGCCATTGACTTCAATGGGGAGGCGAATTTTAAAACACACAGGGACTCTTTCTGGCCACAATAGGGATGGAAAAGTTGTTTCAAGGGGACTAACACCTGGACTGTGGCATGCCGGAGGGGGATCCATGGCAAAACTCCCATGGAAAATTACACAGTTGATACAGAGTCTGGTTTTAATCCATAAAGGGCAGAAATCACCTAACATTCCTAAATCACAATGAATATGGATTGACACCTGACATATGACATATTGACACCTTGACATATGGATTGACACCTGTCCTCAGAGCCCCTGATGCACACGGACACAGAGCAGAATAGAGACTGGTCCCCCTACATAGGGTCACTTGGCAGATATGGATTGACACCTGTCCTAAGGATCCCTGATACACACTGACACAGAGCAGAATAGGGACTGTTCCCCCTACATCGGGTCACTTGGCAGATATGGATTGACACCTGTCCTAAGGTTCCCTGATACACACTGACACAGAGCAGAATAGGGACTGGTCCCCATACATCGGGTCACTTGGCAGATATGGATTGACACCTTGTTACAAACTGCTATTTGTAACGGGCCCTTTAAATGGCAAATTGCCCTGCTTCCCTGGGTTGTGGAGAAGCCTATTTGCCAGCCTCCTCCCGCATGACTATGGCCCCTGGGAGATTGTGAAAATGTATGCACTTTTATTTGGTGTGTATGGCCCTTTAAGACTGTCGGTGGGCATATTGGGGCTTATGGACTCTTTATGTGACTGGTGCTGGCCCTTTAAACACCTTTTTTGGGACATCAGGAAGATTGGGACACTGCCCCTTTAAGGCCGTGTCCCCAGACTTGTTGGGGACACGGCCCCTTTAAGACGGTGTCCCCTGTGTCCCCAGACCTGGTGCAAACCCTTTGTGCCTGCCTTGCTATTTCCCACTTGGTTCAGTAAATGGGAAATTATTTCAGCTGCAGAGACTAAGTCCCATTCGGCGATGGGACTTAGTCTTTTTTTCAGCCGTTTTTTTCAGCCTTATTTCAGCTGCAGAGACTAAGTCCCATTCGGCGATGGGACTTAGTCTTTTTTTCAGCCGTTTTTTTCAGCCTTATTTCAGCTGCAGAGACTAAGTCCCATTCGGCGATGGGACTTAGTCTTTTTTTCAGCCTTTTTTCAGCCTTATTTCAGCTGCAGAGACTAAGTCCCATTCGGCGATGGGACTTGGTCGTTTTCAACCTGATAGACCCCGACCTCACAGCCCAAATCATATGGAACTGTTTTTGGGCAGGAAAATATTAACTACTTGATGCGGTCATAAAGGGATTATCCAACTAACTTTTTAACCCCTGGATGATTTGGCTGATTTTTTGGTTGTTGCATGTTTAGAGGTATTGCACTGATTCCAAATATGTAATTATGAAGATGGGATGTGTAGTTTAAAGTTACAGGGTATGGCTAAAAACTGTATTTTACTGCCTGTATGTTTTATGTTAATCTCTTCCCAAACGTCATTTCGTTCAAAGTGGAGAGAATGTTAAAAAAAATATATTTTTGTTCGGAGTGTGAGAAATGCTTTTCAGCCGCTTCTAATCTTAAGCATCATTTGAGGAGCCATACAGGAGAAAAACCTTATTTGTGGTGTGTTTAGTATTGTTCTGATCAGTTTAATACCTTCCGCGTCTCCTATCAGTGGACGTGTATATGGCAGCCATTTTTGGAACCGTACACCTGGGACGCGAGCAAGGTCACCTCGTTCAACAGGCTTGCAGCGTATCCTCCAGGAAGAAGAGCCTGAACCCTTACCGGCTGCACGTGTCTTACCTGTACATGGAAGCTGCTGTGGTTCCTTGATGAGCCAGCTGCCCGTGAGTTAACATGTCCCGTGGAGAAGCACTCTGTCCTGTAAAGCCTCACCAAAAAAAAGGAGTGGTGTGTTTAGTATTGTTCTGATCAGTTTAATACCTTCGCGTCTCCTATCAGTGG
>OW240915.1:105213037-105275393 GCA_933207985.1 Pelobates cultripes
TGTAGAATGTTCAGTCTGATGTCACCAGTTGAAACATTTATTTGAAACATTTATTTGTAGAAATTATGTTCTAAACAAATTATATATTTAAAGAGTCTATATTATATTTGTTAGTCATATTGATAATGGTTGTATTTTATTAATTTTATATGTGGACATTCACATTTTGCAGTTCGACAGATCAATAATATCTACATTTCAATATCTGTTGAACATTTCATAAAATATTATTAATATAACATACAATTCCCCCAAAAACTTGGAAATGTACTTGTACTTCCAATTCAGTTTCTCTCACGTATGTAGAATATTTCTGGTAACGTGGCCCTTAATGCATGGATGTCAGTCACAAGCAAAATAATGAGTTTGTTGGTCCCTTTAGACATAAATGTGGTTAATGACTACCACATTTGCTGATAAAGTTTGGAAATAAATCCAACATAATTCCCAGTACAATCCTTGTGATATTATCAATGTCTCAGAGCCTATTTATCGAGCAAACAGTAAGCCACATCAATACAGTTACAGAGAAATTTTTTTTAGAAGAATGGGGAGTGTGGGAATTCAGTTTCTTACTGAGATACATTTTAAACAATCTATAAACTTTGAGTGTGCAAAAAAATGTTAAAAGGTGACTACTGTAAAAGACACTAGATAGGCAGTTGCACACAAACAATTTCAAACATGCATTGTCTAAACAGAATATGGAAACCATCCAAATTCTTGTAGTTGAGTTTTAAAAACTGATTTTGAAGGCAGAATTTAAAAAAAAGTATATTAAAATTTAACATTATAACAGCAGAGATAAGTCGGACTATGGAAATTAATTTTTTGAAGCTGTTAAAAGAGACTAATATGTTATTAAAAGAATGGAGAGTGCATGAAATTTCCTGGTGGGGAAGGATAAATACTATTAAAGCTTATATAATACCTAAATGGGCATACTTATTTAGTATGCTCCCTCTCTCGATTTCGAGCTATTGGCTGAATATGCTGCAAACTAGCATCACAGCGTATGTTTGGAGAGGGAAGAGACCAAGAATTAGTACATACATTCTATCAAGGAAGGCCCATCAGGGGGGGTTGGGTTACCCCCTTGTTAATCAAATCTACCAGGCTAATATACTAGTTCATGCCAGTAAATTACAATTAAGCGACTCTACAGACCAAGCCTGGTATAAAATTGAAGCAGCCAGACTTGGTTTAGATAACCTCGAATTCCTCTTATGGAGAGAGGCAAGCCAGAATAGGCATCTGTGTGAGATTGGTTCTCATTGTCCTTTGTCTCTATCACAGACATTAAAAGAATGGACTATTATAAAGAAGAAGTTGAATATTAACAGAAAAATATATGAGAACCTGAGTCTAAGGTCGTTAGAATGTTTTATGCTAGAGATAAATTTGACGAATTGGTATAAAGACTCTAATCATAAGATAAAAGATCTTTATAATGACCACCAATTGAAAAGCTTTGATGTTCTGAAAAATTGGTTAGATTTACCCTCTAGAGAATTATTTAACTTTCTTCGTATTAAGAGCTATTTGAAAGATAATATATTGGTTTTAGAAGGCCATTTTGGAATATTGTTTAGGAAAAAATTTTCGGGGTATTATGTCAAAAGGATCTTCTCTATTGCAGTTGAATTAATAAAAACGAAAGGGACCCCTCTCATCCCCAAAGCCTTAACTAAATGGGAAACTGATCTAGCAATTTCTATTCCATTTAATAGTTGGTGTAAATCCTTTGTAAGGACTAAAAAAATTATTCACTGTTTGAATATCCTAGAGACTTTTATTAAAATATTATACAGATGGTACTTGGTACCGATTAGACTCGCTAAAATTTCTATTACTAACCCGTCTAACTGTTGGCGGTGTCTACATCCAGATGGCTCTATGGTTCATATATGGTGGTCCTGCCATCGAATCAAATCTCTTTGGACGATTACATATGAATTTATAAATAGAATTGGAGGTACTTATTTGGAATTCAAACCGGAAATCGCTCTACATCTTTTGGGCTCAGAAATAAAGGATAATCTTGATATTGTGATTATACACTGTTTATTGGATACTAAAATTTTAATTGCTAGATTTTGGAAAAGTACTGACATCCCTACGAGAGATCAAGTTAAAGCCCAACTCCTATTCCAAGTCGAGATGGAAAAGGGATTATTGTCTATGAGAGAATATCCTAATTTTAATGCTCTGACGTTCTATTCTAGTCTTAACCAAAAAATTAATAGGCTTTAATGAGTCTGAAGTGGTGAGATACTTCATATGACCTCCTTATGGTTAGTCTGATGTTTTCATAATGGGTTCTATTACTGGTCTCCTTGGCCTTATATTGTTCTATCTAAGTGTGGTATCGGATCTGCAATACATATGACCAGTTTTGTCTTTGTTTTTGTCTATTTTATTTATAAGGCTTTTTTAGGCCGTTTTTGGACCACGATATCCATTCTATGGGATATTATTGTTATCATATTGTGTTCTAGACGGCTTATTGATGAAATTTGAAATAGAACATTATATTTATGTATGTCTAATGGGGATAGGAATCCTTATTTTTTTTCTGTAAGGTTCCCTCCCCTAGGTGTTGTTATGTCTATTAATATTTTGATGAAAAAAATTATTAAAAAGAATTAAACAAAACAAAAATTAACATTAAGGTTTTTTCAATAAACTTGAAATTGTGGACAATTGAATTGTATTTTAGGCCATTATAGCTGTTGTAATGGAAAGTATATGAGTTGAAGAAGTTACATAGAATTCTTGGTAATTTGAGTTGCAGTTTTTAAACTATTCTAATTTTGGGAGCTAGAATAAAGACAAACATCTCTAAAGCTTAACTGTCCCATGTTCCTTCACACCAGTAAACACTATTGCAGAGTATACTGGAGAGAATAATGCATAATAAAAATAGCATAATTCCTCTTCAGTGTGATGTTGACATTATTTCCCCATAATACTTTAGGACAGTGGTTCCCAACCCAGTTCTAAAGTACCCCCTAACAGTCCAGGATTTTGGGATTACTCAGTTGTGTCTAAGGTGTTTAAAGAAAGAAAGAAAGAAAGAAAAACACTTTATACACAACAGGGTGATCCCTAAATTCTGGACTAGGAGGGGGTACTTGAGGACTGGGTTGGAAACCCCTGCTTTAAGAGATGGGATTTAATGGAGAAATGCCAAACGTGAGTGTACTCAGCAGTTTCTCTCGCAGTTTCGCACATGTGTATGTGTCATAAGAATGGCACTGCAAAAGTCAACCAATGTACGTACCTTTTTTTAATTTTTAAAACATTTTTTTAACAAGGACTGCTTATATTGCTCATGGTGCATCCTGTGAGTGTTTATCACTGAAACATTTATTATGGATCTATTCAGCACAGGACTTTTCAGCACAACATAGTTCACCAAACTTCTGCTCATCACGGGATTGATAATTGCAAGTATTGCTGGATTATGAACTTCATGTGCCTCGAGCATAAGATTCTGATGAATTAAATGGAATCTGTACCCTATATGGCCATTCCACAATTTATGTAGAACCCTCGCCATGGGCATATCTAAGGTGGATGCTGCAGGAATTTCTAAAACAATCACACCATGTTTTAATAAACTGATAATTGTGGGTTTATAAAAAAAAAAAAAATCCGTTCCACCTGCATATAAAAGATTATAGTAAATTAAAATAGAAATGAAAGGGGGAGAAAATTTGAGAAAATGCCAATGAAGCAAGATAATGTAATTGTGTTAAGCTGAGTCCATATAATTATCCCAATGTGCCCACATCTAAAGTATGATTCTTGATAAAGTATGATTCTTGATATGTATCCATGAATCTCAAAAAACCCACCCATGTGTATGATTTATGAGAATCATATGATTGGGAAATATCCAGAAATTACTAGGAAGCAAATACTAGGCACAAAGGGGATGTGTCTTCTCTAGCTAGAGGTAATTTCTGTAGAAAATGAAAACTGAAGTTTTAGGACTTGGAAAATATATATGTAAATTTTAGTAAATACATAATTTTGTAACAATTGCACATTTACATTAAAAAGAATATGCATTTGAAACATGGAGTTTCCCTTTATATATCTGACTTCATGTAATTATTTCTAATTAGTAACGTTTTTTCATTGGAGCTTATTTACTAATCTGAATTTAGAAATATGTGGAGGGAATTTACAATTTTAGATTACTATATCCAGAATTCCTGACTTATGAATTAAAAATAGAGTGTAAGGTTTCACTTTTAAAAGCTGATAACAAGAAATATTATTAAAGAATTGTTTTACCCAGCATTCTTTCAATATCTTACATTTATATTGCAGAAATAATTGTCCTCATTTGCCCATTTCTTTTCATTTTCATCAACTAAAATTAACATTCAGAATCTGCATGTATCCTCTTATGTAATACATACTTCAATACAAACATCATCCAATACACTACAGCGATGTAGAGGAAAAAAATGCATCTGCAAACTAATCATGTGATGTTCTGGCATGATGACATTTTGGCAACAATTTCAGTATGTTTTTCCAGTCCCCTGGGATTTTTAGCTAGCATCTTTGTATTTTGTTTTGATCATGAAGCAGATGGGATACAGGAGAGTACATACAAGTCAGCTGTCAATAGAGATAAAATAAAATAGCATCCAATTAGTGACGAAGAGTCCAACAGATGAGATGCTAAGCTAAATGGGTTTGAAGGGGCGACCTCCAGTGACAATAAGACTTGTTAATAAACTATTAATATAAATCATAAATGGGTAGATCCAACAATTTCTGCATTTCAACTTTGTCATCAGACATATTCTTTTCACCATTACATAACACTTTAATAATTGCCTATACGTTTTTGATCATTTGAATTTAATAATGTTATATTAAAGGGATACTGTAGGGCCAGGAATACAAAACTGTATTCCTGGCACTAGCGATTCCTCTGCCTCTCCACTCCCTCGCGACTTCCCTCCCCGCTAAATAAAGGGTTAAAACCCCTTTATTTATTCAACTTATCCCAGTGCTGAAGTCCCTTGGTGCTGGGTCGAAGCCCCGCCCCTCCTCCATCCCGCAACAAGCATGGTCTAATGCGCGGCGCATAAGACCTCCACAGTGAATCAATGCTTTCCTATGGGGAAAATCTGATGCTGCAGAGTGTGAGGACACCCAGTGTCAGATAACGGATCAAAAGTCTGTTACGATTCTGGGAAGCATACCAAGTGGCTGTCTGGCAGACAGCCACTGAGGGCAGTCTTAGTGCTGCAATGTAAACATTGCCGTTCTCTGGACCGGCAATGTTTTACATCGCAGCAATAGGTGCAAAAGGGATACAGCACCCATACCACTTCAATGAGCTGAAGTGGTCTGGGTGCCTACAGTGTCCCTCTAATGAACCAGCAACTCAATTGAAACAAGTGGGATACTTTGTTGAGAGTACTAATTAAGAAAACTAATTAACAATTGTTACTCAAACCCAAACCAAGGCATATTGCATCATCAGTAAAGATATTCATGTAACATCAAGAATTGATTACATCTGTAACAAGGGTATTAATTATTATTAGTTCTTTATTCAGACTCTTGGAGAAGGCAGAGTTTGGGGAAGTTAAGTAGGAGGTAGTAGCACGTATGTGGTATATTGTTCCACCAAATGGGGCATAAAGTGGATCAACTGAGGAAACCCAAGGTTCTGATTGGCTGTTGGTTGTACATTCTTTATCAGTCTTTTTTTTCGGAAATTCTGTGAAAGTTTGAGAATGTGATGTGAGTTCCTAAGTGCTTCAACAATATAAAAAGTGTTTTTTCACTTGTAATTATAATTGGGTTAGATAAAAATAACTATTAATTTGTTTGGAATGTTATTTTGAATTGAGAAGTGCTAATACATCTTTACAGTGCTGCTTCAAATATATTTTTTGGATATACAAAAATTGTGCTGTAATATGTCTGAACAAAACTTATAATAGAAAACTAGTGTAATACTTTTAAAAATATTCTGTGTAATATTTTATTTATAATCGATTAAGTTGCACTTACAAGACAGTGACCATATTGTGGCACTAGAGGTGTCTTCTTCATATCATTGGAGTGCTTACAACTGCTCCAATTTGGCTAGAGCAGTGGTAACAACACTGCCTTAAAACTGGGATACCTTGATTCACATCTTAGTCAGACCACCTCACCAATAAGTGACCTAAGATATATATTTGCCTACCTCAAAAAAACCTCATAGATTGCAAGGGTGAAGAAACTACCCTGTTTTGTTGTTAACTTGGATTTTTCTCGTTCGGTAGATAAAACTATCGAACAATGACCACCCCTTAAAAATACAAAAATAAGTGGAGCACTAAGATACCTGTACAATTGTAGATATGATGTATGTTATAGCCTGCAAATAACAGACAACCAAATCATAGTGCAGACAAATGTGCTACAAAGGAAAAATGGAGAACAATACGCATATAAAATGTAAACTCACAAATATAGAGCCACAGGGTCACCTGGCTCTAGTGATATACGCCTTGGGATCTTTAAAGGGGATCCACTGCCCTCTTCTTGTATCCTCCTGGTGTCTTTAACTTCCAAATGAAAGATAAGAATGCAAATAGGTCAGTTTCCAAAGGATCAGGAAGAAATTTATTGGACAAAAATAAACTCAAATAAATCTTAACAAATAAAAACAAAGATTCAAATGAATCAAAATAAAATATAAAATAGTCATGTAAACCAAAACGCGTTTCGCCAAAAAAACTAAAACTAAAAAAAAAATATAAAATCAACTGTGATTACTAATTTTATAGGTCATTTTAGTGTTTATAGTTTTTTATTTTTTAATTAATAGTAAATCGCTTATATAATCCCTGTTTTGATACTTCCTTTTGTCTCTCTCCCTCTACTCGTTTTTAAATGAATTTAATTTGCGAGTTTTGGACTTATTAGATATAAAGACGCTTTATGAACATCTATGTAAATGAACTGGATGGAACGCAATGATTGCGTTCCACGAAGAACGAATAGGAGGACAAACAGAAAATTACAGCGGTTATCCGGTCACGTGTGCGTCTCACAGGCCGATCACGTGTGCGTCCCATGAATAGAACTTCCGGGTTTACGGATGCCGGCATGGACGCGCTAATGAAACGTACGTCCCGTGAAATACCACATCTGACAACACAGATGCCAACAATCAAGTAATTCACCTCCTATAAAAGCAGGAAGAGTGTCATTTGAAAAATTACACCAACTGAGGAAGCCAGCTCCTGGCGAAACGCGTTTTGGTTTACATGACTATTTTATATTTTATTTTGATTCATTTGAATCTTTGTTTTTATTTGTTAAGATTTATTTGAGTTTATTTTTGTCCAATAAATTTCTTCCTGATCCTTTGGAAACTGACCTATTTGCATTCTTATCTTTCATTTGGAAGTTAAAGACACCAGGAGGATACAAGAAGAGGGCAGTGGATCCCCTTTAAAGATCCCAAGGCGTATATCACTAGAGCCAGGTGACCCTGTGGCTCTATATTTGTGAGTTTACATTTTATATGCGTATTGTTCTCCATTTTTCCTTTGTAGCACATTTGTCTGCACTATGATTTGGTTGTCTGTTATTTGCAGGCTATAACATACATCATATCTACAATTGTACAGGTATCTTAGTGCTCCACTTATTTTTGTATTTTTTTGTTTGTGATTTGTGAAGGTTAAGGGAATCCTTTACTTAAGTGTAGAGCCTAATTTCACCTTTCTGGTGGAGTGTGCACTTGTTTTGTTTACATACAGTGTTCTTTTTTCCCTTTGTACACACCCACTAGTCAAAATGTCATTCCTAGATAAAAGGAACTATATGATAGATAACATAGACTCAGTGTTCTCTACAACAACAGAAGACAACACTGAAATTGTTTATGTTGATAAAGATATGTATAAATACCAATTGGAGAAAGCTTTGATTAAAGAAATGAAATCAAAGTGGGAAATTGCCACCCTAAAAAAATATGTTAAAGAGAAAATCACTCCTAGAGGTTTAAGATTTTCTAAAGATCCCTCTTTCGATCGAGAGGATAAGTACTTTATGGAGGGTTGGAACAAGCTTCTGGATGGATTCTCATTCAGCTTGATGGGATATATAGTAGCAAGGAGAGAAGAAAACCTGATCAAGCTGGATGAGGAAATAAAAAACTCTAAAAAAGGCCTAAGTGATACTACTAGTCCAGAAACATTCAATGAAACTATTGTGGAGATAAAAAGAAAAATAGATAAAACAGAGAGAGAAGTGATAGACACTAAGAGATGCAAATATTTGAGAGATTTAGAAGACTATAGAACAGGCAATATAAGAAGCAAAAAAGAGAGTTTGAATAAACAATATAGGGGAAGAATGCAAAGTCACCAGAGACAGAATAGAAGAAAAAGATCCCCTAGCAAAGAAAGATATCACCAACAGAATTATCACTCACAGAGAAATAGAAGTCAGAGGTACCCACAATTCCAAAGAAATGATAGATATCATGCCAATTACAAGAGAGTAGAGGGGAGAAGTGAACGTATAGTGAATCCAGAATTTAAAAGACAAGGAGAGAGATATGGAATCCATTCCTCACATAATGGCAACACTATTAGGCAGGATCCTAGAAAAAGTGATTATGTTAGAAGCTATAGTGAGGTAGTGACTAGTGTTCCAGAGAATCGTCACAACCCTATAAGGAATACCCAGAAGTCCCCTAGGAGACAACAGAATACATTAGAAGGTCGACGTCCAACCACCTATAATCGCTTCCAGATTTTGGAACATAACACCTCACCCAGGACTTCCCCTTTTCACGGGAGTACAATCCAACCCAGATTCAAACAGACACAAGAACCACGGGAATGGGATTCACCAGGCAAAAGGAGAAGGTCGTGGGAAGAAGGAGAAATAGAAGACGAGGAGGAAAGGAAACACAACAGGGAGAAGAGAGGGAGGATGTAGAATGCAAAGGGATTTTTAATCTTTCAGGAAAAGAGTTAAATAGAAATGAATTAGAAATTTTAAACAAGGGATTAAAGTTCGCACCGACATCCGATTTTAAACCTTTTGAATTTTTTATTGATCTTAATCGTTTTATTAGACAATTATGTTTAAAAAAGTTCTTTCACAATAGGAATGATATAATAGAACCAACCGCCATCTCCCCATTCATACATAGTAATTTGAAAGAAAAATCAAAATTTTTTCCGAAAAATATGATCTCTAGTGAGATACAGACTTTTGAGACAATGGTGATGAAGGAGGTTAGTAAGATTAAACATACTAACAAATATCAAAAGAATCTCTCCTCCACTGGAACAAAAACTTTGAGAAATATACAACAGAATGAAGACCTCATTATTAAGCCGGCGGACAAGGGGGGGGGGGGTAGTGGTCTTATCTAAAGACAAATATATAGGGGAGGCAGAAAGACTACTATCGGATGTCCAGACATATAGGAAGCTACCATCAAATCCAAGCCGGGAAGTTGCAGTTAAGTTTGAGGAATATATTAGAGAAGGATTAGAAAATTTGATTCTATCGGATTCAGAGGCTAAATATCTGAATATTCAGAATCCACAAATCCCAGTGTTTTACTGTTTACCAAAAATGCACAAGCACTTAACAGACCCCCCAGGGAGACCCATAATTTCTGGAGTGGATAGTATATCATCAAGAACATCAGAATATATTGATGTCCTTCTCCAACCAATAGTTGTAAAGAATGTTACATATTTGAAGGACACAATACACATCCTCCAGACTTTAAGTAATATTATATGGGAAAAGAATTTCATACTAGTAACTTGTGATGTAAGCTCCCTGTATAGTATCATCCCGCACAGTAAAGGAATTGAGGCAGTGCAATACTTTTTAGAACGGTCTGATTTTAAACAGGAACAGATAGACTTTATCAAAGAAGGGATATTTCTCATTTTAACTAACAACTTTTTTTGGTTTAAGGACAGTTTCTATCTCCAAATCAATGGAACGGCGATGGGGACCAAGTTCGCACCCAGTTACGCCAATTTATTTATGGCGTACTGGGAAGAGACATTTATTTTGCACAGTCACTTTGCAGCGAACTTGGTCACCTATCGTCGTTTCATTGATGATATATTTTTTATTTGGAAAGGAGATGAAACCAGTCTGGAACATTTTTTAACTTTTTTAAATAACAATGATTGGGGGATTAGACTCACCTCCACCCACAGCAATTCAGACATCAATTTTTTAGATTTGAATATTTTTATAGAAGAAGGGATACTTCACACCAAAAATTATTTTAAAGAGGTGGATTGCAATGGATATATTGACTTAACAAGCTGTCATCATACCCCATGGCTTACGAATGCACCAAAGAGCCAATTCATGAGACTAAGAAGAAACTGCACGCAAGAAAGAGATTTTTTAACACAGACACAAGTTATAAAGAGTCAGTTTTTAGAAAAGGGGTATAATGAAGAAAACTTACAATCAAGTATTGAGGAAATCCAAAGACTAAAAAGAAGTGATTTACTTTCATACAATAAAAAGAAAACTCAAAATGTAGGAAAAAATAAATTTAAGATCCCTTTTGTTTGTAACTATTCAGCAAAAAAATAAAAAAGTAAGATATGCCATTAACAAATATTGGCACCTTTTACAGGATGACCCAATCCTTAAGGAAATTTTGCCACCAAAACCTCAAATAGTACATAGGGGATGTAAGAGTATTAAACAGATTTTAGTCAATAGTGTTTTAAAAGACCCTTCCAGTAAAAATGATAATTTCCTTACAAAAAGTAAAGGTTTTTATGGATGTGGATCATGCTTAGCATGCAGGGAAACTAATAGTAAAAAAAGAAATATTAAAAACACCAAAGAGATTAGTAATAAAGAATATGATATAAGAGATCAACTGACTTGTTATTCCAAGAATATTATCTACCTCTTAATATGCCCTTGCAATAAAATGTATATAGGGAGGACAATAAGATGCTTACATATTAGGGTTTCCGAACATATAAGGAACATCAAGAAAGGTATAGAAACCCATAGTGTCCCTCAACATTTTAAACAATACCATAGTCAGAATCCACAGGGACTTGTATTTTGTGCATTAAAATTGATTAAGAGGAAGTGGAGAGGTGGAGATTTCTTACAACAAATTGGGAAGGAAGAGATGTCATTTATTTATAATTTTAACACTTTAGTTCCATTTGGATTAAATTTAGATTTTGAGCTTTGTCATTTTTTATAAACATCTCTTCCTTAAGATCTCCATCTTTCAATAATTCCCCCCCCCCATTTTATCATTTTGGGTATATCCATAAGTAATGGGTTAGATTCCCCCAATATTTCATTACCAGTATTTCATATTTTATATTTTATTCCTTTTATCTGAATTGTGGATGTCACTGTTAATTATTTTTAAATTAGCCCCCTCATTTTATTAGATATCATTCTATCAACTGTGATTACTAATTTTATAGGTCATTTTAGTGTTTATAGTTTTTTATTTTTTAATTAATAGTAAATCGCTTATATAATCCCTGTTTTGATACTTCCTTTTGTCTCTCTCCCTTTACTCGTTTTTAAATGAATTTAATTTGCGAGTTTTGGACTTATTAGATATAAAGATTTTATGAACATCTATGTAAATGAACTGGATGGAACGCAATGATTGCGTTCCACGAAGAATGAATAGGAGGACAAACAGAAAATTACAGCGGTTATCCGGTCACGTGTGCGTCTCACAGGCCGATCACGTGTGCGTCCCATGAATAGAACTTCCGGGTTTACGGATGCCGGCATGGACGCGCTAATGAAACGTACGTCCCGTGAAATACCACATCTGACAACACAGATGCCAACAATCAAGTAATTCACCTCCTATAAAAGCAGGAAGAGTGTCATTTGAAAAATTACACCAACTGAGGAAGCCAGCTCCTGGCGAAACGCGTTTTGGTTTACATGACTATTTTATATTTTATTTTGATTCATTTGAATCTTTGTTTTTATTTGTTAAGATTTATTTGAGTTTATTTTTGTCCAATAAATTTCTTCCTGATCCTTTGGAAACTGACCTATTTGCATTCTTATCTTTCATTTGGAAGTTAAAGACACCAGGAGGATACAAGAAGAGGGCAGTGGATCCCCTTTAAAGATCCCAAGGCGTATATCACTAGAGCCAGGTGACCCTGTGGCTCTATATTTGTGAGTTTACATTTTATATGCGTATTGTTCTCCATTTTTCCTTTGTAGCACATTTGTCTGCACTATGATTTGGTTGTCTGTTATTTGCAGGCTATAACATACATCATATCTACAATTGTACAGGTATCTTAGTGCTCCACTTATTTTTGTATTTTTTTGTTTGTGATTTGTGAAGGTTAAGGGAATCCTTTACTTAAGTGTAGAGCCTAATTTCACCTTTCTGGTGGAGTGTGCACTTGTTTTGTTTACATACAATGACCACCCCTTGGCTCATTAACTACAAAGGAAACCGCAGATTAAGTGCTCTCCCTGTGTGGCCTCCGTTCGTATGGCCGAATGCCACATGTTGGAGAAAATGGCGGCCATCTTGTTCACACGAAAAGAGGCAGCGGGACTTAGTCGTCGAGTGTCTGGAACTAAAATCGGACACTCAACTTTGCGAAGACCGGTCATCTTCGCGAATGCCTGCTTCTTTTCACCGACCTGCCAGGAGAGCGCTATTCGATTGTTTGTTCCCACGAATTAGGGGAACAAACACTACCCATGAGCCAGAGGAACAGTTTGTGAATTTGTTCAGTTTTTAGACTTCCCGAAATTGACTGACCAATACCTCTGAAACTGTGGAACTGTTATGGGCATAGGATCTTGTGTGCGGTCTGTCAAATTATAACCTCTATGGAAATCCCGATCCCCCGAACCTATCTAGGTGATTTTTGGACATGTTGGTCCCCCAGATCTGGGCTATCAGGGTTTAGATATCAACAAGTATATATGGTATCTAAATATATATTGTTATTTATATACATCTGGCCCTCTTATTTCTCCCCCCGGTTTAAAAATGAATCTTGGAGAGTATATAGGACTTATTATGCATGGAGTGAGACGTCTTAAAAGTGGAACGCAGACATGCGTTCCACCCCGAAACTGAAATACAGGAAATTGACGTGGAAATGCATTCCAGCGGGGACGCAGAGCGTTCCAACATCAACATAATGCAAAACATTGACATCATGACAAGGAGACGGAAGTCATCAGAAGCCGGCTGAACACAATCAACCGTCAAAACCGGAGTATGTAGAAGATTGGACAAATGGAAACTGAGGAAACCTCAGAAAGAGGCAAAATGCGTATTGCACGACCTAATTGTAAGGACTTTTAAAATTATTTTGTTTTATTGTTTTCTCTGTCATTACTTTTTGTAAGAATAAAGTAATACTTTGACCATATCTGGCATCCAGTGGATTCATAAGGGCAGGCAAAGAAACAATCACCAGCATACAGAGAAGGGGATGGGATCCCTGTAAATATCCCAGAACACCTACTAACTGAGCCTAAATTACTGGCTCTTTACTTGTGAGTACATTAACCAGAAATGTATCTATTGATATAATCAAAGCTTAAAGTGTTGCACTAGGATATGGTTACTTTTGTATTTGAGTAAACAGTATGATTATCTTGGTCCAGGGCAACTAAACGTTTACTCTACTTAAAATCAACATGCTCCACCTACTGTATGTACTAAACAGTGATTTTAACTTAGTTACATAGTTACATAGCTGAAAAGAGACTTGCGTCCATCAAGTTCAGCCTACCTCACATTTGTTTTTTGCTGTTGATCCAAAAGAAGGCAAAAAAACCCAGTTTGAAGCACAATTTTGCAACAAGCTAGGAAAAAAATTCCTTCTTGACCCCACAATGGCAGTCAGATTTATCCTTGGATCAAGCAGTTATTACCCTACATTGAAAGATTATATCCTTGAATATTCTGTTTTTGCAAGTATGCATCTAGTAGCTGTTTGAACATCTGTATGGACTCTGATAAAACCACTTCTTCAGGCAGAGAATTCCACATCCTGATTGTTCTTACAGTAAAAAAACCTTTCCTTTGCCTTAGACGAAATCTTCTTTCTTCCAGTCTAAACGCATGGCCTCGTGTCCTATGTAAAGTCCGGTTTGTGAATAGATTTCCACACAATGGTTTGTATTGGCCCCGAATATATTTGTATAATGTTATCATATCCCCTCTCAGGCGACGTTTTTCTAAACTAAATAGGTTTAAATTTGTTAACCTTTCTTCATAGCCGATATGTTCCATTCCTTTTATTAATTTTGTAGCCCGCCTCTGCACTTTTTCTAGTGCCATAATATCCTTCTTTAGAACAGGTGCCCAAAATTGCACAGCATATTCAATGTGGGGTCTTACCAGTGATTTATAAAGAGGCAAAATTATATTCTTGTCCCAAGAATGAATGCCCTTTTTCATGCATGACAATACCTTACTGGCCTTGGCCACTGCTGATTGACATTGCACATTGTTACATAGTTTGTTGTCTATAACAATTCCCAAGTCCTTTTCATGTGTTGTTATCCCTAATTCGCTTCCATTAAGGGTATACGTTGCTTGTGTATTCTTTACGCCAAAGTGCATAACTTTGCATTTTTCAACATTAAATTTCATCTGCCAACTTATTTTGTATTTGGGCAGTGGAGTGTCCCTTTAAAAACAAATCAAAATATCTATACTTCTCTTACCACATATAACTAGTGTGTAAGTTTGTCCTCAGTCATGTGTGTGTGTGTCAGTAACTATTTTGTCTCCTCCTTGTTATGTCACAGGATCATACTTAGATTAGCCCACGTGTGTATTGCACCAACCAACTTATATGTGGTTTCTTTAATGTCCCGCTATGATCACTATATCTCAACATAACCTAAAACAAAGCTAAAAAGTAAGCTTTTACAGCATTTAAAACATAGTTTAATTAGGTGCTTTCAAGGATATTACAACCAAATATTTGAAACATAATAATCTCAATATCTCTTTGGTGTCACAGCTCCACTATAAAATGAAAAGTCCCAAATGTATTGCACTAATTGTTTCTATAGAGATAAGAGGGAGTTTTCAGCACTTAGAGTTACATAACAAAACTCTGATTGCGTGTGTGTATGTGAGCTACATACAATAAACCTGGGTATTATAGTTTAGTTCTGTTTTTTGTTTTGTTTGTTTTTTTACTTTACTGCCATTTGTAGATATATGGGGCTATTGCTAGAATCCATATTTCATGCAATGATGTACAGTATATTATTATAAATAAAATAACTAACTTTTGAAAACCTGACTAAATTTAAAGTAAGACATATAAAATACCATATATTAACATATATAGAATATATGTGATGCGTACATATATAATGTAGCCTGTATACAGTATGTATATACTGTATAAAAAAAGGTGTGCTGTGTCTTTAAACCACTGTGTCTTTAAGCTACTATCCAGTGAATATATTAAATACAATGTAAACTTAACACAAAAGTGCTTAATATAAAATATTTAAATATTTTCAATAAAGTGCACACATATGCAACAACTATGTATCAGAACAAACTCAAATAGCACACTGACAGCACTCTGTTCTTTTAAATATCTAAATATGTTGCAAGACCCCAATCTACCAATCTACCCTTTGGCCTTCACATTGCAAAAATCTCTTCAAAACTTTACCCACAACTAGGTGCCCTGTACAGAAACAAATCCTGCCCTACAGAGTGCAACAAATGCTAATGCCGGTCATTGGTTATGGGGATGTTGTTTATGCACCTGCATCGCAAACCCACCTTAATAAACTTAAAACTTTATATATTTAGTTCTGCCGCTTTGTACTAGAATGTAATTACTTTACCCACCACTGTGACATGTTAAAAGAGCTAAACTGACTGTCGCTGAAATCCCTACGCACTCTTACTCTTCATCTTTCCAGCCACTAGAGGCTGGATTTACCCTCAATGTAAACATAGCAGTTTCTCTGAAACTGCTATGTTTACAGCTACAGGGTTAAAACTAGGGAGACCTGGCACCCAGACTACTTCATTGAGCTTAAGTGGTCTGGGTGCCTATAGTGGTCCTTTAAATTGTGTTCTCAGTATATGAAGATCACAAATGACAGCAGCTTTATGTCAAACTTTTATAAAAGCCTCTAGCATGTAATAAAAAAAGCATCTGGAGGATTATTCTTGCAATCTCCTGGTTCAATATTATTATTGGTAGTATTATTATTTACCGGTATAAAAAGAAGCATACTCTGCACCACTATGATCATGAAAACAAACATAATAAAAGAGCAGGTGACTGACAAACAATCATTTTCAACATAACTCTGAGATGATGAGAGTCATACTCAATGATTATACAACCTAGGAGTGACATTCTCTTAATGTCTTATTCATTATGTAAGATGTTTAATTTTCTTCTTTATTCTTCTGTACCTCAAAATCTATTAAGATAATTGTTGTTTTGCTTAATGAAAAATGAGTCGACTGGGTCTCGGAAATACATATTCATACTACATTGATTTAGCTAAAATTGGTTTAATATAGCATTACCAATGACATTGTAGTCATTAAATGATAAAAGATAATTTCTAATATCTAATTTATAAGCCATGAAATCAATCTCTCATATTGTTTTAAATCATGTGTATTTTGGGCCTCATTTAAACCCTAATCATGTCATTAGGGCTAAGGCTATATCATAATCCTTGTTCAAAACGCGATAAGAAAATGTTTTATATAAAATATGCAAATTCATTATGCTTATACCATGTTTCGATGGAAGCTGTCGATAAAAATTATATTTGTTAAATGTATGTATCTTTTATGACCCAAGAACAGAGGAGCAAGAAGTGATTAAGAAGAAGAACAAACATAACTAACAGCCTTCTGTTTATAGAAAGGTCAGGTAGGAATTTCCTTTGAGTAAGTATATATAAACAGATAATTAGTTATACCATCCAGAGCGGCTGATCTAGTTCCGTTTAATTGCTGTTTATTTTCTTTCAATGTAGGTCTATTTGTCTGTCTGTCTATCTTTATTTATACTTTAATCTATTAATGTGAATTTATTGCCTAATTAAATATGGAAGGAGACCCATTTTCCTGTGCTATTATTTCTAATGCCAAAACTTGAAAAAGGACAAAAACACATGAAGAACAAACAAAACATGAGGCATAGGGAAGAGTTGTGGCTTCATATATTCACAATATATTACTGAATTTCCTGTAATTCATCTTGCAGAACACTTCATAAAAGTAGTTATATTGTGAGCCTCAAAATGTCTATTTGGATAACCAAAACTATGACACAATATTAAACTCAATACACAGTGGGAGGTATGCTACTAACATATTATTTCTTTAGCTGATGTTTGATTGTGATGGGTAATAAAAATAAATAAATTGAGTTGATAAAATTAAACTTTTAATGGAACGTCAACATTTGTACAAAACAGTACTCTCGCCTATTACACTAAGTTAAAAATAAATATGTTTATGTTAGTAATATAAATATATTTATAATAGAGAAGATTTCAGTTACATCTCCATTGAGTTTTGTCCTGGTAACCTAGTCAAACATGAATGATTCAGTGTGAGACCAGCAATACTTACTCTCCTACATGTTTTTACTTAAAAGATGAAATGCAAAATTAAAGTG
The DNA here is from genome assembly GCA_933207985.1 of Pelobates cultripes. Classification (NCBI taxonomy): domain Eukaryota; kingdom Metazoa; phylum Chordata; class Amphibia; order Anura; family Pelobatidae; genus Pelobates; species Pelobates cultripes. The sequence goes on from OW240915.1 coordinate 105,230,752, forward strand.
ACACTGTCTCTAAAATATTCTTTCCATAAATCACCTCAAAAATAATTTGAACAGATTCAATGTATTTTCATCTAACCAAGCTTCAGTAAGTTTAGATGTAATTGCTACTTGAAGATACCAATGTGGCCATCTTCCCAATGTGCAAGAGAGTCGCAAAGGTTCTTTGAACTTCTTTAAAACCTCTAGGGATGATGTGTGATCGACATATTGTGACTCCTAAGATATAACTTTGCACTGGAAAAAGGTGTCTTTCGAGTAAAAAAAAAACAACAAAAAAAATCCAGCTCTTAAACACAGCAACAGACATTAAAAGTAAAGGATGGAAGGATTTGTAATAACATACTGTATCAGAAGTCATGGACTTAAGGCATAAGATTTATTTTCTCAGTAACAGTGATAACTATGCCACAATGACATCCTCCCCTGCACATTTGAAAAAGTCCAAATGGAATGAACCACTGAACTACTTCCAAATGTGGAGTTACTATCAAGCTTTGTGGGGTTTCTTTAGTGAAGTGGGTTAGCTGGATAATATAGTAAAAGAGTCCTAACCGAAAAGATAAAGGGCATATAAATTTCCATAGCTTCATGTATAACCTGTCGGGAGAGGTATTAATGATTATTTAGTATAGTAATACCAGCCAAGTGGCAACCTTATCCGAGAGTGATTGCTACCTCAGATTTAGAATTGTTTTTATGTTTGAGGTGCGGAGTAACATGTAAGCTTACAATGCCACAAAGGCTTAGGTAAGCATGCAAAATAATAAGTAATACAGGATGTGGTTTCAAAGATATGTCAAGCTAAGCATACCTTTCTATACAGAGAACTGAATCAAGATTAAAATATAAGATAAGAGGGTGCCTAAGACAAGTAAGTGTTAACATTAGTGGTATAGTAGTGTAGTATAGTCAGAAGGAAAACCAATGTCAGTAAAGAATCCTAGAGTGACAGAAGAGAGAACAAACTACAAAAACTTACATATTGCCTTAGAAAAATTTCTACTGAGTACAAAACATGTGTAGAGAAAACATGAAGCCTATAATTAATCACACGGTGGTAGATTCTGAAATAGAGTTGAGAATGGTGTCTTAGCCAATACTGGGGTGTAATCAGATCTGTTTATCCGATGCCACTAGCAGGCCATGATAGGGAGTCCGACCCCATGTTCAAGCCGATGCCTCCTTTCCTGTTGCATCGCTGTATGGTCAGTGTGGCGACCATCTTGGACATGCCATGCTGCTTCAAGGGTTTCGAGCTGAAAGGCCTCAATTGAAAGGCTGTAGTGCCTAGTGCAGACAGGAGGGGTCAGGGGAAGGGTGATGGCATCTCTGCTCCTCGCTTGCAAGGTCGGGGAAGCAGCCTCGATTTCTTAACATAACATTTTTGCACACATTTGCACTTTGTGTGTACATATTTTGCACTTATTTATTTGAGTCAAAGACATATTTTTCTGGTAAAGGTTCCTCAAGCTCTGAGTCACAAACCCCCACAAAATGCCTGTCTCTTCTGTTGACGGCTTGATGCTCCATACAGGTATGTCATAGTAATAAAAATTCACATAAAGTAGAAGTCACTTATGATTATTATTAAATGCTTACTAATGCAAGGAACCTAAATAACAAAATGGGAGAACTAGATATAATATGTCATAATAGGCATAACAGAAACATGATGGGATGAGACACATAACTGGGAAGTTAACTTAAATGGTTACACATTATTTAGGAAGGATATAAAAAACAGGAAAGGTGGTGGGGTATGTTTGGTTTTCTACCATGAGTTAAAGCCAAATCTTAAGCAAGTGGAATGCAACAAGGAAAATGTGGAAGCTTTATGGGTAGATATCTGCTTGGGGCAAAAGAAGATAAATCCATTATTGGTTGGGATAGGTTATAAACCACCTAATGTTAATGAGGAAGAACAGCAAATTGGGAAAGCTATACATCTGTGTAACACGTTTATTATTAAAGATTTTAATTACCCAAACATAAATTGAGATAGAGGGACTAGCAATTCAGCAAGAGGAAACAGTTTTTTTTAATGTGTTAAATGACACCTTTAATGTCACAACTAATACAAGTACCAACTAGAAACAATGCTTGTCTGGATCTGGTTAAAACAAACAATGTTGATCTTTTAACCAACATTTAAGTAGAGGAGCACTTGGGAAATAGTTATCACATTAGGGTGTCTTTAAATAAATTCAAAAAAGCAAAAGCACATGGAGTGTATTAAACAGATAATTTCAAAATGGCCAATTTCAATAAGATAAGGGCAGCTTTACAAAATATTGACCGGCATAAATTCTTTAATGAAAAAAAAACACTGAGGATAAATGGAATATATTCAAACAAATAATAGATAGGTGCATTTCTCAGTATGTATCATTGGGCAATAAATATAAAAAATAAATAAAACCAATCTGGCTTAGTGGAAAAGTAAACAAAAAAAAACATAAGCCATAAAAGAAATTAGAAATAGGAAAAGAGCGTTTAAAGCATTTAAATCAAACAAATTAGAGGCATACTATATAAAGTATAAGAATGCCAATAATGCATGCAAAAAAGAGGCTAATAGAGAGGCTAAACTAGAAAATGAGAAAGTCATAGCCAAAAGAGCAAAACCAACCCCAAAACATTTCTAAGCACATTAAAAAAAAAAGTGTAGGTACACTGAAAACAGACATTGGTATGTTTAATAAAGACCAGGAAAGGGCAAAGATTCTAAATAACTGTTTATCCTATGGCAAGAGATATGCAAATGATTGCTGCAAAAAAACTTGGAAAAAAAATGTGATTGGATGACTCAGGTCAATGTGCTACAGCAGCTAAAGAAAGTTCATGTAAACAAAGCTCCAGAGCCTGACAGTATTCACCTATGAGTACTGAAGGAGCTCAGTGTGGAAATCAGTGAACCTCTGCTATTAAGCTTTCAATCTTTGAAGGGTTCGAAATGTTTGCCTGGAAATTATAAACCCATGAGTGTAACTTCTGTGGCTGGGAAAGTATTTGAAAGGTTATTAAGGGATATTATTCAGAAATGTATTAGGAAGAACATTGTTATTAGCAATAATCAGCATGGTTTTATGAAACATAGGTCATGTCAAACTAACCTCGTTGCATTCTATGAAGAAGTAAATAGAAGTATAAATCAGGGTGTTGCAGTGGATGTGATCTACTTGAATTTTCCCAAGGCATTTGATACGATTCCTCATAATAGGAAAGTGTTCAAACTAAAAGAAAATGATCTAGATGAAAATTCTTGGGCAGAAAGATAGAGTACATTGAGTTGTCATTAATGACACATTTTCAAGCTTGACAAAAGCGGTAAGTGGTGTCCCTCTGGGTTTTGTTCTGGGACCGCTTCTATTTAACATATTTGAGAATAATTTTGAAATAGGCATTTAAGGCAATGTTTCAGTGTTTGCAGATAACACAAAACATTCTAAAGTAATACAATGTAAGTAGGACATTGCTTTGCTGCAGATGAATATACATAGATTGGAGAACTGTGCATTCAAATAGCAGATTAAATTTAATGCAGAAAGATGCAAAAAAAAAGAAAGTTATGCACTTTGGGGTAAAGAATGCACAAGCACCTTACACCCTAGATGGTAGTGAATTAGAGATGACAACACATCAGAAGGATTTGGGAATTGTTATAGCCAATAAACTAGACAACAATATGCAATATCTATCAGCAGTTGCTAAGGCCAGTAAGGTTTTGTCATGTATAAAAAGGGGCATTAATTCTCAGCATGAAAATATAATTTTGCCTCTTTATAAGTGACTGATAAGACCAACTGATAAGACCACATATTGAATATGCTGTGCAATTTTGGGCACCTGTTTTCAACAAGAATATTATGGCACTAGAAAAAGTGCAGATGCTGGCCACCAAATTAATAAAAGGAATGGAGCATTTTAGTTAGGTTAATAAACTTAAATTTCTTAAGTTTGGAAAAATTATACACTAGAGGGGTTTGATAGCCTTATTCAAATATATCTGGGACCAATACAAACTATTGTCTTTTAATCTATTCATAATTTAGGACTATACATAGGACACCAGGTCACACGTTTAGACTGAAAGAAAAGATTTGGTCTAAGGCAAAAGAAAGGATTTTTTACAGTAAGAAGAATAAGGATATGGCATTCTCTGACTAAAGAGGTGGTTTTATCAGAGTCTATACAGATGTTCAAACATGAATTGAATAAATACTTGAAAAAACATATTATTCACGGAAAACATTTTTAATTAGTGGGGTAATAGCTTCTTGATCCAAGGAGATATTTCACTGCCATTCTGGGGTCAAGAAATAATTTTTCCCAGTTTGTTACAAAATTGGAAATGCTTCATACTGAGTTTTTTCTGCCTTTTTTTACATCAACAGCAAAAATAAATGTGAGAAAGACTGAACTTGATGGACGCATGTCTCTTCTCGGATATGTAACTGTGAAGTGCTTTAAATTGTCTGTCCCCACTTGAATTGTTTATTATAGTATAAATCAACACTTCTATAAAAACACCTTTGTCACAACTTATCAGTTGTGAACCAGGCAGCTGTGAGGATTTTCTGCTTTTTTTTCAATTTCAAACTATTTTTCACAACAGAAATAAATAGGCTGCACTGTTCTCTGAACTTGTTATTCATACGTTTTTATGAATGAGAAGCTTTTGAGAAGATTTGGTTCAATGTGATGCCTCTGACTGGACAAACCCCAGCACAGTCAGGTAAGTTTATACTAGACTAAAAGAGGAGAGCTTACAGTAGCTGCAGCAACTAGTTCTGCTTTAAATGTAAGCTAGTTTTTTTCACATCATCCAAAAATATGTAAAGAAATACTAATGGTGAGGGGAATAAGCCTCAAGCCAAAGACATTCCTGCAGAACTTCTCTGTTTCCAGCTGTCTTCAATAAGTCCAGATGTTGAACTGGACCAGAGCTGCCGCTGCGTTGGCCGGCACAGACGTGTAATAGTCATAGAAAGTGAAACCTCTATACTTGTGTCCCAAATCCAACAACTTGTGCAAATAGAGGCCCAATTCCTCCCGCCTCTGTGGGTACAGAGAGCAGATTACATCCCTGTATAACCCAAAAGCCAGGACAAATTCGGTGATTGAAAGTTTCTTATTTAACCGTAGATCCCTAGCCTTGAGAACTACGGATTTATCCCCATAACTAAACACTCTATTATTTTTGAGGTCCTGCGAAGCAATAAGAAGATATACTAAGTTGACATTTTTACAATCTAGAATATCCTTCCTAATAGAAGGGGGAACCAAATGTGCTGGGGTAATGACGTGCAGAGTGGTAGGAAGGGGAGAAAAAACATTAGCACTACCCTGCGTGTTTGAGAGTGGTGGTGCTAGAATATTTGTGATACTGAGTGGACCAGGGTTGGACATTTCAAACTTCTTAAGTCTCTCATTGATAGCCTAGAGGGATGCCATAATTGTGGACATCATACCCAGCACTTCTCCCAAGCTATTAGAGTTGATCCCCTGCAAACTCGTGCCAGGCCTGGGGTCGTTGGACTGAGCAACTAGCAACTTGTCGAGTAAAGTATATAAAACAGAATATAACCAAAGTGTATAGAAAAATTATACAGTATACCTGAGAGGCGTAAGAACACAAATCTCTGTATCCTAATTTGCCTACCAGTGTAGAAGCACCACTAAACCGAAATAACATATAACATGAGAGAAAGTCAATATCCTATTGGATATTTAAGAACATAAAATAACATGAATGTGCTTAGTATAAAAATGTTATGAAACATATGAACATATGCATATTGAGGACCATACAAGGGCCAAGCATAAAGAGACAAGCCCCTTGTCAACCCAGGGGTAAGGTTTGAATAATTAATAAACATAAGAGTTTTAATGTGCACCAAGTAATTGCGAAAAGGCTGAGTGATGCCTTGAAAAACGAGAGAGGTGCGTTATGACGTGCGCACGTGCTGACGCTTGTGCGCCATGATGATGGAAGAGGAGGGGGGACCCGCTAAAAGCTAGCGTGAACGGAGTCTTCGTGGGCTTTTTCCGCTACCCAGACTTCGCTTTGCCTGGAAGGACTCGTTTGAGGCATGCCGAACCCTCATATTGGATTGTGATTGCCTCACATTGCTTTGTACTGTGAGTACCTTGCTGCCGGCTCTGGTCCGGTCTGGTCAGTGCTCTGTGCTGCTGTTGCGGCTGGCTCGTGTCTCGTGTCTGCACTTGCAGTTAAGCTGGGTCGATGTACCCACCATGATGGCTTATGGCCACCATTGTTGACGTTAAGGATCAGGGCTGAAGAGACCTGTGAACAGACAATTTATATATAATATATATCGGCCCAGGCTATTATAGTCCTATTATTTAATTATTTGTGGCTGTTTTGTTTTCGGCTCTCTTTTTGCAATTTTTAAGTTATATATATTTTCTAGCCGTTTTGAGGCCACTGGGTGCATTTTAAAGTCATTTAATTATTAGGGTTTGATAACTAAGGCCATGAAAAAGTCTTATGAAAAGTCTTATGAAACAAAATCCTCTACGAGGAAAGATAAAAAAGACTTACAAGAAAAAGCACAAGAAAAAAAACACAGGATAAGTCTTTAAGAGGAGGGCCTTCAACATGGATGCTGTCCAGGAGGTGGGAGGGTCTGGGAGGGAGGGTCTGCTGGAGATTGGCCGGGATGTGTCAGCTGACCGGAGCTGAAGGTTCGCGACATCACTATTCACAAGTATTGGTCGAATAGTTGTAATGTGAATAAGACACGGTTATAGTAATAGAAGTGTGATAATAATGGGCAAAATAACTGTAACAAAGGATTATGTTACGGTATCATAGTATATATTGTGGGTTTTTTTTTCTCCTTTCTTAGATTTCTTAGATTCTGCGGCCATTTGTGCTACTAGGTATTCTCATGTAACTTTTGTCCTACCAAGGAATGTTCGGAAATTTGTTAGTCTATGATGACAGACATATTTGGTCTGGAGTTTAGAATTACTTGACCATCTGTGATTCGTTTATGGATTTATTTTTCATTTAGACAATTAAGGTATATACTAATGGGAGATTGTTCCGAACGCAGACTCCGTGGTCACAATACAGAGTCTCCCCTCTGGTGTAGTAATACTACATTATTTTCATTGTGCCCTTACGGGCATTAATGGATTCATTAGTTTTATATTTTCTTATAGTGGTTTGTTGTGCTTTGATGATGGACTGGTATACATTCCCTTATCAAAGCGTTTTTATGTTCATTTGTTTTTCTTTCTCTTTTTATGTGTGGTTTCTTACTTTGAGCAGGAGCTTTCTATTTGATATTATTCATGCTTTTCTATGTTGAAGATATTATCTATAAATACTCAGGGGCTCAATACTAATAAGAAAAGAAATCGTTTGTACAATTCTCTGGTAGATCACAACATCCAAGTTGCTTTCTTACAGGAAACCCATTGGCTTAAAGATTCTAGACAAAGATGGGGTGGAGACAACTATCCAATAATTATTCACGCCTCTTCAGTAGAAAATTAAAAAAGAGGGGTTGCACTAGTATTTAATAAAGACCTTAAAATGGATGTGATACATTTGGAAATGGATCCTGATGCTAGGTTTATTATTCTGGTCTGTAACATCAATGATAAGATCTATACTTTGGTTAATGTTTATCTCCCCAATGTCGACCCTATGGCCAAATTCTCTTTAATTATGGATAAAGTTGATAAGATCTCTAAGGGCTCCCTGATTATTGCTGGTGACTTTAATTGTGTTAATGACCCTGAATTAGATAAATCAACAATATCTTCAACTATGAATAATAAAATAATTAATAAACAGGCCAAAAAATTACAGAATATTTGTAAACAATTTAACTTATATGATATTTGGAGACTATTACATCCATTCCAAATAGATTATTCCCATTTCTCTAGTGTTCATGGTACCTATTCAAGGATTGATTATTGTTTAGTTGACTCAAATACAATCCCTCTTTTTAACTCTATCGAGATTAAGGAAAATCCCTGGTCTGATCATAGTTTCTTATTATTTGATCTTGGTAAAAATCCACCACTGTCTCGTACCACCTGGAGACTGAATGACTCCCTTATTAAAAACGAATATAATAGGGAGGAGTTGTCTAAGCTATTAGAATATTTTTGAAAATAATCCAGTGGACACTTCCCCTATGATTAATTGGTGTACTCATAAATCTGTTATGAGGGGCTATCTAATTAAAATGGGTCATATTCACAAGAAAAGGAATGGTAAGAATTTAAAGGATTTATATATTGAATTTTACTCATGTTCCCATTTAAATAAACAATATTCTACGCCAGAATTGAGGACTCACTTAAACCATTTAAAACAACAAATAAATTTGAAGGAGAAAGAAAAGATTAAGTTTAATATAAATAAGTTAAAGTTAAATAATTATCACACGGGTAATAGAGCCAATAAAAACTTAACAAAAAGACTTCAAAATCAATATGCGAGGAATAGGGTAGAAAAACTGGTCATCGACCAATTAGTTTATTCTACCCCTTCCCTAATAGGTCAAAAATGTAATCAATTTTATCAGGAATTATATAATTTAAATTTACATCCTCAAAGGATATCCAAAATTATTTACATAATACAATAATTCCAAAAATTACCTCACAAGATCTGGTACTTTAAAATAAGAAAATTACCATGGAGGAAGTTAAGTATCAAATAGATAGATAAAACTTCGGGGCCTGACGGCTTCACAAATTTGTATTATAAATTTATGAAGTCGCATTTATTTAATCCCATTACTCAATTCTTTAATCAATTGGCTGAAAATAACACAATTTCTAAAGAATTGTTACAATCTAATCTTGTTCCTATATTAAAACAGAATAAGGATAGTACAGACCCGTGTAATTACAGACCGATTGTGTTAATTAATGTAGACATGAAGTTATATTCAGCAATTATTGCTGAGAGAATTAAACTTATTATACAGAAACTTATCCATCCTGACCAGATCGGGTTTATCCCTGGAAGATGGGCATCAAATAATTCCCGTAGATTGATTGACAGTATTGACTGGTCAAATAGACATAATATTCCCCTCCTGGCCCTGTCATTAGACGCCGAAAAAGCATTCGACAGGGTCGGGTGGGGATATTTAAGTGAAGTCCTGAAGGCATTCGGATTCACGGGATGGATGTATGGTGCTATTTTAGCTCTATATTCCTCCCCTTGAGCTAGAACAGTGGGTCCGAATATAACTGCAGAATGGTTTGATCTTAAAAATGGTACTAGACAGTGGTGCCCCCTTTCGCCTTTATTATATATTTTATCACTTGAACCTTTAGCTATTAATATTAGGAATAACTTATTAATTAGCGGTGCTAAAATAAAATTATGTGATGCTAAAATTTCTTTATATGCGGATGATGCTTTAATCACCCTGTCTTTTCCTGAAAAATAACTTCGGCCTTTAATGTTTGAAATTGAGAGATACTCTAGTATATCTAATTTCAAGTTAAATATTTCAAAATCAATAGCCTTAACCATTAATATGCCTTCAGACTTGGTTGATAATTTATCCCAGAATTATAAATTTATCTGGACAGACAAGGAATTAAATTATTTGGGTCTAACGATCCCTGTAAGTATTCCTACTATAATGGAGAGAAATGTTTTAATCTTAATGAAAAATATGAACCTTAAATTAAAAAAATGGCAAAATCTGGAAACTTCGTGGATAGGTAGAATTAATATTATAAATTCCTATATCTTACCTAAGTGGCTATATCTTTTTTCTATGGTCCCACTAAAAATGCCTAAGCCTTGGTTAGCAATGATTCAATCAAGTTTCAATAAATTTATTTGGAAGAATAAAAGACCTAGAATTAATCAAAAAATTATATCTTAAATACTATCTCAAGGTGGCCTTGGCTTTCCTAGTATTACATATATGTATTTTGCAAATATTATCCGTCATATTTACATTCTTCAACATCCACAGGTTCGTAGGGAGCCATGGTTTATTTTAGAGTCGGAAGCTGCCCACTCTTCTAGATTATACCATTATATGTGGATGGATATCAAAGAGATTCCGAAAGAGTTAAATAGTTGGTTTCCATCCACGTTGTTTCAAACTCTAGAGGACTGGGCAGAAATTAAGAAAAATTTTAAAATTTTACAACTAATACCAAGATCTTGTAGTTTTAATATTTTGGAGGGTATTATAGAGGATTTCTCAATGACCTCTTGGGGTAATATTGACTCACTAATTATTTCAGACCTTATGCAAGGAGATAATATTCTGTCTTTTCAACAGATTGTTGATAAAATACATATTTCTCCTAGAGAGATATTTACTTATCTTCAAATCAAACATTTCATACAGAAATGTGTTATTCCAACTTCTTTTCCTTTGGTTAAGAAATTAGAAGCTCTATTCTGTTACCGAACGGTTTCTAAGGTTACTTCTGCTGCTAATTCTATGCTTGATGAAACTAGGATAATACCCCATAAACTGATTAACACCTGGGAGAAGGAATTAAATTTGGTGATTCCCTTTACTGATTGGCTAGCCTCTCTAATAAATGTAAATAAATATATACATTGTTTAACTTTGACTGAGTGCCATTTTAAGGTAGTACACCGATGGTATTTTACTCCAACAAGATTGACAAGAATGTATGAAACATACGATTCCACCTGCTGGAGATGCGGTTCGTGTCTCGGCACATATATGCATATATGATGGGATTGCCCATTAGTTAAACCGCTGTGGATATGGGCGTTTAATATCATTTATACAGTTATATGTATTAGACTTAATCAAAATCCGGTCATTGCCCTTTTACATTTGAATTGGCAATTAAAGTCGCATGAACATATTTGCTTTGCTATACATTGTTTTGTTGCGGTCAAAATTAATATAGCCAGACAATGGAAGTCCTCACATTTATTTCAGAAATCCCGTTTGATTGATCAAATTATATTTCAGTTAACAATGGAAAAAGAGATTATAATTAATACCACTGTTTTAAAAAAAAAAAAAAACTATATGGTATTCTAATTGGCTTCAAAAACTTTCCAATATTTAATGGTAACAAATTTATGGTCCGTTTTTCTCATTTATATAAAAAGGGGAAAAAATGGAAAAGAGAAGGGGAGAGAAAAGGATAGGAAGAGGAAAGAAAAGGGAAGAAAGAAAAGGTAAAAGGAAAAGGAAAAGGAAGAAAAAATATACAATAATAACTATGGTCTTAAGGTCTCAATTGGCTCCTTTTTGTTTTTGTATGTGTACTTTTTTGTACTATTACATGGTAATAATCCTTGTATCTTTGATATATTAGTAAGAAAGTTCTCCTGCTCTGTATAGGTGGTGGTGTACTTTTGTTGTCTTGGTCATGTTTTTGTTTTTTCTCTGTGTATTCGATTTCTTTTGTATAAATAACAAGATTTTGCATCAAATGCTTGACTGTATCATATTAATCGAATACTTCTTGTTATTGTTACTTGCTTATTAATTATGATATACAAAAAAAAAATTTCAATAAAAAAAATTATTATAATAAAAAAAAAACAGAATTAACGTATTAAGACAAACAAAACTTAAGTGGTGATTAAGTACCTGAAACAGAAATTGCATAGAGAAATACTTGGCAACCGCAACCTTTAGAAGACTTGCTAATGGTCCAACTTGTAATACCTGAAAAAGAGTTGTGATAAACAGGAAATACAGTGTATGTGACGAGGCGAGAAAAGTATAACGCAGCCAAACATAGCTATCCTGTAAAGCAACGATTGATAAAATTACTTAAATGGTTCCTAAATAACAAACTGTCTAACTGTATTTTAACACTATTTGAAAGGAACATAAATATAAACTAAATGGGGGGCGCGGAGCTTGGCTTCCAAGTGGACCAGACATGCCTTCCAAGAGCTTCTGCATCAGAGGGCAAAGATTCTGGCCTTATTGCCCGACCACTCGGTATTACTGGCTGCAATTAGAATTTTTTTTGACCAGTCGAGGTTCCCCACCACTGAGTTGTCTAAATCGTGGCCTGTAGCCTACACGAGCGGGAGCCGAGGAGAGACAACCAATCTCCCAGTTCTTAGGCTGGTGGAGTAACACCAGTATATCGCTACTTTCCCCCTTTGGACTGGTGGAATTTATCCCCGCCCCCAATGACCAGCTCAACATACCTTTGCCGACTTCCAGACACTTCTACAAGATGGCAGAAGCGCTTAGGTCCTCTAAGCACGTGCATAATCAACCTAGCGCAATTGAACAAATTACCCATCGCTGTTAAGCCTGATATTCACCTGTATCCTGGCCTGAAGCATTAATCTCACTTACAAGGCACTGTAAATCCTGCGAAGCCTACAAGCTAAAATGGCTGCAGCTGAGCAGCCAATAGCTCTACAAGCGACTGCAACAAGGGCCTTCCATGAGGAGCGACTTGAACAAGCCTTTGAGAGTCTGTGTTCACGATTCTGGACCATCCTGAGCCATGAAGTGGAGAGATCTGTGGTGGCTGCAGATTCAAAGCCCACATCCTCTGGCAGAGGCATCATGCTATGACTCGCTTTCTTTAATTCCCCATGGCATTGCCGGTGAGGAGACGCAGAAAGATGATGCAGCACACAAAATGGAATCGCTGTCTCAGTTCTACGGCTGGCCACCATTTACCGAGGCCACAGTCCATAAGGAGAAACAACCCTAGGCACAGCTTACACCCTCGGGAGCCTTACATGCTACATGACATGCTGACTTCTGATGGAAGACCCCAAGACCGTTCACTGGTTGCAAGACACGATGGGATCAGTGAGAAAAGTGCATTGGACTGTGTTGGAGTCTGGGGCTGTGTTGGTGGGGCATCGCTTTATGGAACTCGAGTTCCCTAACATTTTGGGGTAGAATGTTTTGCTTGGTGGGCATAGGATGAGCTCGTATGTTGGAAGTATAGCCCTCCAGACCCAAATAATGTGTGCGTCCAAAGTTAAACTGGGCAGTGGTAGTATTTTTATAGTGCTGTAGTGCTTTGTTTTACTTTGACTGTTCTCGGGAATAATTTAAGTGTTATATCTGTTCATGCTTCTACTCAGGCGATGGATTTTTTACTCATAGGTGTAGTTAGCATACAGCTATCTACTTTTCAGTTTCTCTGACATTCCAGTCCAAATTGCTGTATTTTGTGTTTATCTACCTTAACTTTTAAGCCCAACATTAGTGCTAAACAGCTTGTTCCTTCAACTGTTAGACGATTGACTTATCCAGCACTAAATATTTCTTTACTCTTTCTATTTGTTTGATTTTGCTTAAAAAAAAAAAAAAAAAAGAGGCTTGTTTAATCTTTTTGTGACCTCATGTTAACAGCTAATTATCATTACCCTAATGTTCATTTTATGTTGCATTATTGCTTGTATTGAACTCTCATTTACTGTACCCACACATATTACATACTCTTTTTCTCGCCATTAAATGGTCTTTCTAATTATATCATTATTTTCATCATATTATATAATTTACTATAAAAAAGATTAAAAAAAACACACTTTTTCTGACTTTGACCCCCAAAATCTGTTATGCATCTACAATCACCAAAAAACACCCATGCTAAATAGTTTCAAAATTTTGTCCTGAGTTTAGAAATACCCAATATTAACATGTTCTTAGCTTTTTTTTTTGGAAAGTTATAGAGCTGTAAGTGCAAGTAGGACATTGCTGTTTCAAAATATATATTTTTAAATTTTATCAATAGCAACTTTGTAACACTGTTATCTGTCAAATCTCTGAATCACACCTCACACGTATATATATATTTTTTAAAGTAGACATCCCAGGGTATGCAATGTGGGGTATGTCCAGTCTTTTTTAGAAGCCACTTAGTCACAAACACTGTCCAAAGTTATCATTTATATTTGTTTGTGTGTTAAAAATGCAAAAAACAATTATGTTAGCTAACTTTGGCCAGTGTTTGTGACTAAGTAGCTACTAAAAAAGACTGAACATACCCCATTTACAATACCTTGGGTTGTCTTTTTTTGCAAATGGTATGCCATGATGGGGGTAATTCTCATTCCTGGGCTACCATATGCTCTCAAAGGCAACATAACCAATCTGGCAAATTTCAATGTGAAAAAACAGAAAAACAAAAATTATATTTGACCCTGTAACTTTAAAAAAACACTATAAAACCTGTACCTGGGGAGTTCTGTCATACTTGGGAGACTTTGCTGAACACAAATATTAGTGTCTGAAAACAGAAAAATCTATCACAACAATGATATCATCAGTGAATGTGTGGGTGTATGAAAAATGCAAAAAACATCACTTTCACTGACAATATCATCGCTGTGATAGGTTTTACTGTTTTGAAACAGGAACATTTGTTCAGCGAAGTCTCCCAAGTAAAAGAGCACCCCCCATGTACAGGTTTTAGGGTGTTTCAGAAAGATGCAGGGTTAAATATAATGCTAGCAAATTAAATTCTCTGGACTTTCTCCTGGGTTGTCAGGCAGGTCCCCCAAATTGCAATCAATAAAATTACTTAATTAGGTAAAAATATTACATAAATATGCAAGTAGAATTTAAATATATATACATCTTTACGTGTATATTTCTGAAATTATTTATGTAATTATGTATATGGACATATGTATATTTCGTATTATTTTTATTTATATATATATATAATTTCATTCTAAATATATTATATATATATATATATATATATATATATATATATATATATATATAAATAAATAATGAAAGAAATACCGGCACTCCAGGATTTGGTAAAAAAAGAAAGGTTACTTCTTCTTTATTCTTACAGTTCCAGTCAACGTTTGAGCTCTAGGACAGAGCTTTCATCAGGATGTCCTGATAAGAGCTCTGTGCTAGAGCTGAAATGTTGACTGGAACTGTAAGAATAAAGAAGAACTAACCTCTCTTTTTTACCAAATCCTGGAGTGCCGGTATTTCTTTCATTATTTCTACTTTATGTGACCAGAGCACCAGGTATTTATTTTGATAAAGTTGGAGTGTATCAGCCTTGGATCTCTATATATATATATATATATATTTTTTTTTTTTTTTTTATTTTTATATTTTTAAATTATTTTTAATTAATTATTTTTTATAATATATATATATATATATATATATATATATATAGCTATTATATATATACACATGTGTAATTTTACTCTAAATGTATTTTTTATATTAATATATGTATATATTAATTAAAAATACACTTAGTATGATGTTATATATAAGATATATATACATATTATATATAAAAATAATATATGTATATATATTTCTCATATATACATAAAAATTTAATTTTTTTATTTTCAAACTTTTTTTGTAACTTTTTTTCACCAGCAGGGGGACTGACTGTCAGTTCAGTCAGTCCCCCTTCAGACAGATGCCTGGATGCCTATTGTGGCCTTGTGACCACTATTTCAGAGCGATCAAACGGCCCTTGTCGAGGCAGGGCTGTCTGGGCTATCAGACA
Source organism: Pelobates cultripes (assembly GCA_933207985.1). Taxonomy (NCBI): domain Eukaryota; kingdom Metazoa; phylum Chordata; class Amphibia; order Anura; family Pelobatidae; genus Pelobates; species Pelobates cultripes. Next base: position 105,246,262 of record OW240915.1, read on the forward strand.
GTCCCCCTCACCCCCCAGGTGAAGAAGAACACCGATCACTGGTGGGGGAACGGCGGAGATCAAGTAATTACATGGGAATGGAGGGAGAGGGTGGGAGGGAAGGGTGAATTAATGTATTTTTTTAAATTCATTTAAAAAAAAAACAAATTTAATTATTTTATTCTTCACTGAGTGCCTCGACCCCTTGAGGCACTCAGCACAGGCAGAGCATCGGATACCTGTCTGATGGCTTCCGATGCTCTGCCTCGCTGCCGGGCGCCATGTGGGCCAATCCGGAAGTGATCGCTCCGGGGGAGCGATCATCCAGTGGCCTGGCAGTGAGGCGTGGTATTGCAGGATGCCTCAACATCGAGGCATCGCTGCAATACCATCAGAGCGGCTGGAAGCAATCATGATCGCTTCCAGTACTCTAATTCGCCGCAGACGTAACATCCGAGGTTTTTAACTACCAGTTTTTGTCGGATTTACCTGATTCGTCAGAGGGGTTAATGATGTACTGTCTGTTTTACTCATGCCACATTAAAAACAAAGCCCAAACGTCTATTCCCACGTGTACATACGTATGGGTGCCGGGTCTTGTGGCCAGAAGCAGAAGCGATGAAACATATCATTTGAACATAATTATTTATCATTTTATTTTTTTATTTACAATTTTGTACTCAAACGTCTTTAACCCCTTAAGGGGTTAAGCCCTCAAGTGAGATATAGAAAAACAACATGTTTGCAGCAAGCAATCCATTGTTTTCCCGTAAGCTAAACAAGATAGAGAAACTGGGCCTTTTCAAGTAAACCTTTCTCTATTACATCTCATCTTCTGAGTAATGGAAACAACGTAGAATCCTGAATTTTTGAAAAAAATAAATTGTGAATTATTACACAACAATAATTATTACTTATTATACAAATACAAAATACATTCTAGGCACTTTATTTTTGCTTTTTTAATTAATAAAGTTTATTCAGTAGCGTCACAGTTTTTTTGAATGCTTCTAGATTCTTTTGAATTGCTAAATGTGTATACTGACACCATGTGGTGCGAAATGGTTTTGCACATATGGGAACTTACTAACATGGCTATTCACTAAACACTAAAAATCCTCTGCAAATGACCTAATTTTGCCCAGACCAAGGAAATTAACCTAGGTTCAGTTTGTGTCCAGATTAAAATTCAAAGATTTTACTAATTTATAAAGGAAAGTCATGATTTTATTAAAGACATAAAGGCGAGTATTATGCTTCTCTTTCTTTGCTTCTCAAATTGCAGCAACAGTTTTAAAACAGAAACATTGATAAAGAAAATAATAATATCATATGTGCCTGCACTCATATTATTATTATTATTTATAAAGCGCCAACAAATTCTGTATCGCTGCACAATGGGTGGACTAACAGACACGTATTCATTAACAGACAAGTTAGACGCACAGGAACAGAAGGATTGATGACGCTGCTCAATTAGCTTACATACTAGAGTGAGTGGGGAATAGTGACACAAAAGGTAAGGTTAGGGTAGAAAAGTAGATTGCAAGGATAGTATTCATTGAGGGCTTAGTCTTTTGTTTTGATGATAGTTGCAGGAGAGGAGGAGGGGAGGAAAAACTGTTCAGTTTATTGATATGCTTTCCTAAAGAAGTAAGTTTTCAAAGATTTTTTTGAAGGAGTGGAGATTGGGTAAAAGACTAACAGAGGGGGAAAGGGTGTTCCACAGGAACGGTGCAGCCCTAGAGAAGTCTTTAAGGCGAGCATCAGAGGTAGGAATACGAACAAAGGTGAGACACAGGTCTCCGGCAGAGCATAGGGCCATCCAGTTGGAAATAGCAGAGAGGCAACCAGAGACATGAGCCAAGAGGGGTTGGTGAGAAATCAGGGGAATATAGATAAATTTGTGTGTCATCCGCATAGAAATGATCCTGGAATGATATTGAATGAGAACGATATCATCCATAACCACCAATCAGGTAACAGCATAGGTGTTAAGCAGTCCTGCAAACGTTTCAAAAGCCTTACTCTTTGATGTGTAGCATCGTACAGCATAGCACAGTTGAGCATATACATTTTGGGTAGAGGCTCTTGACGTTGTGGTGGAAGCAATTGAAACAGCAACCATTCGAAAGAAGACTTGTGCCTCTGAAATGGTTATAGCTTACCTGCCTGAACCTCTTTTGCCTCCTACTACTAATCATCTGAGCTACTGGGATGAGAAGAAAACTATGTGGCCTCCTCTCTGTCTTGCTGCCCAGCAGCGACTATTATGTCAACTAGCCACTGATTAATCAACAAAAATAAAAATGGAAGCTGGTTTATGCAAAGGAAATTGAACATGTTAAGCACTATGTTGTCACCCAGTGTCTGAGGTTGTGTGTCAGTGTGTGTATACTGTGATTATGTGTGGCAGTGTTTGTCGTTGTGTGTATACTGTGTCTGAGTGAGTGTGCATTTATCAGCTGGTTATTCTGGCTTCACCTCTCTCACCACTCTCCCAGTTGAGTCCTGTCAATGAAAAATTGCATTGTAATTATTTTCACAGTCTCAAATACCAGCTGATAAAATACTGGCAAGTGGCAATCCTAAGAGAGGCTCACCTTTTGACAAATATCTGTATCTCGGTCAAACTAACTCACTGTCATATTTTCCTGGGCAAGACACCTAAAGTTATACAGTTGTACTCAAAAGTTTGCAGTTTTTTGTAATAGTTGTCTACAAGTCCCCTGATACTTGCATGCAGTATAGCTGCCCATTCGTTTTGGAAAAATGCTTCCAGGTCATTTGGTCTTCTTTTCTTTGTATCCTGATCAATTCTTCTGGCAGTTGTGGCTGAAATCTTTCTTGGTCTACCTGACATTGGCTTGGGATCAAGAGATCCTTGAATTTTCCGCTACTTAATAAGTGATTGAACAGTTCTGACTGGCATTTTCAAGGCTTTTGATATCTTTTTATATACTTTTCCATCTTTATAAAGCTCCATTACCTTGTTATGCAGGTCTTTTGACAGTTCTTTTCTGCTTCCCATGGCTCAGTATCTTGCTTGCTCAGTGCATCCACGTGAGAGCTAACAAACTCATTGATTATTTATACACAGACACTAATTTTACCACATGACAGGAGGCTTCCTATTTTGCATTACTTTCTTAACTCAAAACTCCAGCAGCAAATATCCATTTAAAAGGGGTATTCCACTTCCAGAACCGGAGGATGTCTTGGGCTCAGAGGTTTCTGGAAAGGACCTCCCGCCCATACTAAGCGGCACAGGAAGGGACTGCCTAAGGGGAAGGGACTGCTCAAGCACTCCAAACAAATGGCAACAGCTGAACCCCTTTCTCCAATACCCTCCTCGGACGAGGAGGATGAATACCAGTCTGAGCCTCTTGACATCCTGGATGAAAAAAGAAAGGAAGACTCTGAATTGGAGCAAAAGGGCAACTGGCAGGATGTGCCATCTTCACTCCACAGGGAATCCTTCAAGGGTGATTCTTTCCCTTATGGCACGCACGACTCCTTCCCGACGGAAGGAGATGGACTGTTCCTTGACACCCATGGCAGCCCACTCTTCAACCCGTGGACCATCAGACACCCTCGGTCTTCTGAATGGAGTCTACTGACTCGTCTCACCAGACTCCGAAAGCTGCTGTCGTAAGGACTCATATGTGGGGAGAATGCCCCAGGCCCTCGCTCTCAGATAAAATTGCAGTCACATCAGTGTTCGACAAAAACGGTGGTCATCTTCATGTCCCAGATGGGACGAGACACTCACAAGGGCATCAAAAATGGACTCAAGGTGATGAAAGATAAGTTGGTAGACCTGCTAGGTCCACTGGGAAAGATCCTGTACTTCGCAGACCTTGCCATGGCCCAAGGCACACAGCTCGACCCGAGCGCAATCCAGGAATTGGCCCAGATGTGCATATGTATGTTGGAAAATACAAATGCTGCCCTTTGCACCGAAAGGTGCATAGCTACCCTCCTGTGCATCAACACCAAGCTGATAAACATGGCCTCCAACAAACTGGGCCCAACAGCCAACGACCTCATATTTGGAGATTCATTTATTGCAGAGTTGAAAAAGCATGTGTCGTTGTTCACTACCCTTAACAAGTCACAGTCATTGATGCGGCAAGTGTTCCGCTCACCTCATGGGAGAGGTATTTTTGAACAGGCTGGTTGGCAGCGGGGCTGGGCCACCAGCCGCTTCTGTTCAACCGGCTCCAGATCCAACCCACCATCATCGTCTTTCTACCCCCCCAGTCAGCGCCCAGGGACACATCCTTCTATAGAGGCACGACCAGGCCCAGAGGCTCCAGAAGCAGCGGCCATTGATGATTTATGACAGGTGGGTCCCATTGTATTTTACCAACCAGATGCTTTCACTGCAGGTAGATTGTCCCTTTTCTTGCAGAACTGGGAAGAAATCTCCACAGGTGCAAGCATTCTACAAACGGTGAGGGGTTATGTAACCGAATTCAATGCTCCTCCACGCCAACGTCACCCTCCACCTCCACTTTGGGTTTCCATGGAACACGAGGGCCTAATAGATGACGAAATCCAGACTCAGTTTTCCAAAGGCGCGGTGCAGTACGCAGTACGCAGAGACGAAGGCGGTTTCTTTAGCAATATCTTTGTGGTTCAGAAAAAGACCTGAGATTTACGCTCGGTCATCAACTTGAAACACTTCAAAATAGAAAAGATTCACCTGCTGCGAGTCCTTCTACTAGAAGGCGACTGGTTCACCCTGTTAGACCAAAAGGACGCGTATCTGTCAGTCTCGGTCAAGCATTCCTGTCGCAGATTTCTATGATTCCGTTGGTGAGGTCATCATGCCAGATTACCTGCCTTCTATTTGGACTCAGCTCAGCTACCTGGTGCTTCACGAAGCTCCTGAAACCAGTTATGGTTCATCTAAGATCTTGGGGAGTAAGATGCATCATCTATCTATACGACTTGCTGATTGGGACTCAGACGAACTTTGCAGTGAACTTCATCGAATCTCTAGGCTTCATCATCAACCAAGAAGAATCGGTGTTGGAACTCACTCAAGTAGTCCAGTTCCTGAGGTTTGAGATAGATTCCAAGGCTTGTGTTCTATGTCTACCTCTCACGAAAACAAAGCCATTCGGAAGGAGATTCGTAAGGTCCTTCAAGTGGAACACGTCTCCCTAGACCTCTACTCTACCGGGCCATGCAGAGTCTGAAAGTGCACTACCTACGCTCCGGACTCTTGGATGAACAAGAGGTGCCTCTCACTCCCGAAGTACGGACTGAACTCCATTGGTGGCTTCTCCATATGCATCTATCGCATCTCAAACCAACCATCAGCTACCCAGATTCTTCACCTAGCTTCCCACAATCTCCATGCTAGCGAGAGTTCTTCACCAAGTGTGGATCCAAGGGATCTCTCTACTCCTCATCACTCCATTGTGGCCAAGTCAGGCCTTGTTTCCAGACCTGTTGGAATTATCACCCGACCATCCTTTACTAGTGCCATTGTTCCCTCTTCTTATGGCTGACCCTCGGGGAGAACCTCACCTCCTCATCCCCTGGACCGCCTGGAACTCGTGGCTTGGATAATTGCAGGGGATCCTGGTCACTCGACGGACTATCGCAAACAAGTAATGACTTGTTGTGGGACTGGTGGGCTCCTGGCACTAGACGTAGCCAACTCGCAGCTTGGAACAGATGGTCTAGGTGGTGTATGGAGAGGGATTCCGATCCCTTTACTGCACCTGTTCCCTTTGTGTTTAATTGTTTTGCCTCACCCATTTTCTTCAGGTCAGGCTTATTGTTTCATCAATATTTCCCATTCAGCTATTTTAGCAGCCCATGCTCCAGTTTATGGCCTACCGGTAGGCCAGGACTAATTGGTTTGTAGACTACTCCGAGGGATCAGATTGTGTTCTCCAGCACCGAAATACTCGCATCTCTGGGACATCAAAGCGGTTTTACGCTTTCTCCAAAACTGTCCGACAAACTTGTTATTGTTGTTACGTCAGCTGTTGGCGAAACTTACACTTTAGCTCTGTTTAGTATCGTTCCATCGTTTAGCGGACATCCAAAAGTTCTACATGGACAGCCTCTTGTTCACTCCTGAAGGGGCCTTGTTTTCGATCTCCCGGCGCACTTCAAAGGTTTTCTTACCCATTTTTTTCCTTTGGACCCTAATTTGTGTGTGGTTAAGACGTTACTACTCTATGTCGAGTCTAGTACCCCCCTACATCGTTCTCCGGCGGGACAGTTGCTCATTTCCTATGTACAATCTCACAAACCGGTGTCTACCACTACTTTAGCCAGATGGGTATGATGGCTACTATCTCTAGCTGGCATTGAATCCTGTTTCGGCGCACATTCAGTACGCGGCTGTGGCTCAGGCTTTTTCGGCGGGAGCATTGTTAATGGATATCATGCGCTCTGCCGACTGGTCATGTGATGATAACTTCAGGGTATTTTATTTTCATCCTTTTCCTCATGCTTCTTTTGCTTTTCTTCCTTAAGCGTTAAAAATGCAAAATAGGAAGCCTCCTGTCATGTGGTAAAATTGTAGATTATTCTAAAGTAGTGTACATATAATCTTAATTTTAGTAATGACAAGAGGCCAGTATTTTCCCCCTTTTCTCTGCTTGTTTTTTTATTTCCCAGCTTTGGGATTTATATTTTGCTTATGGTTTAGCTTATTTGGGATATATAGTAATGACAGTCATGTAACAATTATTGAAGTTGTGATTCCTGTAATTTGTACTGGCACGACACCACGGCTCTCGCCTTTCACTTATTTCTGTAAATAAGTAAATAGACTGCTGACTTACACTTTCTACGAATTATATTGTACTTAAATACAGTGACTTTTGTGAATATAGAAGCTTACTGAGTGAAGCTTACTCTGTGCTACTTATACTTACAGTGATCCACCACTCACAGGATCAAACCGCAAACATCTAAGCTACCTTTCAACTGCTGAGGCCTAACAGACTGCCAGCCTGTAGTAGGGAGAGGCGGCTGATCTCCCGAGTTGGACAGAGCAACCTGTCACAAAGCCATCGGAACGCAGCCCTGCCCCCCCTCCCCCTCTGGACCGGCGGTGGAGAATATGAATAAAAAAAGCAGTTGTTTGTCTTTTTAGAAGTCCTTGAAGTGCACTACTGTGAAGAAACCCCCTGTTTCCTATGTTATTTACCCATTGCATTCCCTTTCTATCTCCCATTCTGCCTATTGCATTCGGTAGATGGAACTACCGAACAAAGACCACCCCTCTGGCTCATTAAATATCAAAGTTTGGGTGAAATTGCTACCTCTGTATGTGCGACCAGCGTTCGTCAGTCGAATGCCACGTGGCAGAGAAAACCGCGGCCATCTTTGTTCATGCGAACAAAGGCAGTGGGACCTGGTCGTCGAGTGCATGGAACTAAAAACAGACACTCGACTTCCCGAACACCGGTCCCGAACAGACGAATGCTGGAACTCCATTTACCGAATAGCTAGAAGAGCACTATTCGGTACTTTGGTGTATTCAACAGAGGGGCACAAACGCTGCTAGGAGCCAGAGGAATCCATTCGGTATTTTTATTAATTTTCATGCTTTTTCGAAAGTGACCGGCAAAACCCACCAAATTCATGGAACTGTTTTGGGCATGCAGCCCAGGGTGAGCCGGTCACACGGAACTTCCATAGATTTTGCGAACCCCTGAACCGATCTGGGTGAAATTCGAATATGTTGGTCACCCAGATCAGGGCTATCAGGGGACATATAATTATGGGGATACCCCTAGTATAAAGGGGTGTTCTGAATGTTGGGGAAAAAAGTGATTTTTCAGCCCGGAGATAATTAAGTTACTATTTTATCAGACTGAATTATCTCCTGGGCTAGGGGAGGGAATTGTAGGTGTGTGTTAAAGTTTTACTGTATGTGATTGGTTAATGTTTGTCCCTCCCTGAGGGCTGTCCCCTTGCATGGGGACTTGCATAAAAGCTGTGTTCACCCATTAAAGGACAGTTCATTTTGTACCCTTCTTCTTGACTTCGGCTGATGTTTGGGGATTTGTGTGTTTCACTAAGGGAATTATCTTGTGAAGCTATTGGAATTACTATAGGATTCGTCTACCTCTACCGAACGGAGGGCTATACTCACTGAGGCTCTGGCGGTTCAGGAGGAAACTACCGGATGAGGTTTAAATATACTTGGTTTCCTTACAACTACTTTATGTTAGCATTTTCAATTTTAATTTATTTTTATACTTGTATATCGCTATGTGACAAGGTGCATTATAGGGCTGATTAAAAAACAAATTCCAGGGCTACACTTTTTCCCAGTCAGGTCCTGCTCCTGGCACCAGAAACAATAGTATAATGCGTAGAGTGTTCCTTTGAATGAAAATTTAAGGAGCATCCAATCTCCTATGTAACTCTTAAAGAACCAGACTGGTTCAGTCTATACAGAACTGTTAATGAATAGCCAACTTAGAGCTTTTTCTTCAAGACAGCTGAGTAGCAAATCTGTCAGTCCTGAGTCAGGATTTAGTCAACTTTTATGGATAAACCCAACAGTATGATTGAACTATGTGGATGTGATGCCTTTTATGTCATATAGAATGACGTGGATCCAAGACATGTAGTTTTCCACTGAACTTCTGTGTACTTGTTATTTAAGAGAACAAATTGAATTGTAGACAAGGAACTGCATACTTGTCAAGCACATTATGCATTAACTATGAATTAATCTAAATTTCTCTAAAACCTGTAAGTGATTCTACAATCTCTACAATGCCAGCAAACAAAGGAAACAAACTCTAAATATTATTTTATTCCATGTTTTGATTCCATGACTTAACGCTTAAAAGACAGATGGAAATTAATTAATCCATCAGAATTGTGCTTGTGTTGCCAGAATGCAATTGTTTACTGCCAACGTGAATATATTTGACTTCTCTGTTGGAGAGATCCGCAAGATGCTGTCAGCCAGCATAACCCAGTACCTTCATGCAACAGAGTTATTTTTTTAAATTATACTGCAGTGTTTTAAAATAAAAACTTTGTAAATACTTTGCACTTTTAAAGTAAAAAAAAGTATAATTGTATCAAAATCATTGATCACGTGTTTCTTGTTAAATCTGATTAACTGAAAGGTAACCAACTACTTTTGCTGTTAAAGTCAGTGCAATGTTAAACCCTCTAAGCGTGATATCAGATATTTGTGAAGTCTGTATTAAATAAAATGATCATTCCCTTAAGACACTGAGAGGGGATGTCAGAATCCTAATAAGAAACAACTAGTCTGGATGATCCTCCTGTCCCATAACGCCTCTTGAAGTAAACATCCCCAAAAGCCCTGTTACCTTTGCTCTAATAGTGCTTGCTTACTCCCATCCTATTTACCAGTTCTAGGTAGATGTTCTGGTCTCTTATGCAGAATATCAGGATGGTTTCCTATGGAAAGCACACACTTTAGATGAGACATTTTACTAACTGACATTGAGACAAAGTTATTCCAGTTAATACATTTTCAGTGTAACAGTGCCAAAATCCCCACACCCACCCCCAAAATTAATCAAATTACCTAGATTGAATTGTCATTAAATTTAATAAACAGAATATGAAAATATGAGGCCGCATTTTTTAACTGATCAACTGATATCTATATTGTAAAAAGGGAAATGGGCCAATGTTCAAGGTTAATGAATAAAACTGTATTCAAATTATTTTTCGACCAATATATTGTTTGCATAGAAAATGTAAATTATGCCAATGACCCAGCTTCAGCTTACACAGAAATAATTCACCTGGAATTCTGTAAATCCACAGTCCACAACTGCATAGTAATACATCTGACAGTGCATGCCAAACAGTCCATGCTGCCGCAATGGCTATAAAGCCTATTAAACATGGAAAGCTGTAATGGTGTTAAGGGGTTAATTTTGTAGCCTGCCTCTGCACTTTCCAGTGTCATAATATCTTTCTGTAGAACAGGTGCCCAAAATGGCACAGCATATTCATGATGTGGTCTTACCAGTGATTTATAAAGAGGCAAAATGATATTCTCATCCTGAGAATTAATTCCCTTTTTATGCATGACATTACCTTACTGGCCTTAGCCACTGCTGATTGATATTGCACATTGTTGCCTAGTTTGTTGTCCATAACAATTCCCAAATCCTTCACATGTGTCTCATCCCTAATTCACTGCCATTTAGGGTGTAAGTTGCTTGTTTATTCTTTAGCATGAAGTGCATAACTTTGCATTTTTCTACATACCAATTTTTGTGTGATCTGCAAACACTGAAACATGGCTATCAATGCTTTTTTTTAAGATAATTTATAAACATGTTAAATAGAAGTGGTCCCAGAACAAAACCCTCAGGGACACCACTGATCACCTTTTGTCCAGCTTGAAATTTTACCATTAATGACAACACTGTGTGCTCTATTTTTAAGCCAATGTTCCAAAGAACAAGGGTTTTCATCTGGACTAATTTATTTGCGTTTTTGAGAAAATAGAAAAAAAATGAAAAAAAATAGATACATTTGAGTACATGTTTAAAAAAAAAAAACAATCTACTTTCTAAAATAATTGCACATGCGCTTTACAATGAGTTACTGTGGCACTAGTGGGCAGTAAGGAAATTTTACCATCAACAAAGATACAAAAGTGGGAGGTAGGTATTAAAAGGTTGACTACCCCTGGTCTAAACATCTAATGCACTGACATCGAGTTAGAGGTCATTTATTAAAGAAACATTGTATGAAAATCAATATGTTCCATTTCTAAGAAACTGTCAGTTTGCAAAATCTCCTAAAGACAAAGTACACAGTTTAAGAAATAGAACTTTTCATTCTAAAAACTTGTAATTTTTTAATATGCCCATAACACAATCTTCACGCATTAAGCAATTCAGCAAGCTAAAGTGCTTCATAGGTCTGAGTTTACTTTTAAAAGACCATCTAATGCTGACTCAAAAAGGCAACGTTTAAAAAGACAGATAACAATGAGAGTATTTAGAAAGAGCATCAGTTGTACAAGTATATTACTATTTTTATTATTTTATTATTTATACAGCTCCAGAAAATTTCCAGAAAATTCCATAGAACTGTACAATGGGTGGCCTAACAGACATGTAGTTGTAACCAGACAAATGGATGCACAGGAACAGAGGAGTTGAGGGCCCTGCTCAATGAGCTTACATGCTAAAGGGAGTGGGGTATAGTGATACAAAGGGTATAAGTAGAGGTAATGAAATAGGTTGCTAGAAAAGTATTCACTGAGAACTTAGTAGGTTATATTTGACAGTTGCAGGAGTTGAGTCTGGGGGGGAATGAAAACCTGCTAACAGTTTAGTTGATATTACAAGGAGTGGTGCAGCGCCTAAAGTGTCCTTAAAAAATATATACAAAAGAGGGAGAAAAAGGAAAGAAAAATAGTGTAGTATGTCACTGTCCAAATAAATAGAACAAAACAAAAGAAACACACTCGCAATTTCCTGGAGCTAAAATTGTAGCTACAGGAAATTGTGAGAGTGTTTCTTTAGTTTTTTTCTATTTATTTGGACAGTGACATACTACACTATTTTTCTTTTCTTTTTCTCCCTGCTTTTATATATATATTTTTTTAAGGACACTTTAGCACTGCCCCACTCCTTGTACTTTCATCTGTTTGTGGACGGGACAAGGGACTCCTGTTAGCTGCCGTTGTGACTGATCCAGTTATTGCTTAGCACTAAATACCTTTTAGCTTTTTCGATAGCTTAGTTGATTTGCATTCCTGAAGAAGTGTGTTTTCAAAGATTTTTTAAAGGAGTGGAGACTGGGTGAAAGTCTAACTACTACATAGCTCTTTGCCGGTGTTCTATCAAATTCCCGTACCTATCCTTGTTACTTCCGATGACCTGGCCGCACCGGAAGTGACGTTAGGACAGGGGTGTGCACCGCCGCGCAAGCGCACACCAACTAGTTAGGGAATTTTCACAGCGCACAGTGCGCATGCGCATCATAGTACTCCCGGAGGTACAGCGCGCGTGCGCACTAGTGGCCAGGGAGCACTTCACACACCACGCGAGCGCAGTATATAGGCTGAGAGTGTTGGGAGCAGGGAGAGACTGACCTGTTTCCAGACAGGCTTTAATCCGATAATCAGAGTCCGCGCGTGCGCACTATAGGGGTAGGGAGATTTCACAGGGCAAATGGCCATCAAATTTCCCTACCCCTATACTGCGCACGCGCGGTGTGGGAGGTGCTCCCTGGCCACTAGTGCGCACGCGCGCTGTGCCTCCGACGGGAGTACTATGACGCGCATGCGCACTGTGCCGTTAGTTTCCCCTCCTTGCTGTGAAAATTCCCTACCTAGTTGCGCGTCGGCGCACACCCCTGTCCTAACGTCACTTCCGGTGTGGCCGCGTCATCGGAAGTGACGAGGGTAGGGAATTTTCACGGGGTAGGAAAATTTGATAAACACCCCCCTGTAGCCTGTCTTTCTGATCTTGCAGACAATCTGAGCATTTCATATGAAGCATCTATAATTTATTCAGAAGTAAGCTCTAGCAGCTTGATGGGATCCTTCTCAGATTCTTAGATTATTCTCCTTCCACTCTATGTAAACCAATGACGGCTGGTGACATTTCAAGTTGTATCTACAGAGTCATTACTTTCAGGCTCTTGTCCATGTTTGTGGTTTTCAATATCGCCAACCACCAGCATTTTGTAAATTACTATCTTCACCATATATTTATTTGTATGTTTTATTTATACAGTCAGGTCCATAAATATTGGGACATCAACACAATTCTAATCTTTTTGGCTCTATACACCAACACAATGGGTTTGAAATGAAACAAACAAGATGTGCTTTAACTGCAGACTTTCAGCTTTAATTTTAGGGTATTTACATCCAAATCAGGTGAACGGTGTAGGAATTACAACAGTTGGTATATGTGCCTCCCACTTTTTAAGGGACCAAAAATAATGGGACAGATTAACAGTCATAAATCAAACTTTCACTTTTTAATACATGGTTGCAAATCCTTTGCAGTCAATTACAGCCTCAAGTCTGGAACGCATAGACATCACCAGACGCTGGGTTTCATCCCTGGTGATGCTCTGCCAGGCCTCTACTGCAACTGTCTTCAGTTCCTGCTTGTTCTTGGGGCATTTTCCCTTCAGTTTTGTCTTCATCAAGTGAAATGCATGCTCAATCGGATTCAGGTCAGGTGATGTTATATTCCACTTCTTTCCCTTAAAAAACTCTTTGGTTGCTTTTGCAGTATGCTTCGGTCATTGTCCATCTGCACCGTGAAGCGCCGTCCAATGAGTTATGAATCATTTGGCTGAATATGAGCAGATAATATTGCCTGAAACACTTCAGAATTAATCCTGCTTTTGTCAGCAGTCACATCATCAGTAAATACAAGAGAACCAGGTCCATTGGCAGCCATACATGCCCACACCATGACACTACCACCATCATGCTTCACTGATGAGGTGGTATGCTTTGGATCATGAGCAGTTCCTTTCCTTCTCCATACTCTTCTCTTCCCATCACTCTGCTACAAGTTGATCTTGGTCTTATCTGTCCATAGGATGTTGTTCCAGAACTGTGAAGGCTTTTTTAGATGTTGTTTGGCAAACTCTAATCTGGCCTTCCTGTTTTTGAGGCTCACCAATGGCTTACATCTTGTGGTGAACCCTCTGTATTCACTCTGGTGAAGTCTTCTCTTGATTGTTGACTTTGACACACATACACCTACCTCCTGGAGAGTGTTCTTGATCTGGCCAACTGTTGTGAAGGGTGTTTTCTTCACCAAGGAAAGAATTCTTTGGTCATCCACCACAGTTGTTTTCCGTGGTCTTCTGGGTCTTTTGGTGTTGCTGAGCTCACCGGTGCGTTTCTTTTTAAGGATGTTCCAAACAGTTGATTTGGCCACACCTAATGTTTTTGCTATCTCTCTGATGGGTTTGTTTTGTTTTTTCAGCCTAATGATGGCTTGCTTCACTGATAGTGACAGCTCTTTGGATCTCATATTGAGAGTTGACAGCAACAGATTCCAAATGCAAATAGCACACTTGAAATGAACTCTGGACCTTTTATCTGCTCCTTGTAAATGGTATAATGAGGGAATAACACACACCTGGCCATGGAACAGCTGAGCAGCCAATTGTCCCATTACTTTTGGTCCCTTGAAAAGTGGGAGGCACATATACAAACTGTTGTAATTCCTACACCATTCACCTGATTTGGATGTAAATACCCTAAAATTAAAGCTGAAAGTCTGCAGTTAAAGCACATCTTGTTCATTTCATTTCTCATCCATTGTTGTGGCCAAAAAGATTAGAATTGTGTCGATGTCCCAATATTTATGGACCTGACTGTATGTCTAATTGGTGTATATCCCCACCTACCCATACATTTTAAGGGTAAGCATGTTTGTATGGTTAATGGAAGCGCTTCGGTATTATATATAGATTTTAATCATTTATATATAATTTGTATTTAAAGTTTTGAGTGTGGTGGAGAGGGTATTCCCACACAAGTGTTCTAGAACTGCTATTTATTATTGTTGTCTTTAAGCATTGAGTTATTGGCACACTTCCACCTTGGGAAGTTTTTTACCATGAATAGGAATATGTCTATATAGGGCTACTACTTCCAAAATATGTGGACGATCCCATATACAAGGAATAAATCATTTAGACATACTATTCCTCTTAATGAGTAAAATAAATGGACTGCTTTTGAAGCTAAACTCAAATTACATGTGTAATGCAGAGATTAGCCACAAGATGCCGCCAAAGGATAACTTTTGTTTTATTATTTTTTTACAGTAATATGCATTCTTGAGGAGAATTTAATCAGAAAACACGCTTTATAACTAAAATAACTAAAATAAATTAACTTTAAATAAATTAATAAAAAGCATCCTGCCCAGTGGTCAGGCTGCTTTAGTTACAGGCATCCACCGTTAGGAGTGGGACGTCTGTCACTTTTTGGCAATATAGGGGTGTCAGGGTCTGAGTGGGAATCTTTAAATTTCACTTAACACTAAAGTAAGGCAGACACTACTTCAAATACTGTGTGCTCACATTACTTTAGTATTCAGCAGTATTTATCATGCTTTCTCACTGTCCATGCAGTGCCTGCCTTAACTAGTCAAGGTGAGGGAGTAAATGTGACAAGCACCTGATAACAAGATTAGGAGGAATCCAGTGAGATAAGATGATGGGTACCATTGTTGAATAGGTGTCTGTCTGTAGCTGATGGAAGTTAAGGTGACAGGCACCCACTGTCTGTGTAGTGCCTGTCACCATGTGCTTTAGGAAATACCTTTGCTGGCACTGACCATGCTACAGACCAGGTCTGAGTCTACTTCAGACTTATTAAAGCGGCACTCTCATGG
This sequence comes from Pelobates cultripes, assembly GCA_933207985.1. Lineage (NCBI taxonomy): Eukaryota > Metazoa > Chordata > Amphibia > Anura > Pelobatidae > Pelobates > Pelobates cultripes. The sequence goes on from OW240915.1 coordinate 105,261,624, forward strand.
CCGCATATGTTTTTTATATACCCCCCTCCCGACTTCACTACATCTAATTGTCCCCTTGGTCACCCCCAAATGCCACTAGGTCCCCCATTTCACCCCTCTTTACCTGTTGATTTCTTGCCCGGACCTAAATCCTATGCACCGCCATCTTTGTGTGGGAAGATGAAGGCCCTGTGGGACACTTCACCTACCCACACTATATAGCACTTTAAAATTCCTGTGCATGCCCAGTTTAACACTTGGGCATTCACTATTGTCCGAAATTCTGGCAAAAATTTCAGCTATTCGTTAATTCGCCAGAAAAACGCATGAACGAATAGAAATTTCAAATGAATGAACGAAGACCAAATTTTGGTATTTGTTTGTTCATTTAGTTCCTTACAAGGAGGGAGCTACATAATATGTAAAAATAGAAGTGTCGGGGAACACTGCCACAACTCACCCAGGCCATCCCTCAGTCTATGGGGATCAACACATAAAATGAATTACAGAGATTCAAAACACACAGGATTATATAGTACAATACACAAATTGAATTAGGGGGTCAAGTGACTTCATTGCTCACATGACAACGTTTGTAATCATGTGACCAATGGGCAAATAAAATAAAAAAAATTTAAATCCATAAGTTAAAAGTGTAACTGATGCTGAACTCAAAATATAGATATTTAATATTAAAAACCATGACTTTTCAATTTTGGCTTTATATTTGTTAAATAAATCATTACACGGTGTAATATGTCATATGTTGTTGTCCTTCTGAGGTTGTATTTGCCTAATTTTAAGACCTGCTAAGGAACAGATGATTATTATAATGTCCTGATATGTAAAACCATAGAATTCAAAGAGGATGGACATTTTTTTCCTCATGACTGCATAGGCGGTTTATAGATTACATGTTTTTAATTTGGAATGAATCTGAGGAAGAACTGAAGAAGTTTCCACATTATCTAAGAAGAAAACTTGGGGCATTACGTTTAAAGCTGAACACAACGTTAAGAGAATTTCATTCCTTGACTTAGAAATGTTTATTGATCACAACACTTTGAAAACCAGAACATTTTTTTTTTTTTTTTAAAGTGGATGTTAATAATTACATCCTCATTTCAAGTTGCTGCTATCATTCTTGGCTTGCGAATCTATTTACAAGTATCAAACGGAATGGTACAGATTCTTGGAAAAGTAATACAATGAAGATGACCTAGAACAAGCACTAGAAGAAGTAATGAAGATTCAGAGGAATTATATTTTCGATTACAAAACAAGAATACAATCAGGAGAAGAGGGAATAGAGATACCCATAATTTTTACTTATAATCACCAAGCCTAGAAGATTAAACTGACCATAAAGAAAAGGTGGTCAGTTTTGAGATGAATTAGTTTTTAAAAGTTTACTTGAAAAACCTTGAAATCCATATGAGCCCCTAGTCTATTACCTGAGATACAGAGAAATAGGAAAACCTTTTCTTAATTTAGAGAGTGGGTTTTATAAATGTGGAGCTTGTAAAGCATGCTGAACATGAGTCAATATGGATAGGAATTATATACAATTTAAGTCCTACCACACTAGAGAAGATTTTAAAATTTGGCATGTCATTACATGCAATACTAAAAGGGTTATCAATTTATTATATTGTGCATGTGGACTTTAGTTTATTGGATGGACGGGACGACCACTCAAAAAGAACACATCTATAATATTAAAAGAGGTTTTGATGGTCACAGGACGTTAGAAGAATCCAAACCACTTGTATTTCTGTGTTATAGAGAGAGTACATAGAGACAAACCTTTTTTTACAATTTAGTAAAATGTGTTGTGCATAGAAAGCTATAAGTGCTGTTGTAACACTTTACAAATTTTCTTAATAAGGTTACACATGGGGCAGCGCATGACTTCCGGTAAAGATGGCTGCTTCTCTTTAGAGCTCTGCACCAGCAGGCGAAAAAATAGCTGTCATTAGTGGCAGTAGCAGATAAAACCACACAGATTGCTTTTAGGGTGCGCACTTACCATGGGCGGCAGTCGAATATCTAGGCATGGCTCCATGGTACCACCGATTTTCCATGCATGATTGGAGAAGGACCCCCTACGTGCTGAAGAACCACCACCATTGGACTCTGATACAGACCTCAGCAACTTCAGCTGCTCTAAGGACTTTTCCTCTATAACGAGGAAAGACTCCATCAAGACATAAAAACAAATATGGCCTTGGAGTTCACAAAACACTATTAATGAGGGCCTAGAGGATTTGTCCAGCTGCACTATTGAAGTAGAAGATGGAGTACCCTTCTACTACAGACTCGATGCATGAAGGATCACTGCAGGAGAATGCACAGGAGGACCTTAACAATAGGTCAGAAGGCTCACTGAATCCATATCTATGGACACTCTTCACTCTACCCTGAGGGAAACTTTCCGTGGACTTCTGCCTAAAGCCCCAAGACCAGAAATAGAAAGTACACACAAGGCCCCTTGCACCTCTTCAGCTTACAATACTCAGCCGAGGGTGTGATAGTGTGCCTCCATTAGTTTTATTTGAAAGAGGCCCTTATGAAAGCTGCCCGGGAGATCCTATTGCAAATATAGGGACACTAGGTACAGTTCTACCAAGATCTTGCCAAAGTCACACTCAGTAAATGGCAAAAGCTACAACTCCTCACTCAAGTATTAGATGCCCAGCATTTTGTGGCTCAGCTTCGACTGCTGGACTTAAGCCTGAATGCACCACAACCACAATACAGAACTCAGGCACCTAGAGGGTGATCTGACACATCGGTTAAACGCAAATGACCTTCTTGGAATGAACGCCAGCACTCTCAATCTCAGAACTAGAAACAAAGCTTATATTTGATTCTCTTCTAATTTATCTGAAGGGACTTCAACAATGTAACTTTTTATTCACAATGTACACCCAAGAAGACTTACTGATTGTACAGGGATAATAGGACTCGCCTCACCCAAGACCTAGATATGCCCATTTCCATTTTAATTTGGAAGATGAGCTGTTTTCTGACTGCATGCCAAGAAGGGGCTGAAACTGTCTTCCAGATTCTGGCAATTAACATCTTGGCAGCAGCCAAAATGTGAATAACAATAGTTGAGGATGTACCAAACATTTTTTGGATGTTTAATTGTAATAAAAAGAGGCTAGTATGAAATCCAATTGTTTTTGAGAGTACAGTTAGAATTTTATTATGTATCATGTTCAAAAATAATTGAATGGGAGGGCAATCCCACCATATTTGCAAAATGTCCCCTCTCTAAGCTAGGCCGCTCCAGCACTCTCCAGGTACCATTTGTTTAAGAGTTTGTAATGAATTTCAGTCAAATTTAAACAGTAGAGATTTTGTGAACTTTAGTTAGAGATTATGTCCATTCTTCGCAGCTGATCTGAATTTTTCAATCTCTCTCCCACTTTTTTACTACCGGTAGGATAAATTTGTCAGGGTCACCCTTAATCTGGTCCAAGCTGCCTGCCACCAATTTATTCATTTTCATGTTCTTAATCAGTTTCTGGAGTTTAGACTGCTTGGTAGAACTATCTATGACTAAGTGATCTTGGAGGTAACATATTATTCTGATATAATTGAACATCTCTCTATTTTGGAGCCTATAATCCCCTGTTAATGCAATAAAATTATTAACTCAAGCAAAATTTAAATTTTATTAAGGCCAGCATTTGTCCAAGCAGAGAGACTTAAGTCTTCGATATTATACATAATATGTTCTATAGGAAGACATGAGATAATTTTATCTTGGAGATGCCATGTAGTTTTTAATTTTTCCCATGTGTTCATGAGGTTGTTAAGAACCAAACCTTTAGAAGAAATCTCTATGTGATATTGCTTCTTTTTTTATCCTTTGTCCGCCAAAATATTGTCTGACCACCAATTTGGTCAAACTCATTTCAATTTTGTACCATACTTCATCCTTAACGTTATCATGCTTTCCAGTAGTCTTTTAACTGAGGTACACCCAACCCGCCTTGGTTTATTTTCAATGCTAAACAACTTGCACTAATGCAGGGGTGTTTGCCTAGCCAAATAAATTTGTTTAAAAAAGGAACAAGCTATCTCAAGCCAGCTGTGTTGACAACATATGGGAATCATATTGAAAAGATAAATCCATTTTGAGAGAATATAGCACTTAATAATGTTGATTCTTCCCCACCATAAGACTTCCAAGGATTTCCACCCTTTTAGTTTTTTGTTAGTATACTTTAGCAGAGACAAGAAATTTACCTCCATTATCACTGTAATATTCTAGGCAACTCAGCTACGGGTATGACATAGGAAGCTGAGTGGGCATGCCTGCTACCGAGGGCGAGTGCCTGCTTCTCCCTTCTCACTTCAACAAGACTATGTCGGATTCATAGAACTGACAAGCGAACAAAAAGCAAAATTCCTATACGGCAAAATCAGAGAGGAGCAACTGCTATAATTTACAACTCACAAGGAGATCAATCTAATGAAACCTCGAAGGGAGCATACTCCGAGGTCGGCGCCATGAGTCTCTAGCCAGATAAGTACATATGGGGGGCAGCTGGGAGTTTGGAAGACCTAGAGATAATCTCATTAATTAAAACAACAGACTGTTTAACCTTTTACTGCTTAATGTAAAAATATGATACCTAATCTATAATGAGCTGCTTCATATAGTGCTCACAAATAATTTACTTGAATTGTGGCATCTTGCTGGATAAGAATTATTAAGTGTGGGATAAAGATAAAAAAATCTTCCATTTGAGACACAAGCTACTTAGTTTCGATTTTCTAGTTCATTTAATTTGTACTTAAATTGGAGAGAAGTTAAAATGTCTTAACCCTATGGATAAGGGACACTAATTATAGTTATAAAGGGAGTAAAAAAAATAAAATGAAAGATGACTTTCTACATTCTTTCCTTCTCCTAAACCAACGGAGCCCAAACCCAGGCTACTAATGACAGAACATACCACTTCTAATACTACAGACATCAATGATACTAATCAAGTAAAAGCTTATAGCTCAAAAATAATAAGTCCAAAATCATCAGACTTACAATATGCATCGCAAGACTATATTAAACAATGTCTGGAAATACAAATTAAGGAAGAACTTAAAATCCATATGGGTGACCTTAAACAGGAAATGACAAAAATGAACGAAAGAATTAAAGAAAATTAACACAAAATTGATGCACTACAATTTGAAACACAAGAACAGAGAAATAGATTTAATGAAATTGAGAAAAAAATAAACACACTAGAGTCTCAACTCACGGACGCAGAAGATAGAGGAAGAAGAAAGAAGAAAAAAAATCTGAAAATAAGGGGCGTTGTAGAAAAGGTGGATACAGAAAATAGACCTTATTTAATAGCACTTTTTAAGGATATGAATGTCCATGAGGCTCATGGTGAAGAAATAATAGAAAGAGTCCATAGACTCCCTAAACCCAGCTATCTTCCAGACGAAGTACCACGTGACATCATTATAAGATTCAATTCATTCTACATAAAATAAATAAAATTCATACTGAGGAAAGAAAATTCCAAAATCTATATTACTACCACGATCTCTCCATCAGAACTCGACAGCTGAGAAGAGAATTCAAGCCAATACTTGACGTCCTTAGAACTAAGAGCATAAAGTATCGATGGGGATTTCCTATTAAATTGATTCTCATGTATGAAGTAAAAAATCTGATATTTAATTCGGCTCAACAAGCTCAGGAGTGGCTGAATAAATCTTTAATGAATACCGAAGAAGAAAGATCTAGTGAATTGGCAGAAGGATCGAGAAGGCAGACATGAACATAACAGAGAAGGGGAGGGGGTGGATGAGAGGGAGGAATAATTAATATACTTATATCTATATGTAATTTTATTTATTTTATTTATTTATTTTGGAACTTTTTTGAGGGAAAAGAGAGAAAATAGCAATAGGAGTAAAATGTGAAAATGTTATAGTAATGGTACTCACAATCACAAATTTAAATCTCTTTAAGGTAGAGGAGAAGAAGCGACTAATTTATCTTGATTAATCGGCCGCTATTAAAAACACATTTATTCACTATTTCTTTTTTAAGGGTCCTAAGTAAGTGTGGCAAACCCTGCCACTTGGACTAACTATTCTGTGTGAATAGGTGTCATTCACCAAGGGAATAACCACAGGAATTGACTGTAATAGTATTGTAATGTGTTTATTCGAATGTATGAAACTACCGAACGGAAGACAGACCGGAGGTCCAGAAATGGGTCCCCAACCCCACCACGCATAGTACAAGGAAAGCCTAAAATTCCGTACCATGCTTTTAAAAGTTATGTGGAGGACATTGATGGCTACCTGCATGACTTTGAGAGGTTATGCCAACTACACGAGATTGACGCTGCTGACCTGCTGGTGGGCAAGCTAGCGGGCCGGGCAGCAGAAGCCTACCGCACCATGCCAGATGAGGACAGCAGGGACTACCAGAAAGTAAGGCAGGCGATCCTGACCAGGTATGCCATCACCCCAGAGGCGTACCGGCAGCGGTTCAGAGAAAGCTGAAAGACGGAGAGAGACACCCACATGGAGTGGGCACACCGCTTAACTAGGGCAGGCAAAGGGTGGGTACAAGCAGCACAAGCAACCACAGTGGAGGATATGCTCCAGTTACTGCTGCTAGAGCAATTCTTCCAGGGATTAACCCCGGATTTACAAAACTGGCTGCGAGACCGGAAACCACGCACCTTAAGGTTGGCGGACAAGTACCAAGATGCCAGAAGGGCACAACGGGCACAGTCACGGCCCACCTCGGGCGCTGCTACCACACCTCTCACTGTTATCCCCACCCCATTACTGCGTCCGGGTGGTGGGAACTACCAAACCCCTCCCCGGTACAACAATGCCCGCTCGTTCATCAGGCGCCACACGTGTAACCAGCAGGGCCACATGCAGAGAGACTGTTCCAGGAACAAAAACCGCCCCACGTGGAATACCCCAACTAGCTCCCCTGCAAACCGGGCAGTGGTACACTGCTACCAGAGTGAACCCCGACAACCTCACCTCTGGGCCGGGTCCAATGAAGAACCTTTGGGCACCCTCCATGAGGTCAACCCCATACAAGCGGCTGCAGACAACCAGCAGGGACATCGCCAAGGGGTGCACGAAGAGGGAAAGCGCCTCCAGGGTCTGCGCGACTCTGGGGCCACCATAACTCTGGTGCGCAATCACTTAGTTCCCAAGAACCAGCTCACTGGAGAATATGTGGCCGTTCGGGTGGCAGGGGGAGCTATTTACAAAATTCCTACTGCCAAGGTACATTTGGATTGGGGAGCGGGGTCAGGGAATGTGGAAGTGGGCCTCATGCAGGATCTACCTGCTGATGTCATCCTGGGCAACGACTTGGGGGAGCTGACCTCTGCTTTTGTTTCTCAGCACCCCGCGCAGGAAGCGCTACCCATTGTAACACGGCAGCAGGCTCGCACTACCGCATCTTCTGAACACTCTGAGGCTCAGGTAAGCAACAGTCCTACACCCCCTTTTGTCCCCTGGGCTCCCCCCTTAGAATTTGGTACTGAAGTAGTCACCGACCCGTCCTTGCAGGTATACCGGGATAGGGTTATGCAGAATCAGGCGGGGTTAGAGGGGGAGAGATATGCTTGGGAGAGAGGATTATTGTACTGGTACGCAGAGAAGGTAGTAGCAGGATCTGTACCCATGACCCTCACGCAATTAGTAGTGCCCAAAAAGTACAGACAGGAGTTATTACGCATTGCCCACGACATCCCTTTGTCAGGACACCTAGGCGTCAGTAGGACGAAACACCGTTTGACCCAAAACTTCTTTTGGCCAGGGGTGTCCAAAGATATCCGGCAATATTGCCAAACTTGCGATACGTGCCAGAGAGTAGGGAAGAGAGGGGACCGATACAAGGCAAAAATGCACTCCCTTCCCATAATAGATGAGCCCTTTAGTAGGGTAGCTGTTGATATAATTGGACCCCTAGCAAAACCCAGTCCATCCGGGAAAAAGTACATATTAACAGTAGTAGACTATGCTACCCGGTACCCAGAGGCAGTGGCCCTAACTAATATCCATGCCGAGACTATAGTGGATGCACTGATCCGGATATTCTCCCGAATGGGGTTTCCTAAGGAGATTATCTCAGATCGGGGTACCCAATTCATGGCTGAAGTCACTCACCAGTTATGGAGAACATGTGGGGTGAAACCTATTGTAAACTCGGCGTATCTCCCTCAGTCCAATGGGCTCTGTGAACGTTTCAACGGAACATTAAAGCAAATGCTCCGTACGTTCATGGATACCCAGAAGGACGGGGAGAGGTTTCTTCCCCATCTGCTCTTCGCTTACCGAGAGGTACCCCAGGAGTCCACAGGGTTCTCACCATTCGAATTACTATTCGGAAGGAGAGTGCGGGGTCCCTTGGACCTCATTAGGGAGCACTGGGAAGGGACTGTCACCTGTAATGGTACCCCTATCGTCCCATATGTGCTAGAGTTCAGGGAGCGCTTGGAGACCCTAATCCAGATGGTACGGTCTAATCTTCAGGCGGCCCAGCAACGACAGCGCAGATGGTACGATAGGGGAGCCAGGGACCGCAGTTTTCAAATAGGGCAAAAGGTGCTAATCTTGAAGCCGGTCCAAAATGACAAACTGCAGGCCTCATGGCAGGGCCCTTATAAAGTGGTTGAACAGGTATGTGACACGACTTATATAATTGCCCCATGTACGAGAGCGGGCGGTAGACGCATGCTCCACGTTAACATGTTGAAGCTGTATCACGAGCGGACCGAGGAAGTAACTGCCATATGTGCTTCGGCTGCCGAGGACCCAGATAAGTTACCGCTACCGGACCTATTAGAAAAAGGGGGGCCTGACACAGAATTAGGGGAAGTACAGTTAGGAGACAGGCTGAGTCCTAGAGAGCGAGCTCAAATACTAGAGCTGATCAGAGAGAAAGGGGATACATTTTCCAACCAGCCCGGATATACCCCCCTGGCTACCCACAGAGGAGAAACCCCAGGGCAACACCCTCTTCGGCAAACCCCCTACCGCATACCCGAATCTGTGAAAGATCATATGCGGAAGAAGATTGACGAAATGCTACAGCTAGGAGTGATAGAACACTCAGATAGCCCATGGGCCTCTCCGGTAGTACTGGTGCCGAAGCGGGACGGAACCACCCGCTTCTGCGTCGACTACCGGAAACTTAACGATAAAACGATCTCTGATGCCTACCCTATGCCTAGAATCGATGAGCTCCTAGATAAAATGGCCCGGGCCCAGTATCTCACCACAATAGATTTGTGCAAAGGATACTGGCAGATTCCACTAGCCGAGGATGCCATTCCAAAGTCCGCATTCGTCACTCCGTTTGGGCTATACCAGTTTAAGGTAATGCTATTCGGGATGAAGAATGCGCCGGCTACCTTTCAGCGGATGGTAGATCGGCTACTGGATGGGTCCCAGGAGTACGCTTGCGCCTATTTAGACGATATAGCGATCTTTAGTAACTCCTGGGACGAACATTTAACTCATATAGGAGCCATCCTCGACCGCATTAGGGAGGCAGGCCTCACGTTAAAACCCAGCAAGTACCATGTAGGGATGGTGGAAGTGCAGTACTTGGGCCACCGGGTGGGCAGCAAAAGCCAGAACCTGCTAAGATAGAGGCCGTAGCTAAGTGGCTTACCCCTCGCACGAAAACCCAGGTTTTAGCTTTCTTAGGGACCGCCGGTTATTACCGAAAATTTGTGCCCAGTTATAGCGCCCTAGCAAAGCCCCTTACCTCTCGAAGAAGAACCTGCCCAAAGTGACCTGGAGCCCAGAGTGTGAGAAGGCATTCCAAGAACTGAAAACTGCCCTAATTCATGCACCTGTACTTGCCGCTCCCGATCCAACTAAACGCTTTCTCGTTTATACAGACACTTCTATGTTTGGATTAGGAGCAGTGCTGAGCCAGGTCGGGGCCGATGGCAGCGAACATCCCATCGCTTACTTAAGTCGGAAACTACTACCCAGGGAAGTAAGCTATGCCGCCATCGAGAAGGAATGCCTGGCGGTAGTGTGGGCCCTCAAGAAACTTCAGCCCTACTTATATGGACAACAATTTGCCTTGCTCACAAATCACAACCCGTTGGTGTGGCTAAACCGGGTGTCAGGGGACAATGCTAGACTGCTGAGATGGAGCTTGGCGCTGCAGCCCTTTGATTTCACCATCCAGTACCGCCCGGGAAAACAAAATGGTAATGCCGACAGGTTGTCCCGACAGACTGAACTGGAAAAATTATCTGTGAGCACTCTCCCGGACATCCCCAAGCCGATCCGTTGGGATCAGACTGTGTATGCTGGCTTGGTTCTGGGGGAGCATTGTGGCAAACCCTGCCACTTGGACTAACTATTCTGTGTGAATAGGTGTCATTCACCAAGGGAATAACCACACAAATTGACTGTAATAGCATTGTAATGTGTTTATTCGAATGTATGAAACTACCGAACGGAAGACCACCCTGGGGTGGTTGTGTGTTTCCCATTAACAGAGTGATACATTGTTGCGAAGGGAATTAAGTACCTCTATGTGTGGCCGCCATTTCGCCTACCGAACACGTGGCGGCGGCCATCTTTCCCACGAACAGCGGTACTTGGTTGTCGAACGCCTGGAACTCAAACCGGGCATTCGACTAACCAAGCACCGCTAGGACCTCTAGCGTGCTCCGACAATACGAAGCTAACACACGAACGCCCCGGCGTTCGGTAGATAGATTCCCCTAAACGAGGGGAATCATACGAATGGTAGCAATCGTATGGATGGCTAACCGTTCGGTATTTGTGGTTCACTGAAATAGACCGACCGCAGGGCCAGAATGCATGGAACTGTTTTCGGCTACTGAGTCCCTGCGGTCGGTCAAATCTTTAACAGGCTATAACTCCCGAACCCCTGGTCCGATCTGGGTGAATTTCAAGTATGTTGCTCACCCAGATCAGACCTACTAGGGGACCCCTTAATAGTCCCTGTACCCCATGTAATTAGGGGACATCCAGAAAGTGGGGAAAACTCTGTCCCCACTAAGTGGTTTAAGTGCTAATCTAAGGGGAGGAGATTGAGGGGAGGTGACCGGGTTACAATTGGTTACTGTACAAATTATGAAAGTTACCTCCCTTGCATGGGAGAAATGCATAAAAGCAGACCTGTGATTAAAGCTATCAGTTGACTCCCAGACTATGTGTCGTCTAGTCCTTGGAGAGGTGGATTATGCTGTGTTCCTGTGATTTTGTATGCTGAATCTTTGTTCCCAGCGGAGAGCCCTTGGATTAACCCCTGCTCCTCCGCTAGAGTAAGCATGGGAATTGAGGTTTAAAAATATGTCATACAAACAACGATATTTTGGGGAAATTTCCTAGACATCTGAGGATAAAAACATAAACAAAACAAAGTGTAATACAGTTGGATACAATGTAACTGCGCTTTTTTCAAATGCACTCACAGTGTGTTGTAAAAGGTCGTGCCTTGGGGTAGCTCCTATGGTATAGGCTGGAGGGCTATCACCTTCTTTAGTTCCCTCCTGGTGCAAATTCTAGTGCAGACCTGGTCCGTGACGAAATCAGAGAATCTGAATATTCAGCTTCATAAAAAAAAGTATATATATTTTGTACAAATGAATAGTAAAAACAATATTCCAAAATGGAATATATATAAAAGATATGGTCCATATCTTTTTTTTAATATTTTTTTTTTTTTACTATTCATTTGTACAAAATAAAGAATTTTTTAATAACAAAACATCGATGTCTGTGGGGTACAAGAAACCCATTGGAAGGGAGAAGATGCAAATAGATTCCCTACAAAAAACTATCTTAACATTATACATGCATCTCTAGAGGATAACAAAAATGTGCTGTAGCCATTATCATTTCTAAAAAGATGAAAAAAAGATGAATTAATACATAAACACCGTGATCCTAAGGGAAGAGCAATCTTTTTGAACTGCAAATTGAACGATACAATATTTTCATTTTTCGACATACATGCCCCAAACAAGAGACAGGTTTATTTTTTTAAATAGTACAATGAGCAGATTTATGGAGAGGATTAAGGGTACGTTCATACTTCTAGGCAATTTTAACTGTGTTGCTGATGTAGAGAAAGATAACGCCTCTTTAAATGACAAAAGAATAGATCCAAAAACAAGAGGCTTAACCAGATCTATAGAAAGAGAAGTGATCCAAGGGCAAGACGTCCAAGGCGCACAATTTGGATACCTCCGAGTTACCCATAGACATCAATCTTTCTCCAGATTGGATATGATCATGTTATGCAGTGATACTGTAAAAAATGTTAAGGAATAAAAATCAATAAAATAACTATATCAGATCATAACCCACTAACTTTGGTAATTGAGATGGATTATACCCTAAAAAGAGGTAATGGGAAACTCAGAGATTCTATACTGAACGATAATAAAAAAAATTAGAGGAAATAATTTTGAACTCTATATTTTAAGGAGAATTTAAATGAAGAGGTTAGCCTGGGAAATATTTGGGCTGCGTACAAATGCGTAATTAGAGCATGTATAATTAAAATAGAGGCTCATAATAAAAAAAGTAATTTATCAATCCCTGGCAGATCTGTTTTTGAAATTAGATAATCTAGAGAAAATCTATCCTAAGGAACAAGGAACTATTTTAGAAATAGAGCAAACTAAGAGGAAAATTAGAGACTTCATGATGGATAGAACAAATAAAACCCTAACTAAATGGAAACAGATGTGGTTCTATCTGGGAAATCGAGCAGACAAATTATTTTTTAATCAACTTAGAAACACTAATCTTAGGGAGAGAATTTTCGAAATATCATCAGAAATAATCAATGTAGGTCCCCCGATCAAATTGCGTTTGCATTCAGAGAGTATTATTCATCCCTATATAACATAGGTGAACCAAAAAAAAGAATCGCAAATTTTTTATTAATTAAAAAAATTAAAAGATGCAAGCCCAATATCATTGCTCTCAGAATTGTCAAAAAATCTAAGAAAAATGCGTCCATACACAACTATGTGAGAATTACCAACAATCTAACTATCTGACCCCTGATCAATCGGTTTTCACCCGAATCACTCCACTACAACTGCCCTCTTAAAAGTTTGCAATGACATCTAAACTGGCATGGAACCAGGAGACCTAATTGGAACTATTTCCCTTGATTTTACAAAGGCCTTTGACACAGTAGACCACGACATTCTACTGCACAAACTCAAAAACTCAGGTATTGGTGATTGTCCGCTAACCTGGTTTTGATCATATGTATCGGATTGCTCGCAATATGTATCCATTTCTGACAGCGACTCCCTCCCTCTCCCAGTCACGTGTGGTGTTCCCCAAGGTTCCATTCTCGGCCCCCCACTATTCACATTATTTATAAATGATCTGCCTAATATGTGCAAATCCTCAAATGTACACACGTACGCAGACGACACAGTAATCTATGCAAGCAAATCCAATCTACCGCAGTTTGAGGCTGTGCTCCAAGACCAGTTTACAGAGGTAGAAAAGTGGATCACAAACAACAAACTCTTCCTAAAAACTGACAAAACTGTCACAATGATCTTTGGAACAGTACCTAAATTACACAATTCCCAACCATCCATCAAAACAAATTCAAATACCACACTGACTGCAGTCCACTCTTTCAAATACTTGTGTATGTTGTTAGACCACAATCTATCTTTTGGCCTCCACATAGAAAAACTTGCATCTAAACTTTATTAGAGTTGAGCGAACCTGAACCCGGGT
>OW240915.1:105299825-105315599 GCA_933207985.1 Pelobates cultripes
ATTATGTGAGATTTCTGGAGATGAGGCTATTGAGCTTCATGGGGGTCATAGACAGAGTTTTATAAAACTGCTTTTTACATCAGTAGTTAATGTTCTCAGACCTATTTACTAAAGTGTGCATGGTCAGGAATAAGATGTGAATTACAAATTATCTTAAAGGGATACTGTAGTGTTATTACAACATAACTGCCTTCCTAACACTATAGTGTCCCTGTTCCTCCCTGCACCCCCAGCTTTGACAGGGTAATGCATTTTTTATTTTATTTTTTACAATTGGTCGGTAATACGGTGGTGACCATGTTCGCACCCAGGTATGCAAACCTTCTCATGTCCTTTTGGGAGGAGTGTTTTCTCCTAGTGGACTATGCCTGGAGTGCGAACTTGGTCTTTTATTGCAGATACATTGGCGATATTTTCTTTATTTGGAGGGAAGAAGAGACATCCCTCAAACACTTTTTCAAATTCTTAAATAATACCTAAAGGAACATAACCCTTACATGTGAACATAGCAACTCCAGGGTACATTTTTTTTAGACTTGGAGATTTCTGTGGAAAATTCAAATATTAAAACTAAAACTTATTTTAAAAAATTAGTTGTCAATAGCTTTATCGAAACGACCAGTTGCCATTACGCATTCTGGCTACCGAATATTCCTAATGGTCAGTGTATAAGAATTTGAAGAGATTACAGCAATTCCCATGATTTTAACATACAAACTAATATTCATCAGGTCAAGATTTTGCATTTGGGCGGGCATGACATGACGCACACACGCTTGCCTAGGGTTCTTAGCTGTGATGCCGTCTGGATAATGCTTTGTGAGAAGGTAGTGTGTTCTGCTGGCAGAACGCCGAGAAAACACTCCTAACGCCATTAACAGCACACTGAAGTGAGAGACGGAGAGGCCATATAAGGAGAACAAGAAGCTTTAAGCACTAATAAATGCTGAAATTCGACAAATGAGATTCAACTTGCAAACAAATTTATGCGATTTAGCTGTGAGTACATTTGGATAATATCCCGCATGGAGGAAATTTGAACTGAGTAACGCTGAAAAAACCTCAAGTACTGCATTGCCATTATTATACTGAGAGACATTACAGTCGGAAGGAGAGACTTTTTTTTCTAATTAAAGGACCACTCTAGGCACCCAGACCACTTCAGCTTAATGAAGTGGTCTGGGTGCCAGGTCCCTCTAGGATTAACCCCTTTTTAAATAAACATAGCAGTTTCAGAGAAACTGCTATGTTTATAAATAGGTTAATCCAGCCCTCAAATCCTCTAGTGGCTGTCTCACTGACAGCCACTAGAGGCACTTGTGTGATTCTCACTGTGAAAATCACAGTGAGAACACGCAAGCGTCCATAGGAAAGCATTGTAAATGCTTTCCTATGAGACCGGCTGAATGCGCGCAGCTTTTGCCGAGCGTGCGCATTCAGCCGAAAGGGAGGATCGGAGGAGGAGAGCTCCCCGTCCGGCGCTGGAAAAAAGGTAAGTTTTAACCCTTTCCTCTCCCCAGAGCCGGGCGGGAGGGGGACCCTGATGGTGGGGGCACCCTCAGGGCACTATGGTGCCAGGAAAACGAGTATGTTTTCCTGGCACTATAGTGGTCATTTAATGCCGATACTTGATAAATGAAACACACTTGCATCAAACTACATACAGCCTAATAACAACCAGCATAAATTATATTTTTTCCTTTTGATGGGAAGCAATACTACAACAATACAAGGGTACAGTGAGTAAATCCCTTTTAATAAATTTGCTGCTCAATTGTTATCTTTAATTACACTTACTAAGATCAAGATAGACTTTTCTAAACCACATATCCCTTTGTTTTTTCTTCACTTAAAATACAGAAGGAATAATTGTAAATTATTTACATCTTCATTCATATTTATACATATTTTTTGTTGTTGCTATTTTGGAATTAATGGAAACCTAAAACCTAGTTTAATAGGTTCATTGCTCTCAGTTTATTACTATTAATTATATTAAGTGGAGATTTCTCAGCAGATTACTATATAAGTAATAGCCTGATTTACTTAAATATTTCATCATATAGGTATCAAACCTAATTACTGCTGAATTGTTTTTTACAATATCTAATGCAACATCAAGAATTCCACATTATATATCAGCCAAAACTGCTCATAGCATTTGAATATATCGCAATAAGATTGTGTACTCTGGAACTGATTCTCAGAATTGAACACATCAGCTGTATTGCTCCAACTCAATAAACATCTAAGTATCTGATTATGCTGAGTAACGGTCTGGTTTCTCTGAATATGTGAACAGACACCGGTTTAATACTCACTCACTCACTCAAAAAACATCTAAGTATCTGATCATACTGAGAACTAGTGACAGTATGCTTTCTCTGAATATCTGAACAGACACCTGTTTAATATCTATCTATCTAATATAATTATCATCAAATCCCTACTATAATACTAAGCATATATCTTTCATGGGATATTGAGCAAAGAAGAAATACATTTTCAATTGAGATTGTAGAAATCACTGCAATAAATGTTCTAATAAGATAACCGCACCATACATCAATTGAGAAATTAATTGAGATATCAACTTTAATGGAATTAATTATTAGAAGATATCAATAAATCTGATATATGTAATACTATTTCAACTGTTCAATCAGACTTATTTTGAAAGAGAGAGAGTGGATTTTTTTCCTGTCTTTTTTTTTCTCTCGCCCCATGTTGTTTCCCTCCGCTTAGGAAAATGTATGGGCCCCCTCCTTCGAGCCTGATATGGGAATTTATTTTTTCCTTTGTGGCACCGCAAACCGAGCAAATGTCTGTATGTTTGTTAGTTAGTTTGTTATGTATTTGATTGTTTAATAAAACTGTAACAGTGTCAAGTTAAACAAAAAAAGGAAATAGAAAGTAAGTAGATAAGTGACAGAGAGAGAAAGAGAGAAACTGAACTTAAAAAAAGAAAAGAAAGTGATTCCTTTGGAAGTTACAAGGAAGAAGGAGGAAAAAAAGGAAATTCTTTTGAAAATCACTCTCTTTCTCCCATTTTTTTCTAACTAAAGTAAATCTAAGTAATTTTATGGCAGGACAGGAGGCTTCATATTTGCTTTACCTTCTTTACTGAAACCTCCAGCAGCAAAGAAACAGTTAACAGAACTTTTCAAAACAACCAATCAGAACAAAGCAACAGTAGTATAAAACCCCTAAACAGGCTCTTCCACTTCCTCTTTCTTTGCTGCTGCCTCCAGGTGAGCACTCACCAACTAAGAGTTGTCTCTGCTCTTGGTTGTTGTTTTATCCTACATGCTGCTTGTTTATTTAAACAGTCTATTTAATCAGTCTATTTGTTAGGTTTGTTTAGGCAGCTTAATTGCTGGTTTTATTTAGGCAGGGTTCTTGCTGAATTTGTTTTAACAGTTTGTCTGCTGTGTTTATCTAGGCAGTCTATTGCTGGGTTTATCTAGGCAGTCTATTGCTGGGTTTAGCTAGGCAGTCTATTACTGTGTTTAGCTAGGCAGTCTATTGCTGTGTTTAGCTAGGCAGTCTATTGCTGTGTTTAGCTAGGCAGTCTATTGCTGGGTTTAGCTAGGCAGTCTATTCTGTGTTATTTCCTATACCACTTCATGCTATGTAGCTGCTGTATTACTTTATTCTGTTTTCTCATTCTGCTGTATGGGGAATGGGTGCCCTTGCTATGATGCTTTGGCTCTGCCTGTAATCTGTTTCCCCTCCCTGGGTTCCCCTGCTGGGCTCTGTCGCCCATACCCTTCTCCCTTATTCCCCACCTGCTCCCCGTGGCCCCTGGCCGCTTGCTGAGCAGCTTTTTCTACCGTGGCAGTGCCGCACGATCACCATGCGGTAGGCCGCGCTCTGTTTTTGCAGCCACGGCAGCCATTTTGTTGGAGCCGCGGCGGCCATTTTTCAGAGCCACATGGGCTCTGTGCGTTGTGAACAGGCCTGCTGGCCATGTGGCCACCCTCCCCTCTCCCTATATCAGGGGAGATAGCCCAGTTTTTCAGCTATCCCTCTACTTACTGTGCCTGTCTCACATGCTGCATATGTAACAGATCCTGGATAGCAGGATCTGTCCCAGGCACACTCACAACTGCAGCTTACTATGTCTGATGCAATGTGACTAGGTTCTCTATCTTAGCAGTAGACTTGTCACACTTTTTTACTATTTCATGTGAATCTCAGATTTAAAGGGACATGTTACTGCTCAAATAAAAATCTTTGTTTAACAGGACTATGCCACATGTGTTATATGCTAATCAAGTCTTTCTCTAAGGTTCAGTCTTTTTCTCATAAAATTAAATGGCCTGTTTTTCAGCACCTAGCTCCCCTGCCTAGGATTTGCTGCCCTTCCTGCAAGGGACTTAAATTTTCCACTACACATACACTTCAAAAGTGTATCCTAATATAATACCTGAGTGGTCTGTGAGCCAGCTTCTCGCTATATGGACCCTCCTACCCCTCAGGGGGGCTACTGGCCCCACATTCAGACCTGTTATTACTGGGGGGGGGTGAACCCCCCCCAATCCATATTTCTGGGGCTCTACCCGCTACTGGACCATAATAATGGACGTGTGACACCATTGTGGGCTGGGTGACCCCCTCCCTCTGGCAACATGGCTACCTATGAGTACCCTGCTGGCTCTACGGCGTCCTGTAAGATTAATGCTGAGGATGACCCCCTCCTGCTTCCTATACTAATGCTCCGGCAATGTCCTGCTAGTATCATACCGAGGGGGTACCCCTCCTGCAGTCTGCACTGCTGAACCTGCAGCGTCCCGGTATTCCCATAAAAGAGGGTACCCCTCCCACTGATTGAGCTTCTGTTCTTACAGTGCCCTGCAATACGCAGATACTGAGGGTGACCCCCTCCTGTGGACTACTCTGCTGGACCTACAGGGTCCCATTATAACCATAATGAGGGTGACCCCCCCTCGCTGACTACACTGCTGGGTGTACAGACCTCTATGATACCACACTGAGGGTGACCCCCTCTTACCCACAGCACTGCTGGATCTGCAATGCCCGGTTCTGGTTATATGAGGGTGACCCCCTCCTGCCGTCTACACTGCTGGACCGGCAATGTCTGGTTACTTTATTATACGGCTAACCACTTCGGCACTACTGTACCTACAGTGTCCGATTATGTTCAGACTGAGGGTGACCCCCTCCCCTGCTGGCTTATACTGCATGGTATGCTTGTGCTTGTTGGGTGACCCCCTCTTGCACGCTGGGTGACCCCCAGCTGGCCGCACCACTGTACCTACAGTGTCCGATTATGTTCAGACTGAGGGTGACCCCCTCCCCTGCTGGCTTATACTGCATGGTATGCTTGTGCTTGTTGGGTGACCCCCTCTTGCACGCTGGGTGACCCCCAGCTGGCCACACCAGGTATCATTCCGACAGTGTTACCTCTATGGCAGTTGTGCAATCACGGCTGAAGGACAAATCTCCCATACCCAGAAGGTCACTTGGCCTGTCCTCTTGCCGCCCCGCTGACCTCACTGCCAGAAACCATCGGTACCCTACGGGGTCACTCCACCGGCCAGCCTAGACGCTACACCAAGCACCCCTGGTACCCATTGGCTAACGGATGGATTCATCAAGTGGATCAGTCTTCATGACGGAGTCCGGAAAGGACACCGCAAACACCTGACACGGGGTTTGCACTCTATCTGGGACTAACCAGTGGATGTCGGTGACACGCGGACACAGATGTTTCCTCGGGACGAACGGTGCGTCACCGCTTGGAAAGCGGAGGAGACTAAATTCCCACTGGGAATGGACCGATATGACTTATAGGTATCGCCTAGTTGGTTTCTACCCCTGAGAACCACAAAACGGCCCCTGTCCAAGCTGGACATCAAACTGATGGATTTAGCATCCAAGTGCTGGGTCTGCTCTCGGGAGTTACCCTCGTGTACAAATTGAACTGACACGTTTCTATTCATAGGGTTCCCCCTTAACTAGCCCCAGAGGTCTCTCGGACCGTGCCCGGACTCCAGATTAAGGTTGCGGAACCTTGGACCGTTCCATGAGCGATACGCATGACCAAAAGAGGCATCCATTCCGACTCATTCCGCAGTTGCCCTGCTGGGCAAAGGGTGCGGTGGAGTGGACTCCCGCCCCATCCCCACGCTACATGCTCCCAGTGCATATGTCGTCTGTTGACACATTTTGAGATGGAGGGCACTCATCCCCTCTGAGAGCTGCTCGGTGTTGACGATTAGTTCTCTCCCTCAAATGCACATGAGAGAAACCCGCATGGATTTTGCCATCAACATGGACATATTGAATCTGACTCACTCCCAGTCAATCCAGTTTCCGGTCTTTCATGGAATATTCGGTCCAGGCGGTGCTCCGCCTCCCGAGGACCAAGATGTCCGTCTTCAAGGAAAATACCAGGTATATGCTCCGCAACCCGCGGGTTACACTTAGGGGCCCAACCCGGTTAATTGACCGGTGCCTATTCGCCATGGAAGCCATACCTCCTGGATCCGGTACTATCAGCCGCTCCAACATGGCGCTTTCTCGGGTCTTCGGCCTGGTATGACCAAATCATGTGACCTTCGGATGAAGCTCATCTAAAACTTAATTGATGATTCCGGAGGAGGGACTCCTTTACGCCAACTGCATGGAACCACCTGCAGGTTTGTTCAACATTCACAGTATTGCTCGCTACCTTCTGGCATGGACTTCTCACCGGTTGCCCACTACGGACTGCAGTCGGATCTCACATAGGATCGCTATCTATAGCTTCTGGACAAGTATTCGTCATTTGTGACAGAATGTATACGGACGAGACACTCATGTGGCGGACAGCTTCACCCGACCATGGAGAGACCCAATGATTGGTTGCCTCACCCTCCGGGGTCTTGAGTACTGGCATGATTACATTCGGTGCGAACCGCCATACGGAGCGGTTCTCCAACTGGCTGCCGTACCCTGGGCGAGGGACGAGTTTTCCAAACTTGGTCTGCTTCGGGGCGTACGCATCCCGTTTACCTACAGGATACTTTGGGTTTCGCTTCAGACCGAATTCCTGGAAGTGTCGTTTCGCCTGGCCAAACCACTTCGGAGGAGTCCTGCGTGCTTTCCTCTTTTTGCTGGAGTTTGCCATGGGAAGGCAATCTACGACTCCCTGTCTCTTAATGTTCCACGTGGGATCCACATGGGTAGCCTGCCACGACTGGTGTGCGGGTCCCAATGGCGGTCCTTATCATGGTTGTCCCCATTGTCTGGCTGAGTTGCCCTCTCAGGGTAGGATCGTATGGGGCCATTCACATCCTATGTCAGCTAGTGGACGACTCATGCGTTTTCTTAAGATTCTGGCATTGCTAAGGATCTCTTGGTCTGCAGTCTACCAAGAGGAGTATACCGTACGGGAGCCCTATCTCTCGCTATTCCTCAAGTCTAGTGGTATCGTTTGTTCTGCATTTCATTGAGGAATGACCTGATGACAAGGTGCACCAGTTTTTTCCGCTTACGGTTTCCCCCCAGTACATCTTGTATTTCATCGCGTTCTGACGCCATGGTATCGACGTGTCTTCTTCCTTCTTGCCGTTCAGTACATCGGCTTCTGCTCCACACATTTCATTTTTATTCGTCCTCTGTGTCGTACCCCTATTCTCCGGATAGGCCACAGCTCTGTTGACAGATTGTACACGACCATGTAGATCCAGGATCTGGTTCTTTCGTCCGTCTACTCATGGACAGCTGTTTATTTCTGCGTACGGCCATTTTGGACTGTTTCTGCATCTTCGCTCGCCCGTTGGATTTGGTGGATCCTCTCATTGACTGACCTTGAGTTCCTCTGGGACACTTTTGGTTCGGGGTGCTGTCACCTCAACAATTTTGGAAGCCGTTGGGTCCCTTCTACATTTTCTCTACACCGCTGCTTGGTTTAGGGAATCAGTTTTTCCATTCTCCTTTATTTCAGTCCTCTATCTCATATTGCTTCTGGTTCTACTATTTGGGCGTTAAAATTGCAAATATGAAGCCTCCTGTCCTGCCATAAAATTAGGGATTATTCTAGCCTCGGTGAGGGAATAATCTAAATTTTATTAAAGACAGGAGGCGAATATTTCCCCCCCTTTTTTTTACGTTCCCTCCCTGGATCTGGGTTTTATTCTATTATAAATAATTGGGGATATTGTTATGTTTTGTGAATTTTACATAATAAAGGTTATTTCTAATATTCAGTGATGGTTGTCCGTGTGCGTTTATTCATCATGTTTGTGTTGTAATTATGTTTAGTCAATGCCTTTTAGCTTAGGTACATACAAGGTCTTCATAAGATCTGTAGACTTTGTTTATTCATCAGGTATTATGATGTGAAAGTGATATTGTATGGATATGACATCTTGCCTTGACAGTTTACTTTCACAATGTTTTCTGTTTTCTTGCAGTGTAATCTGTTTTCTCTCTGGGCTTGACGATTGTTTCTCTGGATGTGTCTGCTACAAGGTGGATTCGTTGGTTTCCTTGCTCTCCTGCTCGACCTCATCAAAGAAAGAGGAAGTGGAAGAGCCTGTTTAGGGGTTTTATACTACTGTTGCTTTGTTCTGATTGGTTGTTTTGAAAAGTTCTGTTAACTGTTTCTTTGCTGCTGGAGGTTTCAGTAAAGAAGGTAAAGCAAATATTCGCCTCCTGTCTTTAATAAAATTTAGATTATTCCCTCACCGAGGCTAGAATAATCCCTAATTACAAATTACAAGTAATTACAATGGGACCAAAGAAGGACAAATAAAAAGAGAAAGACAAAGAAAGAGCTAGAAGTATACAGTCTGAAAAAAATTTAATCAATTCATGCCAATTACTTACCAAAGACCAGCTCTACTGTACAGCTGAATCAACGAAGATCTCTGAAAACAGATGTAAAAGAACTTAAAGGCACACAGATATCTGATCAATCAGATGAAGAAATTAACTCTCCAAACCATATTGGGAACATATGTATGCCGTATGTAGATGAGTGTGGCTTCGGTTGGCTTGATTGCTCTGGGGAGCTTTGTCCGCAGGAGTGCTGGCGGGCTCACTGCCACATAGCTTTGCCCAAAACAATGCACAGATGCGGTCGAATGCCTTGAGGAGCGGTTCCATGGGCGCAGGTGGCTGCTGGGAGGTGCACATGTTGGCAAGCCCTGGTATGGTAGCCATCTTGGCTGCTAGGCCCCAACTCTCTGGGCCTCTGAGTGGTTCTGGAAGCTCTGACACCTGTAGGGACTGGGATATCCCCCGCCGGTCCAAAGGGGGGGACAGGACTGCAGGCTATTAAGTTCCAGGACAAGGATCGGCCGCCTCCCCATTCTTGAGTATAGTGACAGGCCGAAGGTAGGTCTAGCACGGGCAGTATTAGCGGAAAGTGCCAGAATATCAGTAGGGGGTTGCCCAAGGTTAGATGTAGCATTTCAGCCAAAAGAAGTATGGTAAAGTCCAATCTTAGCCCCTATTAGAAAATTTCCCTGGGGACCTCCAGCACCATGCGACTTGCTCGGTCGGCTGTCAGGCTCCACCCCATTTATAGTTTTAGATTTTAATAAGGACTCCAAACAAATTAAATATATTCTAAATACAACAATCTGGATGGAATAATAGTCAAAAAGCCAACAGTCATTTTCAGGGGTGAGAAAAGTTTGAAAAATAATTTGGTTAAAAGTTGTATTAAACAAGAAACATTTTGGGGGGATTCTTAAAATTAAAAAAACAGGTTTTTATCCATGTAAAATATGCTCGGCATGTAAACAAACTAAGTTTGAGGAAGAAACATATACATCTGTGAAATCTTTTGTCTCAGGAGAAACTTTTAAAATTAGAAGTGTTTTGACGTGCCATTCTAGCAATATAGTGTACCTTCTCTGGTGCCCCTGTGGGCTCCTGTACGTGGGTATGACAACTAGAGGTCTTAAAACTCACGTCCTGGAGCACATGGGGAATATTCAGAGGGGGTACACAAAATATAGTGTGTAAGCACATTTTATTGAGAAACATAATTTTGAGCTTTATGGCTTTTTATAAAAAGGATTTTAGCTGGAGAGGGGAATAAAATGTAAGGAATTGAGCAAGATTGAGAGCAGGTGGATTTTTGTTTTGAACACCTTGTTCCCTAAAGGACTTGTGACAAACACGCCTTCCCACATACGTTTGCCACGGACTCCTGGAGGAGTGTGGAAGCCAGTCTCCTGCCCACTGACTATGGTCCAATTTTGGGACACCGCTTTGGAGTTACTTTGCCCAGCCGCCATTAACATCTTTCCCTGGGTGCTCCGGGTTCGGCACTTTTCCTTCAGTCAAATGGTATCGAATGCTAGCGCTCTAGCGGCCGCTCGCATGCACCAAATCCACCAATAGTCTCAGTGGTACTTCGCCACGACTGCTATGGAAATAAATTCGGCATGAGGACTTTGTGGGTTCCTGGTCACCTCAGCAGGACTTAGCCACGAATGTTATGGAACTGTTTTCGGCATGAGGTGACCGTGCAGTTCCCGGAAAACTTGGTTTGCAGTTTTGAACCACTTAAAATCCGACAGAAGAGCGCTTTTTGGAGGGAAGGTGCCTAAGGTGAAGAAACACTACCTCAGAGCCAGGCGGAGCACTCTATATTGCGGCCACAAGAGCTCCTGAAAGTTGACCGGCAAAACTTTAACACGGTGGCTTTTCCCCTACACTGCATGTATCTGAGCGCTATCTGGAGAACTTTGGCGCTCCGATCAGGGTTATTTTACGATGTATTATTTGTGGGGTTATTTTATGTGTTAGTACTATATTTTGGGGTATTTTTATGTTTTTATATTTTTACGTTTGCCTTGGGTTCTTGGGAGATAATTAGCTTGGGATGGGCTTGCGGTGAAGACAATGGAGTCCCCCTGCTGGGGTCTGTGTATAAAAAGACTGTGTTTGGGTGCATTAAACCAGTTGTACTCCCAGAACTATGTGTCGTCTAGTTACTGGGAGTGGAAGGGCTATAATCACTGCTCAGCACCTTGTTCCAGCTTGTGTGAGGATTCGTCAGGGAAAGTTTTTGTAAGGACTAGGACTGTG
Organism: Pelobates cultripes; assembly: GCA_933207985.1. Classification (NCBI taxonomy): domain Eukaryota; kingdom Metazoa; phylum Chordata; class Amphibia; order Anura; family Pelobatidae; genus Pelobates; species Pelobates cultripes. The sequence goes on from OW240915.1 coordinate 105,310,881, forward strand.
GGTCGTCCAGTCCCTGGGAGCTAGTCCCCTATCCTGCTCCAGGACAGAGAGGACCCCAGTCAAGCTATGGCGACTGGGGCAGAAGCGCTAAGGTTGGAACGCAAGTCAGACGCACTGGAAGTGACGCGCCACATCCAACCTGAAGTGACATGCCGCGTCCAACCTGAAGTGACATACCACGCCAAATCGGAAGTGACGTGACACAAGAGGCACAGCCAGACAGCATCAGCCAAATTTCAGAGGGATATTTAAACTAGCCGGAGAGGAGGTTTGACAGCACTGAGGAAGGCCACATTAGAGCTGAAACGCGTTTACGTCTACCTTCAATGGGGACTTATTTCAAAGGACTACTATTGCAGTGACTTTTATATGGCCTATTTGTACTGATTATACTTTATTTTTGCGGCAGTGTTTTTACCGTTTTAGCCTTGTACATTGTCTATATATATATATCCTGCAGTTCCTTATATATATTTTAAACTTTATTTTTTTAAATAATAAAATATGTTATTTTGAACTTTATATGCGGCCCAGTTTTTGGGCATCTATCGCAAGACTGTATAGACACCCTTGAGGCTGACACTATAGAGCAGGGGTAGTTAACCTTTTTCTACCTACCGCCCACTAATGCATCTTTCTTGATGGAAAAATTTCCTTACCGCCCACCAGTTTTTGCGCAAGTGCAGAATATTTTTTAGAAAGGAGGGTGTTTTAAATAAAAAAAAAAAATTACATACATTTATCTTTTTATTTCTACTTTATGCATGTTTATAATGTTTTTAACTTTATAACGTTTAATGAGAAAACAATAAAGTAAATTGAAATTACCTTTACTAGTGATTAATGAGATCCTTGAGGTTGATGCTGCGAGACTAAATATTTGATATCTGGTTCGACTTTCGTAAGGAACAAACGAAGGTCTCCTCTTTCGGTGATTTTCAGACAATTTCTCTGTTTGCTCATAATATGATTTCTCATCTGTGCGTCAGCTCCCCTCCTCAATTCCCCTCCCCACTTTTTTTCCCCTTTTTCCTATTTTTTTAACCTTTGTTATGGCAATGCCCAGCAGGATGGCTGAGCTAGGTAGCCCACTTACTATTACTAGCCAACAACAATTCTCTCCTTTTCCTTATTTCTCCTATTCTACAAGTACTCTGCTCCTTCTTTCTCCAATGCTACAAGTATTCTGCTCCTTCGTTCTCCTTTTTTACAAGTACTCTCCTCCTTTATTTTATCCCCTTTTTTCTATTTTTCTTCCCTTTTTAATTTTTTTGATCTTTTCCTTTTTATCTCTTTTTTTTATGCTTTTCTTTTACCTTCCTTAGGGCAATGTAATGGTGGGTAGGGGGGCAGTGAGGTGGGTAGGGGGCTGTATAGTGGGTAGGGGGGCAGTGAGGTGGGTAGTAGGGCCCTATAGTGGGCAGGAGGTGGGTAGGGGGCTGTGAGGTGGGTGCAGGAAGCTTCCTGTATAGTGGGTAGGGGGGCCGTGAGGTGCAGCAGGAGGGCCCGTATAGTGGGTAGGGGGCAAGAGGCAGGGGGCCTATAGTGGGTAGGGGGGCAGTGAGGTGGGGTAGGGTGGGCCCATGAGAGTGGTAGGAAGGGTATAGTGGTAGGGGGCTGTGGAGGTGGCAGGAAGGCTGCATAGTGGGTAGTAGGGGCCGTAGAGGTGGCAGGGGGGCCCCATAGTGGGCAAGGGGCAAGAGAGGCGGTAGGGGGGGCCCTAGTGGCAGGGGGCAGCAGAGGCTGGTAGGGGGTCCCATAGTGGGTAGGGGCAGGAGGTGGGGAAATGGTGCAAAGCCCCGGTGGCTAAGGGGTAGGGGGCTGTGAGGTGGGTGGTAGGAGGGCTCTATAGGGGTAGGGGCAGGAGGTGGGTAGGGGGCAGTGAGGTGGGTAGGGGCAGTATAGTGGGTAAGGGGGCTGTGAGGTGGTAGGGGTAGTATAGTAGGTGGGGGATGTGAGGTGTAGGGGCTCTATAGTGGTAGGCGGCTCTATAGTGGGTAGGTGGGCTGTATAGTGGGTTGGGGGGCTGTGAGGTGGGTAGGGGGGCTGTGAGGTGGGTAGGGGGAATGTCTGTGAGGTGGGGGCATTTGAATGGTGGATAGGGGGTTGTAAAAAGGTAAATACCTTTCAGTGTCCTCTTGGTCCGGTGGGCAGCTTTCCAGCAACGTGTGTGGGGGCGGAGCTTGTGGGTGGGAGGCGGGGCTTCCGTTTGGGGGTGGTGCATGCGGCCGAAATGGTTTCAGACTGTGCAGGGAGACTGACAGGTCTCCCTGCAACCGCTGGCAGCCACACCAGCCCCCAGCTTCTCCCTCCTTCGTCCCCTCGGACTGACAGGTTGGCAAAGTCCGAGGGGAGGATTTATCAGAATGATCATTAGGGCTGTCAGTCCGGCCCTGCCACCCACTCTCTCAAACGGAGGATTTAGCCGCCGAAATCCCTACCGCCCACCAGGAATCCTAAAATGCCCACTAGTGGGCGGTAGGGACCAGGTTGACGACCCATGCTATAGAGCCTGATACGGCTCTCATTTTGTGAATTTTATTCCATTTGCACAGATTGTAGATTTATTGCTATTATACAGAAAGCACTATGTGTATTTGTTTTTATCTTATACAGATGATAAGATTTCTCTTGTATTTCGACATATAAGTGAATCTTGTGTGCTCACTGTGGGTTTAAAATCTTTTCTGTATTTATATTGTTTTTAAAAGGTATGGGAATACTACCTTTATTACATCCACTGTTTATATATAAAAAAAAATTTAAGCGCCTACACAACTATCTTTTTATCTTTTGTAATGAAAGGGTAACACCCCTTTTATTTACTTGCCTAGTCCCTGCACCGAGGTTCCTTATTTGATGTCAGCACAATCAGGGAATCTAATGCACATGCATGGCAAGTATCGAACAAGCATTAGACTTTCCTTATGGGGTTTTGCAAGTTGCTGAACATCCTCATGCAAAGTACAGTTGCAAGAAAAAGTATGTGAACCCTTTGGAATGAAATGGATTTCTGCACAAATTGGTCATAAAATGTGATCTGATCATCATCTAAGTCACAACAATAGACAATCACAGTCTGCTTAAACTAATAACACACAAAAATGAAATGTTGCCATGTTTTTATTGAACACACCATGTAAACATTCACAGTGCAGGTGGAAAAAGTATGTGAACCCCTAGACTAATGACATCTCCAAGAGCTAATTGGAGTGAGATGTCAGCCAACTGGAGTCCAATCAATGAGATGAGATTGGAGGTGTTGGTTACAGCTGCCCTGTCCTATAAAAAACACACACCAGTTCTGGGTTTGCTTTTCACAAGAAGCATTGCCTGATGTGAATGATGCCTCGCACAAAAGAGCTCTCAGAAGACCTACGATTAAGAAAAGTCCTGCGCTCAAACTCCCACTACTCTTGGGCGGCAGCAACGACCATAGTACACAGCCCCAATACACACAGTAAAAAAAACAAAGAAAAAAGGTTACCTGCACTCTTTCCCAAATCCATATGTATATTTAGACAAATGGAGGTTATTTAGTTACTCCAATGGCCGTTAGAGGGAAATGCCTATCTGCCACGTCAAGGCAAACCTCTTAGGTGGGTCCTACACTAACCATTCATCTACCTTGCTTCCTTGAGCTTCTGGCAAAAATATATCTAATGAGACAGAGAGGGGTAATTTTTATATACACCCCTAATAAGGAACACATGGGATAGTATCAACCATAGTACACATCAGCTCCAATACATACAGTAAAAAACCAAAGAAAAAAATTACCTGCACTCTTTTCCAAATCCCTATGTATAGGTTATTTAGTTACTCCAATCTATATTTAAACAAATGGAGGTTATTTAGTTACTCCAATGTCTCTAAACAAATGGAGTGTAAGTTTTTATAAATTTAACTTTAATTACATACAGGATGTTTCTGCAAGGTCTAGCAAGCTATTAATAGGGCAGTAGTTAAGGAATTCTAAATTAACCCCTTAAGGACTGAGCCAATTGTACAAGTTGTGATCAAACCAAAACTTAAAGAAAACCTTGAATTTGCGCTATATGTCTATTCAAGCGTTATTCACCTCTTTCATATTATATGTACCCACACTTATCATATATCATTTAGTTCAGGAGAAACAGGGCTTTCGTATCACATCAAATATTTGTATATTAGGCATACTTTAATATCAATAAAAAAATGTGAGAAAATAAGAAATTTTGTTATTTTTTTTAAGTTCTGCATGGCTTTTAACTGTGAATGTCACAATGCTGTTAGCTGTTACTGCAATAAAGTACACATATTTGTATTCAGCGGTGTCTCACAGGTAAAACAGTACCCCCAATGTACAGGTTTTATGAGTTTTTGGAAGTTACAGGGTCAAATATGTTATAGGGGAACTGTGAAGAAGCCACGCACAGAGAGTCCGGACTCAGGTCAGTTCAGGAAGCAAAGGTCTTTATTCTCACCGATCGGGTCTCAGTTGAACTCATGTCCAAAATGTCTGAGCCTTGAGCACATGGAGTACAGGCTTTTTATAAGCTAATCATCTCACATCTGTACCCTTACACCAATCCAATCAACAAACAGTATTTACAGCATTACGTTATATGGATAGGCAGTATAGCACTAGGAGAATGGAATGTGGTTTTTCAAATCCAGCACATGCTCAGTACATTGATGACAGTATCTTAGCTACACGTAACTAACTAACTAACAGAT
>OW240915.1:105324829-105358555 GCA_933207985.1 Pelobates cultripes
ACCCCTTCAGTGCCATGCGAGGGGGAACCTGAGGGTGGGGGCACCCTCAGGACACTCTATATAGTTTCAGGAAAACCGCTTTGTTTTCATGACACTATATAGTGATGATTTTTTTTTAAACACTAACTACATTTTAATGTGATCCTTACTTGAAACTGAATGTACCACATTCTAATCATAATACTAACTTTTTCATTTTAAGATTGTCTTGCCATTTTCATTCCAATAAGTTTGTGTATAAATGACAATTCAGTGACAAATGTAAACTTTTTTTCATTCAGAAATTTGCTTGTAATGGTACTGTAATTGAACACCCAGAATACGGTGAGGTGATCCAACTCCAGGGTGATCAGAGAAAAAACATCTGTCAATTTCTTATGGAAGTAAGTGGTCCTGTTTTGTGCTGAATTTTGGTGGTTAAAAGAAAATTCACGCTCGTGTATTAAATCTTGAAAGTAACATACATATGTGTATGCCTGGCTATTTTTTTTTTATTTTAGATTATCCTTACATTTTTTTTAGCACTAATTATTTTTTTTTTTTTTTTTATATATAGAAGGCTTTTGGTTCTTTCCTCAAAATGTCACTATTGCTTCTGACATTATTTGAAGCCTCGTTTAACCCCTTAAGGACACATGACTTGTCATGATTCCCTTTTTATTCCAGAAGTTTGGTACTTAAGGGTTTAAACAGATGACTGCATACAATTGCTTGATCTTTTTCATGTATAGAAATCTGTGGGAAGCCAAAGATCTGCAGATCTTCACTTTAATGAGATGTAGTCAATCTGAAATAATTTTAAGGTATCCAAAACTTCCACACTGTTTATACAAAAAAAGTGCGTCTCCTACATTTTTCAAGAATTGGATTAGATATTGATGTTTGTGCTCAAGGTTAAGGGACCTGGGGATAGGGCACCCCAGACCATTTTAATGAGCTGAAGTGGTCTGGGTGGCTAGTGTCCCTTTGAGCAATTAAACTGGCCTGTCTTAATAGTACATATAAAGTACAGTCTCCATCTAATTTTTATTACAGTATCTGTTTTAATGCAACACAAGTATTCCTGATCCTATTGTGATAAAACTCTCCTTATTTCTAGCGCTGTGTGGGTCTGCCCCGCCCTGATCTGCTTCATAGTTGACATCAGAATTTCGATGCCTAGCCAATCCAATGATTGTACTCCCCAGAACTACATTAAGCTGTAGTAATTCTGGTGACTAGTGTCCCTTTAATTAGAAAGATCTAGTTTTATATTTTGTTCACTTTTTAAAATTTTCTTTTTCTTGCAGATTGGCATTGTTAAAGAAGAGCAGTTGAAAGTCCATGGTTTCTGAAATGTGGATAACCTAATCCCCTGTTTTGGCAGTCCTGTTTTTTTGTTTTTGTTTTGGGAATATGAATATCTGCAGTACAAGGACTTTTAAGATGTTTGAACATTCAAGACTAGGTCCTTTTTTGCATGATTACCAAAAGTGTGTAATAAGTAGGCTAGTAACGCACAAAAAAATTGCTGTTAGATGGTGAATTTTAGCACACTTCCAATGGAAGTGTTTTAGTGAAGAGTTGTCACTTTTTTTTTTTCACTTGATTTAATTTTTTTGTTTTGTTGTTGTATTAAACATGTAAGTTGCTGCCTATCACTTTTTTTTTTTCTCTCCTCTGGCATGCTCTTTCAAAGCACATTTTCGGTTGAATATTTGACCTATATGGATGGGTACCTATAAAGGGACAACACTAGTCCACCTAGCTTAAGCAGTTTTGGTGTATAGATCATGCCCCTGCAGTCTCATTGCTCACTCTCTTCCATTTAGTTGTTAAATCACTTTGTTTAAGTATCCTTAGGCACACTTTCCTGCTTGTGACTTACACAGCATTTCTAAACATGTACTGTAAAGTCGTCTGTTTACACTTCCTTTATTGCAAATTCTGTTTGATTTAGAATTTCTCCTGCGCTCAATAGCTTGCTAGATCCTGCAGGAGCATCCTGTATAATTAAAGTTCAATTTACCGAGCAGGAGTTTTTATTTTTAAGTTGGGAACATTTGATTGGAAATGAAACTTTTGTTTTCATACAGGCTGTCACAGCCAGGGAAAGTGTGACTAGGGCTGCATAAACTGAAACAAGTGACTTAATTTTTAAATGGCAGTAAAAATTCAGAAGCATCTATACACCAAAACTACTTTGTGCAGCTAAAGTTGATTTGGTGTCTAGTGTCCCTCTAGTACACTTTAAATTCCTTTTCATTCTAGGATTTAGCCTGGAAACTTGATGTAATTTCTTGCCTATCAAGGTGGGGGTAGGTCACTGTTATAGTAGGTCAATTCAGGGTCTTACTGAGTTGGAAAAAGCAGTTGGTCGCTGCTAGCAGTGATATGGAGATCCTACCCTGTACAGAGCACCAGGCAACTACAAATGTAGCGATTTACCTTGTAGAATCCATGCATGGGTTGTGTAAGACCCACAGCTTAGCAGTGTGCTACTACATATTGTTGGCTTACAGGGCAACAAATGTTGAATTTTTTTTTTTTTTTTTAAACCTGTTTAGTGTTGTGGAATCAGCTGACTGCAGGGTGAGTTTTAACAGATCTTTCATGTGCCACCTTTCTTCCACAGAATTTAAGTTCTTTTTAGGGGGGTTAAATAAAAGTTAACCTCCCCCCTCACCAACTGCACCAGTCTCCTACTTTATATCCACATTCCTAGCCGAGAGCTTGATCTAATACTTTTTCTAATTTTCCATAGGAAAGCATTTAGAGGCTAGTGTGAAGCAAAATGCTGCGCTAATCAGATTTCCTATCTGACTCTGCTACATTGCAGTAGAGCCACTAGTGGCTGTCATACTGACCACCGCTAGATGCAGGTAACTCTGCTATGTAACCAATGCTATTCCTGCCGTAAGGTAATGTTTTCAATTGCAGGGTTAAATGGGGGAGGGGGTGTTATAAAGTGGTCTTTGTGCCTAGTGTTTTCTTTACTGAAGTAAAAGCTTTCTGTAGTCGTCAACAGAACGATCATGGGATCAGCACAGTTATCAGGAAACAAATGATATTTATATGCAACACAAGCTAGTGAGCAGATTTCTTAAATAATCCAATACAGGACTTCCTATGACTGTCGATAAGAGAGGACTAACGCTTATCAATCGCCACATTTTTAATTTGAGGAAAAGATGAGGTGCAGCTTTGTACTGTAAAGCTGCACCTCACATCTTTGCTGTGAATGAGCCTTGACAAACAGTACAGGTGCTAAATTTTCCAGCTGGTGTACCAACCCAATGGGTTAAGCCACTGGGAAGTTCATTAATTAAAAAAGACTTATCTACGATTTGTCCGCTCCCCATTCTTTATCTACCCTTAGCATTAATTCATTAATCCCCTCCGAAGAGTTCTCCCTACAATATACCACAGTGGATTATGCCATTCATGCTATTCTAAGGGCAGGGAGAGGAGCTTGGTTAGGGAAAACCGATGTTCCCAACGCATTCAAGCTACTACGCATTCATCCATCTCTGTGGCGTGTGCACGGCATCCGGTGGCAGAACAAGTATTATTTTTGCTACTCAGTCCAAAACTGTTTGATATATTTGCTGACACACTACACCCTGTTCCAAATTATTATGCAAATTCTATTTGTGTCACAAAGATTAAATATTTTGTTTTTCAGTTTAACTCATGGATGGCATTGTGTCTCAGGGCTCTTTTGATCACTGAAAACAATCTCGGACACCTGTGATAATTAGATTGCCAGGTGAGCCCAATTTAAAGAAAAACTACTAAAGGAGGGTGTTCCACATTATTAAACAGAGCACCATTTTCATGCAATATGGGGAAGAAAAAGGATCTCTCTGCTGCCAAAAATAGTGAAATAGTTTAATGCCTTGGACGTGGTATGAAAACATTAGATATTTCACGAAAACTTAAGCGTTATCATCGCACTATTAAGAGATTTGTGGCTGATTCAGATCACAGAGAGGTTCGTGCAGATAAAGGCACATTGAGGAAGATTTCTGCCAGATCCATGCATTGGATCAAGAGAGCAGCTGCCTAAATACCATTACATAGCAGCAAACAGATATTTGAAGCTGCTGGTGCCTCTGGAGTCCCACAGCCATCAAGGTGTAGAGTCCTCCAGAGTCTTGCAACTGTGCATAAACCTTCGATTCGGCCACCACTAACCAATGCTCACAAGCAGAAACTGCTGCATTGGGCAGAAAAATACATGAAGACTAATTTTCAGACAGTCCAGTCATCTGGACCATCCAGTGCCGTACAACCCTGGATGGTCCAGATGGATGGAGTAGTGGATGGTTGGTGGACGGCCACCCTGTTCCAACAAGGCTGCAACGTCAGCAAGCCGATGGTGGAGTCATGTTTTGGGCTGGAATCCCGAAGGTGTAAAGATGACCTCTGCAAAGTATGTGGAGTTTCTGACTGACCACTTTCTTCCTGGTATAGAATGAAGAACTATGCTTTCCATGACGGACAGTACAGGTGCTAAATGTAATGGGATACCTCTAAACATGGTGAAACTCACAGAGTTTAATTTTGCTGTGTTCTCATTATCAAATCTGTACCTCTCATCTTTGCCACAAAAGTAAACATGGCGAAATTAAACTCTACCATGTTAAGAGGCATCTCAGTAAATTTAGTACCTGTATTGTTCATCAAGGCTCATTTGTGGGTTTGCATTCGCAGCAAAGATGTGAAGTACAGCTTTACAATACAAAACTGTATCTCGCATCTTTGCCACTAATCTAACGAATTTGTGTTGTAAAATAAGTAGCATCTGTACAGAAAAACAAATGGGTTTCCAGTACACACACACAAATATGAAATGGTACAAAGGAATGGAAACTTTCAGAAAAGTCGGTTCTGTCTTTAATCTGTGGATGATGGCCTGAGATTTGTGGAAATGCTCCCCCACCCACATTTAGCATCTGCAGGGAAAACTACCTCTGTGGAAGAAAGACACTGGTTGCTCTGTTTCCAATAACCACCTTTCCCTCGTCGCCCACTGGACCACAAGGAAAACCAATCTACTCCAGCTCTCCTGTAGAGAGAGGCTTGAAGGAATAGAATTGCATTAAAACAAATGTGTGTTCCTAGAAGAACCCCCGATCATGTGGGGATGGTTTATATAGATAACTCTCCTTTTCCCCTTCCCCCCTCCGCCCACCTCGCTTCTATGGCTGATATCAAGCTTGATGATCTCTGCCTATCCAATACTTTACTGTAGTAAAGCACTGAGAAGATTTTGTGCATGTGCTGCAAAATCTATGCCAATCAGCATTTCTTAAACTTCTTAGTGACCACAGACGTGCAGGGTACGTCCACGACTAATTAGAGGGCTGGAAGCTAGTGTGATCACTTCCAGCCGCTCTAACTGTATTGCAGCGATGTCTAGGCATCCTGCAATCCCCTTCTCCCCCCACCACCACCACGGCTGGGCCACCGAGTGACTGCTTCCGTATTTCCACACGTGGAAACTGGACGTGTAGTGCAGAGCATCGGAAGCCATCAGGCAGGTTTCTGATTCTCTGCCTGTATGATGAGTACATCGAGGGGTCGAGGCACTCACTAAAAATAAAAAAACCCTACCCTCCCTCTTTACGTACCCAGTTGCTGTCTATCGGATCGGTCTTCTGCTTTACTGGGGGGGACTGTCAGTCGTCCCCTCTTTCAATTTAGGATGGTCGGAATAGGTGTCCACAGTGCTGCCAGCAGGGGAATTGCTTGAACTGAAAGGCGGTCTCCCTGCTGGTGAAATATTAGTTTAAAAAAAAAAAAATATATATATATATATATATATATATATATATATATTTTTTAATATGTATATCTTTTATATAACATCATACTTAGTGTATTTGTAATATATACCGGATTTGTCGCTCCATAAGACGCACCTAGTTTTTAGAGGAGGAGAACAAGAAAAAAAAGTTCTGAATCAAATGTTTTACTAAACTATTTAATAAACTACCGCTATATCAGAATAATATTTCAACCATGTAAAGTCAACAGTGGCATTAACAAATAAAGAGAGACTTTAAGGTTTGAGAACGCTTCTAGTCTGCTATGAACACCAAGAACTCATCATTGCTAGAGTCAGAATTGTTGAAGCTCAGTTGTTCACAATCACTAACATCACTTTCTTTGCTATCTTCATATAAGATATCATCTTCCTTTCCATCCAAAGCATTGCTAATGCCACATTTTTGGAATGACTGGACAACGATTTCCTCCTTCACAGAGTGCCATGATGTTTTCACCCATTCACAAACTTGAGCGATAGTCATCTTCATTTGTCCAGTAGGTGTCAAATCATGGTTGCCAGCAGCCATCCATTTGTTCCACTCTTCTCGCATAAAGATCTTAAATGGTTTGTTGATGGAAACATCGAGAGGTTGCAACTGGCTGGTAAGACCTCCAGGAATTACGGCTAGATGAGTCTTCACTTCTTTTAAGCACTTTTTTGTAGTTTCGCTAATATGTGCTCTAAACTGGTCAAGTACTAATAAGGCAGGTTTTTTTTTTTTTCAGAAGCCCTCCAGGACGTTTGGACCACAGTTTTTCAATCCATACTCTCATTTCATTTTCGTCCATCCATCCTTTCTCATGAACATGTACAACTCCTCCTCTTAGAATCACTTCTTGTGGAAGTGTTTTCCCTTTTGAAAATTAACATGGGTGGCAATATGGTGCCGTCTGCACAGCAAGACAACACAACCATGTAATGGGTTTTCTCATGTCCGGAGGTTTTCACAGTGATAGTTTTGCCATCTTTCAAATCAACAGACCTATTAGATGGCACATCAAAGGTTAGCGGGACTTCACCTATATTCCTAATCTGGCCAATTTCTAACCCATTTTTCTTCCTAGCGTAAATTACAAATTTATGAAAAGACAGAATCTTAGATTCATATTCTTTTTCGCATTTTTTGCGCAATTCTAGTTTTGGTGCACATAGCAAGGCCACATCGCCTCATAAATCTGTAGCACCACGATGGTGATCCAGTAAAATCGTGAATGCCTTTCTCGACAGCAATGCGTTTGGCTTCATATATTATCATTTTTGTAGAGCCTGAGAAGCCATTATTCCGGTGATTTGTGATCCATTCTTTCATGGCCATGTCTAACTGGCCACTTTGCAGAATGTACACGAAAAGTGTGCTTACTTTTATCCGCTTTTTGCAGCTTATCCTCCTGTTTCCTCCACTCTTATTTTTTCAGTTGGAGTTGGCCCAAAATGTCTCTCCGCTGCTGTGTTTCCATGCTCCTTAGCATATTTTACTACCTCTAGTTTAAAAGGAATCTTATATGCTAGTCTTTTCTGTTTTATCATCCTTGTATGTAGAATGGGGGAGGTTTTCTGCAAGAAAATACAGTGCTGAAGGAACTGTCAGTAATGTACCGTATCTCCAATGTTTGGTCTGCAAGTTGAAGTCTCTCCGTGAGTCCAAACAATATAAAACCCTCACAATTTGATGCAGATAGAAAAAAAAAAAAAATACTATTGTATATCACCTGCATATCTCAAGTTGGACTTTGGGACATTCACAGTGGATAAACCTGTTGGCTATTATTCTAGCTAGCAATTCAGACATTGGAAAATGTCACAAGACTATTTCTTATTCTTATTTCAGCAGAATTTAACATGGTCTAAATACAATGCCCAGCTCATTACCATTTTAATCAAATATTCAGTTTAATGAGGACACCGGAACAGATAATGAGCACATGCCTGGCTGCCAGGATAATTTGAAAGTGGTATAATGCACTTGCTACTAGTGCCAGTGTGTCATTCATTCCTTACGCTTCACACATGAAAACAGAGATCTATAAAATTCCACAAGGAAAATTAATGTGCAAATTCAACTTGCACTTTTCAGAGAACTTCCCCATTAATCTGATCCCTGACAATTGAATATGTTGTAAATATAGATCTAACACCCACCCCTGCTTGAGTTGCAGTTAGGAAAGCATGCTGAGCCTAATCGGCAGGCTCAGCTATGTACCGGTACATCAAACGATCATTTTACCTTGAAGGTAAGGTATAGGAAGGCACTGCTGTCCCGGCGAGATCAGTTGCTAGGCGACGAGCGGGGAAGCAGCACGCCGCCGGACAGACTCGATACCGGAACCCCAGCAACCTCCTCTCTGCAGCGCAAAATACGGTACATATTAATATAAAAATGCACTTAGAGTAAAATTACACACGTGTATATATAACTATATTGTGTATATATTATAAATAATAAACTAAATTATTTTTAAAAAATTATATATAATTTTATTCTTACTGTATTTTGATAATAAAGGGAAACTCCAGTGCCAGGAAAACAATCTGTTTTCCTGGTACTGCAGGTCCCCTCTCCCTCCCACCCACCAATCCCCAATTTTCCAAACTAAACAGATTAAAATTTTTTAACCTTTCTTCATAACTAAAATGCTCCATTCCTTTTATCAATTTTGTAGCTCGTCTCTGGACTTTTTCTAGTGCCATAATATCTTTCTTTAGAAGAGGTGCCCAAAATTGCACAGCGTATTCAAGGTGTGGTCTTACCAGCGATTTATAAAGAGGCAAAATTATATTTTCATCCCGAGAATTTATGCCCTGATTTATTCATGACAAAACCTCACTGGCCTTAGCAACTGCAGATTGACACTGCATATTGCTGCCTGATTTGTTGTCTATAATTCCAAAATCCTTCTCGTGTGTGGTTATCCCTAGTTCACTACCATTTAGGGTGTAAATTGCTTGTGCATTCTTAACCCCGAAGTGCATAACTTTGCATTTCTCTACGTTAGATTTCATCTGCTATTTTAGTGCCCAGTCCCCCAATCTATCCAAATCCCTCTGCAACAAAGCAATATCCTGCTCACATTTTATTACTTTACAAAGTTTTGTGTCATCTGCAAACACCGATACATAGCTTTCAATGCCTATTTCAAGATCATTTATAAATATGTTAAATAGAAGTGGTCCCAAAACAGAACCCTGAGGGACACCACTTACCACTTTTGTCCAGCCTGAAAATGTACCATTAATGACAACTCGTTGTACTCTATCCTTAAGCCAATGTTCTACCCAAGAACAAGAATATTCATCTAGACCAATTTCTTTTAGTTTGAAGACTAACCTATTGTGAGGAACTGTATCAAATGCCTTGGCAAAATCCAAGTAGATCACATCCACTGTAACACCCTGATCTATACTTCTACTTACTTCTTCGTAGAATGCAATTAGGTTAGTTTGACATGACCTATGTTTCATAAAACCATGCTGATTATTGCTAATAACAAAGTTCTTCCCAATGAATTCCTGAATATTATCCCTTAATAGCCCTTTAAATATTTTCCCAGTTACAGAAGTTAAGCTCACAGGTCTATAATTTCCAGGCAAGGATTTTGAACCCTTTTTAAATATAGGAACAACATCTGCCTTCTTCCAATCCTCCGGTACAATACCTGAAACAAAAGAATCTTAAAAAATTAAATACAGAGGTTCACTTATTTCCCCACTTAGCTCCCTAAGTACTCGTGGGTGAATACCGTCAGGCCCCGGAGCTTTAGTTACTTTAATTTTCTTTAATATCTGTAGCACCTTGTCTCGAGTTATCCAATCACAAGTTATTTGCAAGTTTTTTTCAGCAATCATTTGCATCTCTCTTGCCATAGTATCCTCATTAATATATACTGAAGAAAAGTAACCAATGAAATGCTTTAATTCAGAACCTTTTGACTTCCAGTTCAGCTTACCAAGACATCGCTCCCACGTGGTCTTGCTTCCGTCCAGAGTGCTCCCTGCTCCTTCCTTACCTCTGTCGGTATGATCCTGTCGGTGTCTGTGCTCGGTGCTATGTGCTCCAGCTTCAGATTGCCCAAACTAACTTTGGTACCAACTCCTATCCTGCCTAGCTATCCTTGCTACGAGCCAGTGCCTCACAGTACTTTTACCTGCTCCAGGGTTCCAAAATCGTGAGTTTCCCGAAAGGGTCCCATTCACACCACACTCAGGCAGACGCCTGGCGTCCGTTCATACAAACAGATTCATTCACTAACTTTCGTTCATACTTACCTTTCTGTTCCATGTTCCGTTCGGGACCTCACACCATGCATGCGTACTCACCATTCTGGCACTAACACTCCAACGCTGTTTGGCAAGCCGGTCGTTCGACAAACAAACCGATTAATTGTTTCAAATCATACTTACTATACACGCGGCCGCTCACTACAACCCCTGGCGACAAAAACATAAATATATTACTGCTCATATGTTTTCTTCTCTTGTTGGGTTACCATCCGTACCCCTTGAGATTCCCAATACGGTGTATTATGCGCAACTGATAGACTAATTGTACTATAAATTAAAAAATTATCAAACTACTATTACTTATTTTACATACACCTTACGTTTCGCTGTTACTAAACTTACTAATTAGCTGTCCCCTATACTATGTATTTACCAAACCTTATTTCTGCTCGCGGTCGCACTTGACTGCTTCAATTTACCATTCCCATTAATGAAGTATTTCTGTTTCTGTTCATACGGTACGTATACTTAGGTGTTATTATTCAGAAATAAATTGGTTTATGCATAACCCACATCCCACCGATCCCTATACATTTCCCTAATACGGGTTAAACCCAGTTCAATAACATGGCTACTAATGATCAAACGACACCCAGTTTCATATACCACCCTCCTAAGTAAATAACTAACTCCCCTACCTCTTTCCTCTCAGGTTTCTAAGTAAATCACTAACCAACTCTAGCATTAACCAGCTTTACCGTATGTCCAATTCCATCCTTTATATTTTCCTGACACATGAGAGTGACCACTAGCTCCTCACGTCCTCGCCCTTATTTTATGTTTCAGGCCTTTCAACTCTCCCCCAGAACTTTGGGGACTCATCGGACTCTTAATCCTAGCTCATTACAGGTATATCATTGATCACCTCATCTCTTGCCTTTATATCTGACTAAGATGATATAGAGGATAACTCTAGCTTTATCCTCAGATAATACCCAAACCTTACGTAAAAGAACTTCTCCTGACAGAACCACTGTCACAAATCCCTCAGATGAGTTCACTCATAAAAAATAAATAAAAATAATAATATATATAACCCCAATCCAGGCCAACCCAGACTTAACCATCAACTTTTTATTTTCAGATTCTCAAGTATCTTTCATTTTCCGTAGTGAACCCTTACGATTCACTAATTAGGTACGTCTCCGTTTACCACTTACGCCCTATATCCCAACTAAGTAGGGCTGTCAACTGGTGATTAATAGCGTCTTGCCCCTAGCTTATTGTAATTAAACTACTCCTGTGAGGCCAACAACCATCCTCATCGGAAGTATACGCCCCTTGGTCCAACGCATAGCTAGAGCATCGCTATAACCTCTGTCTGTTACTATTTAGGGCTTTACCAGTCACACCCAATTACATTGTCTTGTTACAGTCACCCAGAGGCCAACAATCCCGCCACATCATTCAAGTGGCCCCCGCCCACTCTGCCCTCCTCATAGATAGAGCCTATCTCACCACTTGGCACTAGTAGGGCTTCATCTTCCTCATAGGTCAGTTAATGTTTTGCCTCAGGCTTAGCTAGAACCAGTTGACACAGGCACCATTGCTCACGACACATGTTTTCATTTTTAGTATGTCTCAAATTCCTGACCAAGAAGAACAACTGGCTTTACCCAAAACCCCAACCAGGCCTGCCACCCCAAGTACCCCTACTGAGAACTTAGAACCAGCCAGCCCGTACTCTCTCCGGTCATGAAGCTCGCGGCAGAATTACGTTGCATGGGGGTCCCGTTTCCGGCTACAGCCCGCAAGGCCGAACTGTATAAAATATTCATATCCAGCACATGTACTCCCCATCCAGGAGGGAGTACAATCCTACAATTATACTGAGATCAAGGGCTTGATGTCATCTCTCCTGGCCTCTGTCAACACGATTAGCGTTAGGCTGGACAAGTTGGAATCCCCCCAGACATCGTCAATCACCTCTCCTATATCGACCCCCACTCCGGCTCCCCTCCCGCATGGTAATGGCACCCCTATAAATCCAATTCTAAGCATTACCATTCACATCATCACGCCCGCCCACTTCATACCCCCGACCATATGTAAAGACATACTTGAAGGCAAGGACGTAACCCTAGTGTCCTTGCTGATTGCTTCTCAGTGTGTGGTGGAGAACAACACTATAGGGAGGAGTTGGATTTGTATATACACAAGTTGGTGGACCTAGGGCACAAGTGGTTGTTTTTCCTTTTATGATTATCATAAATCTTTTTCGGCTAAGGCAGCGGCATCCCTCACCCAGTTTAATACACATGGCGTAAGCTGGATACAGAACTTTTCTGTCGCCATTTTGCCGGCCAAAAACCTCCATCTTGCGTCTTGTGCGCCTCCATCTCATACTCCACCAACTTGTGCCCAGTCGATCCAAACCTTCCTACCACTAGTCGTGCTTCCTTCGGTTCCTCTACTGTAGACCACAGAGGATTAAAAGACAAGTTGAGCAGACCCATAGTATACCTTGGGAAAGCTCAAATCTGCAACAATTTTAATTCTGGAAGTTAGGGATTTAGCTTGTGCAGATTGTTGCACGTCTGCTCAATTTGTTTCAGGGCACACACAAAAACTATGTGTCCTAATCGTCTTACCCCAAAACAATGACGAACCAAAGTCAGCATTGACAACCTGGCATTTTACCTCCAGGCACACCCTTCCCATCACCTAGTCGACTTCCTGGTCAAAGGTTCACCAACGGTTTCCACACTGGCCTAGTAACACTCCCCACTGGTATTCACGAATGTCCCAACCTACAGTCTGCCCTTCTTGACCCTGTCAGTACTAAATTGTTGTTCATGAAAGAGTTAACAAACGGGTTTATCTTAGGCCCCTTCTCTCACCCCCCATTTTCCAGCTGGTGTACCAACCCAATGGGTTAAGCCACTGGGAAGTTCATTAATTAAAAAAGACTTATCTACGATTTGTCTGCTCCCCATTCTTTATCTACCCTTAGCATTAATTCATTAATCCCCTCTGAAGAGTTCTCCCTACAATATACCACAGTGGATTATGCCATTCATGCTATTTTAAGGGCAGGGAGAGGAGCTTGGTTAGGGAAAACCGATGTTCCCAACGCATTCAAGCTACTACGCATTCATCCATCTCTGTGGCGTGTGCACGGCATCCGGTGGCAGAATAAGTATTATTTTTGCTACTCAGTCCAAAACTGTTTGATATATTTGCCGACACACTACACCCTGTTCCAAATTATTATGCAAATTCTATTTGTGTCACAAAGATTAAATATTTTGTTTTTCAGTTTAACTCATGGATGGCATTGTGTCTCAGGGCTCTTTTGATCACTGAAAACAATCTCGGACACCTGTGATAATTAGATTGCCAGGTGAGCCCAATTTAAAGAAAAACTACTAAAGGAGGGTGTTCCACATTATTAAACAGAGCACCATTTTCATGCAATATGGGGAAGAAAAAGGATCTCTCTGCTGCCAAAAAGAGTGAAATAGTTCAATGCCTTGGACGTGGTATGAAAACATTAGATATTTCACGAAAACTTAAGCGTTATCATCGCACTATTAAGAGATTTGTGGCTGATTCAGATCACAGAGAGGTTCGTGCAGATAAAGGCACATTGAGGAAGATTTCTGCCAGATCCATGCATCGGATCAAGAGAGCAGCTGCCTAAATACCATTACATAGCAGCAAACAGATATTTGAAGCTGCTGGTGCCTCTGGAGTCCCACAGACATCAAGGTGTAGAGTCCTCCAGAGTCTTGCAACTGTGCATAAACCTTCGATTCGGCCACCACTAACCAATGCTCACAAGCAGAAACTGCTGCATTGGGCAGAAAAATACATGAAGACTAATTTTCAGACAGTCCAGTCATCTGGACCATCCAGTGCCGTACAACCCTGGATGGTCCAGATGGATGGAGTAGTGGATGGTTGGTGGACGGCCACCCTGTTCCAACAAGGCTGCGACGTCAGCAAGCCGATGGTGGAGTCATGTTTTGGGCTGGAATCCCGAAGGTGTAAAGATGACCTCTGCAAAGTATGTGGAGTTTCTGACTGACCACTTTCTTCCCTGGTACAGAAGGAAGAACTATGCTTTTCGTAATAAAATCATCTTCATGCATGACAATGCACCATCTCATGCTGCAAAGAATATCTCTGCATCGATGGCTGCTATGGGGATAAAAGGAGAGAAAGTCATGGTGTGGCCTCCATCCCCCCTGACCTCAATCTTATTGAGAACCTTTGGAGCATCCTCAAGCAAAAGATCTATGAGGGTGGGAGGCAGTATACATCCAAACAGCAGCTCTGGGAGGCTATTCTGACATCTTGCTAACAAATTCAAGCAGAAACTGTCCAAAAACTCACAAGTTCAATGGATGCAAGACTTGTGAAGCTGCTATCAAATAAGGGGTCCTATGTTAAAATGTAACGTGACCTGTTAAAATGTTTAAAAAGTTAAAATGTTGTTATAAGTTTGATTGAAATAGCTTTTGATTTCAGTAAATATGCTGCAAACACAACAAATTAAAATTTTCAGTTCTTTACAACCTATAAAGTGTTTTGAAACTTACTGTGCGTAATAATTTAGAACAGTGCATTGCAAGTTTTTTATGTTTAAAAAAAAAATACTGTTATCATTAAGAGGTTTGTTCAATAAAATTTGGATTGTACTCTTAATAGTTGATAACATGAGAATTATGCTGACTGTTATTTACATCAATTATTTAGGTAAATGAGAAAAATATAATTTGCATAATAATTTGAAACAGGTTGTATGTTGGCTGCTCCTAAACATCGCTGAATGTCCCTCAGTTCTACATTATTTGGACAACTTCCTTACCATAGAATCACCTCAATCCTGTCCCGTCAGTCTTCACAAAACCCTGGCTCAATTTGCAGCATTGGAGGTCCCACTGTCCCAAGAGAAAACCATAGGCCTTACCACCAATCTAACCTTCCTGGGTATTCACCTAGACACTGTCTCTTTACAGGGTTGTTTACCAGGGGAGAAGGTGCGGCAAATCGTAGAATTGGTGGAATATTTTCTGGCCAAGGACACATGTACCAGGACAGACCTTACAGACCAACGTTGAACTTTGCCATGAAAATTATTCCACAAGGTCGGGCATTAATTTCTAGATTGTTGTGATTTCTCTCTCTACTCAATACTGCCACTAGCTCTTTATCCCTAGATGCACACGCCAAGGCAGATCTGCACATGTGGCTGTGGTTCCTCTTACGTTGGAATGGAAGAGCCATGCTTCTTATACCCCTATCAGATTCCTCCCCGGTCATATGGACTGATGCTGCAGCTCACACTGGGTTTGCAGCCATCTTTGGCAATGACTGGTTTAGAGATTCCTGGCCAGTAGAGACCCTTGGTTTACTCTCATTCCACACTACATCTGCCCTATTTGAAATCTATCCGATAGTGGCAGTCTCCAGTGTATGGGGGCACCTGTGGCAGGGAAAAGCAATAAAATGCTTCTTCGATAACAAAGCAGCATGTGACATCATAAATAAGGGCAGATCTTCTTCACTCACCATCATGAAACTAATCTGACGGTTGACATGGTTAGCAGCTACGCTGCAATGCCATATCACTTGCATACACATCCCAGGACGCACCAATACAGCCGCTGACGCATTGACTCGATCTAATTTACAGGTCTTCAAAGACCATCCCACAGCGAACACCAGACCGGTCAGCTCCCCCTCTTACCAAGACCTCATCCTGGACTAGTGAGACTGCTATCACGAAGCAGATATGTAACCGGTGCAACCCTCTATACTAACACATCACGGGCACACAATAGAGCATTCACCCTATACACTAAATTCATGACAGACTATCAGATAAGCAACACTCATTCACTGGACTCTATTATTGCATTCATCTCCTTTTGCCACCTTAATCTAATATTATCATTAAACACCATAAAACTATATCTCACAGGAATTCAACATCACATTAGCGTCTATCCCAGCACTAACCCCTTTATGTCTTCTTATCTCATAAAATATATTTTGAAAGGCATTCAACAATTAGACAAACCCACTACCACTTCCAGGCTACCTGTAGACGATCCCAAATTTTGTGCACTCTCTGACATTCTGGACTCCAAACCATTCGAAACCAAAACAAATCTTGTTATAAAAACAGCAGCTTATCTAGCCTTCTATGGTTTCCTATGACCAAATGAATTCACCACCAATGGCATCATGTCTTATCACCAGCACCTTAAAATCACGAACCTCCAAAAAGATACAGACCATTACGTAATCACCATCAATCACACCAAAACAAATCAGCTAGGTCCACTTACCAAAGTCTGCTATTATCCCACCAGTAACCAATGGTGCCCCGTCACATTATTTGACACATATCATTCTACCCTGGCGGGTCTCAATCCTAATTCGCCACAACTGTTATTACATGGTAACCCCTTGACCACTATGAAGTTCATATGCTACGTCAGAACTTTGTGCATCAGACTCTGTCTCGACCCCTCAGGGTTTTCTGGCCACTCTTTTAGAATTGGAGCCGCTTCTGTGGCTTCAAGCCACAATGACCCAGCTTATATTATTAAAAGACTAGGTCGGTGGAAATCTGCTGCATACACCACTTATATTCCACAACGAGAACAAGAATTAAGATTATCATTTAAAGGTCTAGCAATGTAACTCGTGTTCAATAAGGTTATTTGTTTACATCAACCTTTTTGCCCTCTTTTATTACAGGCCTACCCCATACGTTGGTTCCAGCACACCACAACAGACTATTATTTCCTTATGTGGTTATTTTGCTATTATGGCTTATGTCCCCAACTACATATATATATATACTGTATATATATTTCCTGGCCATATCCATGGCAGCACAGTGATGGGTAGCTCCTCCCTATCCCTAATTAGACAGGAACTAATTAAAATAAATGTATAAGTACCTCCTCCTATACCCTCCTCCCTCAGTCTTTTTGTTTCTGTCCTATCCCTATAGGACATGTGTTTTTTTTCCTTGGAACTATTATTTTTTTTTTTTATGGCTTACCTGGGGATTTGTTCCCCTGGCCCCTTGGGAGTTCAGCCTCTCTCCCTTGGGAAGTCTCCAGTTACACGGCCCTGCGCAAAGGTGACCCCCTGGAGAGTACCCCTTTAGTGACCAAGGGTCTGGTACTTGCTGTTACCCAAGGGGTAGCAAGCTATAATGCCTTGTTCCCTAATGCTGCAGTGACCCTAGGGGTAGCAGTGGGCAGGTGAATATGGACCTGGACGTGTACCTTGCTGGTCTGGACTTCTCCCTGTTTCCGGCTTCCCTCTGCCTTTCCCGCTGTCCTTCTGAAGGTGCAAGTCCATGTGGTTTCTCTTTCATTTTCACATGGCGTTCGTTTTTTTGAACGCACATGCGTTCGTATGGTTTGCTAATTGGTTTTGTGTCAGTTCGTGCTTTTAGCCGTTCGCCTCAAATTATGCCGTTCGCTTGAATTTTGACTGTTCGCATGAATTCTAGTGAACGTTCGTTTGTTCATTCGCCTGTTTCACTGGTTCACACACTCGTGGAAATTGTTCTGGCGAATGCTGCATTGCTTCCTCCTATCTCCTGCTTGATTTTCGTTTCTTCTGCTTTTCATTAAGGTAAATGTCTTTTTATTTTTTAAAGTGGTATCCTTCAATTTGTTCTGAATTTCAATTTGAGATTATTTCTTGCATTTGGTTCTGCAGATGGATATGGAAGTCTCAGATTCCTCTAATTCTGATTCTTCCCCACCAAACAAAAGGTCACAATCTAAGTCTTATAGGTAAGCCATGTTTTTTTCTGGTTTGTTTTCTATAACATTTACAAAGAGTGTAGATCACTGATACACTGTTCTGTCCCTGTTTCTGCAGTTCTATGGGGACTAGAGCTTCAGTGTCATCCAAAGGGAAGTCGCCCAAAAGGACTCAATGTGAATCCTGTGATAACAGAGCCCTGGAGGGGAAACATCTCTGTTTTTCTTGCCCATCTGTGGCTGCAAGCCCATCTCAAAGGCAGCCCTCCAGCCAACCTGTGCCTGACATATTGCTGAAAATTTCACAAGCTGTCGCTCTGGGCATTCAGGAAGCTGGGAAGTCCCGCAAGCGACCAAAGTGTTTGGAACCTTCTGAGTGTTCTCCAGAGGTCTCTGATGTGGAGTGTATGTCTATGGAATCCCTGAGAGATCTGGGTTCTTCTTCTGAGGATGTGGTGCTTCCAGCTCCAGACTTCCTGGAACCTGCTGAAATTGATCATTTGATATCCAGGGTCCGCAAGACTCTCAGTTTGAAGTAACCTTCTAAGGATGAGCCTTCCACATCCAGTCACCACTTCTCTGACCTTAGGAGGAAGAGGGTGACTTTTCCAGTCCATGTGACTATAAAAGACCTCATCAAGGAGGAATGGTCCAGATCGGACATAAAATCCTCTGCAAAAGGAAAATGTTCCAGACTGTATACTTTTGTGGACACTGACGCTAAAACATGGGATTCCGCTCCCAAGGTAGATGCAGCCATGGTTAGATTGGCCAAACGTACCACTTTACCTGTTGATGGTGTGGGTTTCTTCAAAGACCCTATGGACAGAAAGATGGATTTCAGTCATTCCATAGCAAATGTGGCTTCAGGTGCTGGCCTTCACCCAGCGGTGGCCCTTATGTCAGTATCCAGGGCGCTTAAGGTTTGGATGGAGAATTTGGAGGAGAATATTAAGAACGGCAGGAGCCATCCCTCCATACTGGACAGCCTAAAAGATTTGAGATTGGCTGTTGACTTCTCATCTGAGGCTGCGGTAGATCTGGTGAGGTCCTTAGCCAGAAATATGGCTCTCTCAGTTTCGGCCAGGAGAGCGCTATGACTCAGATCATGATCTGCTGATGCTTCCTCCAAAGGCAGCTTGTGCTTGATGGGAGAAATCAATCCTGGAGGAGCGGTCCACATGGTGCTAGAGACGGCAAGTCCCGAGGTTACGCACCCTCCAAGAACCCCAGGAATCTGTGACGAGCTCATCTCCCTCTCAGGCGGTGTTGGAGCACACTCGCTCAAATTCCATGTGGCATGGGAGGGATCCGTAGCGACAACTGGGTTCTGGCTATCATCAGAAGGGGATATCTTCTAGTATTTTGCACACACCCTCCTTCCAGTTCCTTCCAAGTCACAAGTTGGCCGGGAGACAAAGTAAAAAGGCTTGCTCTTCATGTCTTCATTTCTTTTCTACAAGAAGAGGGAGTCATTGTACCAGTCCCAGAGTCAGAAAGGACTCACGGCTTCTATTCACATTTATTTCTGACCAAAAAGTCCTCGGGAGGGTGGAGACCCATCCTAAATTTACACAGACTGAATCGATACTTGCATATCCGCAGATTCAAGATGGAGTCCCTTCAATCTATAGTGAAGGCTGTCTTTCCCAATCAGTGGATGTTATCAATAAACTTGTTGGATGCCTATTTCCACATCCCTATAGCCCTAGCACTACTTTCATGCAACTGTTTGCCTTCTGTCCGTACAACGTCACGGTTGGAGGATCAATGTCAAAAAGAGTCATCTTTGCCCGAGTCAGTCCATGACATACTTGGGTGCTCTGTTCGACACTTCAGCGGGGATGGTTCAACTCTCCCCAGAGAGGATCCTGATAATACGGAAAGAGGTTCTGGAGATGTTGGCATGCATGGTGACTTCAGCGAAAAAGGCAATGAGTCTCCTGGATTCCATGTCCTCTACGATAGGACTGACAAGGTGGGCACAATGGAGAATGAGGAGCTTTCAAACAAACTTCCTCCTCCAATTCTCCTCAAAGAGTCTACTCCAGCCCATCAAGATTCCATTGTCAGTTCACAATTCCCTTGTTTGTTGGCTGAACAGTGTCTCCTTAGCCAAGGGCTTCCCTTTGGGAGACGTTCTGTGGATAGTAATAGCGACGGATGCCAGCCATTGGGGTTGGGGAGTCCATTGTCAACGCGACTTTGCGCAAGAGGAGTGGAAGTTCCCTGCGGACAACTTGCCTTCCAATCTCCTGGAACTCTTTGCTGTTCTCGAAGCACTGAAATATTTCTCTCCGTTAATTCGTCACCTTTGGGTGAAGATTCGGTCAGACAATGCTGCGGTGGTAGCCTACATCAACCATCAGGGTGGCACTAGGAGCCGCAGGATGATGGTGTTTATGCATCAGTTGATGTCATGGTCTTAACGACGCCTGGCAGGCCTCACAGCAATTAATCTCCCGGGGAAACAGTATCAGATCGCGGATTTCCTCAGCAGATCCAGAATCGATCCGGGAGAGTGGTCTATGTCGGATGATGTGTTCCGAATGATAGTGGACAGATGGGACCTTCCTCAAGTAGACTTGTTTGCGACACGAAAGAACAGGAAGGTGGAGTGTTTCTTCACGAAGGACAATGATCCTCTAGCCATGGGGAGGGACTCCCTTTCCAGCTACTGGTGATTTCCTCCTGAATTTTCCCATTCTAAGTTCCACTTCGAACGCATACTATGGAATCTGGGATGTTTTCTCTTCCTGGGCTTCCTCGAGGGATGTCTCGATCCAGGGTCCTTCAATATCTTAGACTTTCTTCAGTCCAGCCTCAAGAAGGGTCTGAGCTACAACACCTTGAAGGTTCACGTATCTGCCTTGTCGGCTTTAACTAACCATAAATGGACCTTTGATTCGGACGTGGCCAGGTTTCTTAAAGCTGTACTAAAAATCAGACCTCCGATTAAGCCGTTCGCTCCACCTTGGGACTTGCCTCTGGTTCTCCAAGCTCTAAAGTCTCACCCCTTTGAACCTTTGGATTCAGTGCCTTTCCATTTCCTCTCTGTTAAAACTGCCTTACTGGTGGCTTTGGCCTCAGGCAGAAGGGTCTCAGAACTTTATGCTTTGTCAAGGAGCCTTTCACAGTCTTCCATAAGGACAGGGTCGTCCTTCGTACTATCCCAGAATTTTGGCCTAAGGAAATTGTTCTCCCAGCTCTGCATCCAGTTCCACAAGGAGATCTTTCCTCCTTGGATTTGGTGAGATGCCTCAGAATCTACATTGACAGAACCGCCCCTTGGCGTTCATCTCCAGGCCTCTTTGTCCTTTTATAACGGATGTAGAAAGGGCAGTCAGGCTCCTAAATCTACCATTAGCAGATGGATTGTATCAGCCATCTTCCAAGCTTATCAGGCCTCAAAAGCTCCAGTCCCGCATGGACTCAAAGCTCATTCCACGAGATCCCTCTCCTCCTCTTGGGCCTCATCCGCCAAGGTCTCTCCTAAACTGATTTGTAGAGCTGCCACTTGGTCCTTTGCCAATACTTTCATCAGACATTACCATATATATTAAAAAACAACCAACAATAATGTACCTTATACACCTTAATATATATGCAAAAGATACTTATCAAATGAAGATGAATACAGCCTCCCTCAGATCGCTTCCCAGCTAGCGATCAACTTGACAGCAAAATGTAGAAAAAACAACGAGGGAACCGGCTGATAATCTCTACAAAAGTAAATAGAATATAGTGTAATACAGTTTACAGTATAGACATTGCGCAAATTGAAATGCACTCACTGGATTTTGGACAAATTGAAGCTTGTAAGGTGCCTTCCCCGATAGTATGGGGGGCCTAGGGAAATCCCCTGGATGTTTTCACTCCAACACAGGACTCCGGGTGAAGTTTGGAAAATTGGCTTTAATTCAATATTAAAATATGTTTAAAAAGGAATAAAATAAATATAAATAAGGTCCTACGCGTTTCGTCCCTTTAACAAAATAGGGACTTCCTCAGGGACCACAATATTAAGAAACAATTTGATACAATACAATCAAAGAACAGCCTAACAAATCCCCACCCGAAAAGTCCTTTAAATAGGGCTAATCCCTCATCTTAATTTAGTCACATGTTATCCTCAGACTCTCCTCATTGGTCCTCCATTAATAGGGTTCATCTGTTGCCGATCGCGGCTCCAAGTGTTCACAGCTGATTTCGGAATTGTTCAATAGTCCTCCGACAACTACCGGCACGGAAGTGCCATGCGTTCCGACTGCGTTGAATAAACCGGAAGTGGCATGCGTTCCAACCACGTTGACGGAACCGGAAGTAATGTGCGTTCCAACCTCGTTGTTTTGCGTTCCATTTATAATCTGCAATATCTGGCCATAAAATACATGTAAATACTTCCACTCTACCACTCAAAAGTCACTATTAATGTATTAATCTTATAATTCATACAAGAAATACTATGCTATTCACCATATGAATTCAATAACTGTACACAATCCACTCTAATATACCATATTAAATGTGATTTTATAATATCAATTAGTTCATCCCATATTTTTATGAAAATGTGATTTATATTCATCATTAAATTTATAATAAATTCCAATAAATTCATCAATGTGCTACATTTGTGTCAATCATTATTTATTATCCTAATATAAATTTTTTTTTTTCTTCCTTTTCTCTCTTTCCTCTTTTTTTCCCTTTCTCTCCTCTCTCACCTTTTATATATATATGTAATGTAATGTATTCCTTTTGTTTAATACTAAATAGTGAATCCTTTTGTTTAATACTAAATAGTGAATTGCAATCATAAAAAACACACTAAATCCACTTCAACATTTAATCCCCCTGGTTCCAATGTCTGTAATTTATGGATCCAGTAGGTCTCACGTTGTGATAGTTTTTTAACTCTATCACCCCCTCTCCAATCTGTTGTTACCCTCTCAATACCAATGCACTTAAATTTTGTAAAAGAAAATAGTGAACAATGATTACAGTGAACTGGGATAGAGTGGGTAGCCAAGTTCTTTTTGATATTATTGATGTGTTCCATAAACCGAACTTTTAAAAGTCTCTTTGTTCTGCCAACATATTGTTTGCCGCACGGACACTGCAGTAAATAAACTACATAATCCGTGCGGCAATGTATCTCGGTCTTAATATGGAAAACCTCCCCTGTTATAAAACTAGAGAATATATCCGTGCGTTCTAAATTAACAGTGTGACAAGCTTTGCAGGAATTACAACCCCTAAAAGAACTATTACCAATTGACTTGTGACTGTCCTCATGATGTTTTAAGGCATAACTGGGTGCCAAAATATTCTTAAAGTTTTGGTTTTTTCTAAAAATAAGTTTAGGCCGATCTGGTAAAACAGAATTCAATACCGGATCCTGTTGGAGAATCGACCAATGTTTTTGTAAACTTCTCCTAATTTTAACATGATTGGTACAGTATTGAGTTCTAAAAGTAATTGTATTATCCTGATAAGATTTAACACAAGGTTTGTCCATAAGGTAGTTACCCCTGTCGGATTGTAAAGCCATACGGATTACCCTATCCAATGTATTCTTTTTATAACCTCTTTCAACCAATTTATCCCTGATGTGGCCAGATTGCGTAATAAAGTCATTGACTTGAGAGCAATTCCTTCTCACCCTAGCAAATTGTCCCTTGGCTATTCCTCTAAGCCAAGGGCGGTGATCGCAGCTCTGCTGATGAACATATCCATTGCCATCACTAGGTTTGAAGAAACACTTCGTTTTTATGGAGTCATTATCACATATTAAGGACAGATCCAAAAAACTGATTTCATTCTGATGCCATACAGAAGTGAATTTTAAATTATATTTATTCTGATTTAAATAGTTTTCAAAACATTGAAAAGCAGAAAAAGACCCCTTCCAAATAATAATAACGTCATCGATATATCTCCGCCAGAGCACCAGGTTCTCCCTCCAGTCATGACCAGCCCAAATTGTAAGATCCTCCCATCTCCGCATATAGGTGTTGGCATAACTGGGGGCGAACCTGGTGCCCATGGCGGTTCCCGTGATTTGTAAATAAAATTTATCATTAAAGAAAAAATAATTATGTTCTAAAATAAATTTAACTGAATGTAAAATAAACTCTTTGATATCCTGAGGTAAATGTTGGTCTTCTGTCATGAAATGATTAATAGCTTCCAATCCCAATTTATGACTAATTATAGTATAAAGGGATGACACATCCAATGTAGCCCAACTATAACTAGAATGCCATTCAATATTTTCCAATTCTTGTAGGAATGATTTTGTATCTTTAATATAAGATAGGGAGCCCTGAGCATACTTCTGTAGGTATGAATCTACAAAAGCTGAGAGGTTGGCGGACAAGGAATCTACTCCACTAATTATAGGACGTCCTGGGGGATTAAATAAACGTTTGTGAATTTTTGGAATAAAATAAAAAATTGGAATTCTCGGATTACTGCTAAATAAAAAATCATAATTCGCTTGTGAAATTGTATCATTAGATCTTGCTTCCTCTAATAGATTCTTTAGAGCCAAATTGAATTCCCTAGTCGGGTCCCTTGTTAGTACAATATAAGTTTCATCATCACTTAGGATATTTGATGCTTCCTTTAAATAATAATTAGTAGACATAATTACTATACCCCCTCCCTTGTCTGCTTCCTTGATTATAATATCCTCTCTCTTCTTAAGTTGTTTTAAACATATATCTTCCTCTCTAGTTAAATTTATATTATTCAAATTATGTTTATTAATCACTGTTTTAAACTCCCTATCCACTAATTTTTCAAAAATCTCTAAATATGGACCTCTGTTTTGTGTAGGATAAAAATGTGATTTAGGTCTAAATTTTCGATTTCTTAGTTCCTCCTCATTCATAATTGGAGTCATTGTCTGACTAGATTGCAACATAAAATGTCTCTTTAATGTTAATGACCTGATATATTTTTTTAAATCTATATATAAATTAAACTCATTTGATGTTCTATTGGGTGCAAACTTCATACCCTTTGATAATAACTGTATCTCACTTTCCGACAGGGGTAAACCAGATATATTAAATATACCTTTCTCTCTTGCTTTTGCCTGCAAACTGACCTGATTCTGTACTGAATCCTCTAATCCTCCATTCGTGTTCTCTTGTTTGGAGAATCTATTTGTAAAGGAGAGAACCGATTTCGATGTTCCCAAGGAGTGGTCCTCGGGTGAAAATAATTTGTAATGGGTTTCTCTTTGGGACCTCGGGTTCTCCCCTGAAAATTTTCTTCCTTTTCATTATATTGCGAATTGAATCTGCTATTATGTTCATCTTGTCTGGCTACTTGAGCGTAGGATCTAACTCCCCTTTTTTCAAAGGGACGTGTATTGGCATTTTCATTTTGAGATACTAATCGTTCTCTTGAAAGGGAGCGATTACCCCTTTTTTCAAGTGGACGTGTATTTCTATTGGATTCTAATCGTTCTCTTGGGGGAGTACGTATAATCCTTTTAGTATTCTCCTTTAAATACGAGTCACCTTTACTTCTCCTCCCATGATCATATGATATTGTTTTTTTCCTATAAGGGGAATGAGAATTAAAATGAGAACCTCTATAGGAATGGGGTTTTCTTCTCGATATCCTATTTAAGGTGGAAAAAGTACTATTATTTGTATCTTCCTTGTCCCTTCTATATTTCCTACTTTTAGTCTCAGCAATTTTTTCATCCAGTTGTTTAACATTTTTTTGTAACAAATCATCTTTCTCTTTGTACTCAATACTTCCTAGATCAATCTGTACATCTGTATCTAATAATTCCAATTCTTCCTCAATTTTTTCTTTCATATCTTTTGAATACTTAATGATAAGTTGCATTAACTGGAATGAACAATTTGATAAAATCTCATCCCATTCATTCATAAAATTTTCACTATCTAGACCAAAAGCGTGAGTTTTATCCAACCTTAGACCCCTAGGGATAAGTCCTTCCTTAAGATAATTTTCTAGGAAGGCTATTTCCCACCATTTTTTTGTTTCCCCATATAATAATTTTTCTTTACATTTGAAATATTCATTTAATCCCCTGAGGGGTTGGGGTTTGTCACGTTCTTGGAAAATTGCTTCAAATTTCCTTAAACGGTGTTTATGCATATCAGACAAGAAATCTATGCTGGTAGCCATATCTAAAGAACCCCAAGAATATATGTGGATGACAAATGCTGGGATATGACAAACTAAAAAAACAACCAACAATAATGTACCTTATACACCTTAATATATATGCAAAAGATACTTATCAAATGAAGATGAATACAGCCTCCCTCAGATCGCTTCCCAGCTAGCGATCAACTTGACAGCACCTTTTTTTTATTTTTGTGTGATTTTGTTGTCAGCACATTCAACTATGTAAAGAACAAAGTATTTCAGAAGAATATTTAATTCATTCAGATCTAGGATGTGTTATTTTTGTGTTCCCTTTATTTTTTTGAGCAGTGTATATATATATATATATATATGTGTGTGTGTGTGTGTATGTATATATATATGGTAATGTAGAAAAAACAACGAGGGAACCGGCTGATAATCTCTACAAAAGTAAATAGAGAAAATATAGTGTAATACAGTTTACAGTATAGACATTGCGCAAATTGAAATGCACTCACTGGATTTTGGACAAATTGAAGCTTGTAAGGTGCCTTCCCCGATAGTATGGGGGGCCTAGGGAAATCCCCTGGATGTTTTCACTCCAACACAGGACTCCGGGTGAAGTTTGGAAAATTGGCTTTAATTCAATATTAAAATATGTTTAAAAAGGAATAAAATAAATATAAATAAGGTCCTGTCAGGGGGGCGGAGCTTGCCGCGCTATCGCATGGACGTGTTCTGAGTGAGCTCCGTCCGAGCCGATCGGGAATCCGCTAACATCGGGCACAAACAACACGATGGGCCACCCAAAAAGAGCCTCCACTGCCCAGCACACCACCTCTAAGCAGCCGGCAACCAAATCCGGGGCGCTCACGAAATTTTTCCGCGATAATGCGGACCACCAAGCCGGCGCGCTAGGCCCCAATATGGCGCCGGAATCCCCGCACGACGGCTCAGCCCCTTCGAGCCCGGAGGGCTCAGATGCCTCACAATACCAACCAGATAGTGGCCTGAAAGAAGTGCTGCGCAACCTGCCATCCAAGGCAGACATCGCCGCCATGCTAGACAGGCTGGAGGTATCGTTCCAGACCAAACTGGAATCCCTGGGATCTGATATCCGCCAAGTGAAAGAGAAGGTAAACACCCTGGAAGACGATAGAGACTTACTGACCTCACAAATGCAACACATGCAGGATACAATCCAATCACACACAATGCATTTATCTGCCATGCACAGAATAATAGATGACATTGACAACCGAGGACGCAGAAACAACCTGAGAATCAAAGGGCTGCCCGAACAAGACCAAGAAGACCTCCATGCCACGTTAGCCGACATGTTTAACCGCATCCTGGGTCAAACGGAGGACACACCGATCCTGTTGGACAGGGCGCACAGGGCCTTAAAGCCTCGCGGTACCCAGAGAGACCAACCGCGTGATGTGGTATGCAGGGTACACTATTTCTCCACAAAAGAAGAAATACTTAGAGCCCTGAGACAAACCTCACAACCGCTACTATATCGGAATGACCCCATCCAAATCTTCCCCGACCTCTCCTGGCACACACTTCAAGCACGCCGCACACTGCGCCCTCTCACAGAAGCGCTAAGAGCCAGGAATATTCGATACAGATGGGGGTTCCCCCTCGCTCTCATTGCCACACACAATGGCAAAACGCACTCACTGGCATCAGCACAAGACATTCGGATATTCACAAGAGCTCTAGACCTTCCAGACATCCAAATCCCCGACTGGTACGGTGTCATGCCGACAGCTCCATCAGCCCCACTGCAACAGAGACAAAGGTGGCAAACCCCGGGAAGGAAGAGGAGGAATGACCGACCAGATAATTCGCCAAGCTCCAGCCCACCTACATGCACACAAAATCGCCACTAAAGTCCTTCAGCTCGCCCAGATTGTGGACCGCCATCACTGAACCGACTTCATGCTATTCCTCATCACTACCCTTCTAAATGAACTTTCTACACGCGAAGACCATCTCTGACACGTCTTCTCCGGCCTCGACACTCCCAGCAGTGCCCTCTCCCATTGGCACATCCCATGCGGACCCTGTGACGGGACTGATTGACTACCCTCCCGGTTTACTCATCTGACACCGGTCCGCCACCCACACGGACCCTACGAGTGCTCATGTGCTCCGCCACCACGACCAGGGACACGTAAGATGCTATGCAACCCACTCCAATCCTATCCCCTCCGTCTACCCTTACTCCCACTATGCTCCATATTATGTACCCTACAAAATTTTAACGTTCTAATGTATTAATGAAATATCTTTGCATGCAACATTATGATGTAAGCCTTTCGGCCCCAGGGTCCCTTTTAACCGCTTCCAGCGAGGCAACTGCTATAGGGGCACCATCTCCCCTACTACCTTAATACAGTGTTGAGCGTTTACAATCGAATACGATGTATCCCACATGGACCCTGTATAACTCATTGTACTTAGTGATGCAATTTCTGTTTTTTAATAACGTATCTTTTATTGTCACTGATGGGAGCCTTCCCACGCGCCTCACACCAGTTGTCCTCACCTGCGGATCTATGCCCAGGACAGACCGAGGCGTGGGGGAAGGCTCGGCGGACTGGCTCCAAAACTGTAATAGACTGTTCTCTTCTTTGTTATTTGTTTACTGTTCCTTTTGTTCCTATCTCGTCACACTGGAAGGGGCCCAAGAGCGTAGCTAAACACCCGTCCTGGCCAACCAAGACAGGCTACTCATATCGCCAGAAGGTCACCCCTCAGGCCCCACACAATCCCTAACACCCTCCCTCCCACCTATAAGCACTCTACAACATCATAACTCCCAGAGAGGGATGCCAACCCCGAACCCCACCAACCGAAGTCGCACCTCACCACTCCAAGCAATGACTAAGGGTCCACGATCCCCAGCCCATCTACGACTTTCTTCCATACCACAGAGGATTCCCCACCCCCGACCGCTCGGACGAATCT
This sequence comes from Pelobates cultripes, assembly GCA_933207985.1. Classification (NCBI taxonomy): domain Eukaryota; kingdom Metazoa; phylum Chordata; class Amphibia; order Anura; family Pelobatidae; genus Pelobates; species Pelobates cultripes. Next base: position 105,353,786 of record OW240915.1, read on the forward strand.
CTCATCTCACACGCAGAGATCCCATCTGCCCCCCCCCCTCCACAAACTACACTCTTCACACAGGCATACACCCCCCCCCCCTTACCCGAGACGTCGGGTACTTTCTCAACAACTGAGTAATCAATACTGGAAAACCACCCCAGTAGAGAGGCAACTACAACAATCCCCGGCTATCACCTGTAAATACCCGAGGACCGTTGCCATCGCTACCAGTTGTCCTGGAAACACATAACTCTATAAGGACTCGCTAAACAGGTGTTTCCTTATTTGTAAATAGTTAGTATTTTACTGTTTAACCCCCCCCCCTCCCCCAAGGTCCGAGTTCAAAGACCTTCCACCCCCCCCCCCCCCCCCCTCCCTCCCAAAGACATGGCCACTCTGCGAGTAATCTCTCTAAACGCAAGAGGCCTCAATCTCCCCGAAAAGCGCTCACAAGTGCTATCAGAACTCCAGGCTCAGCACGCAGACATAGCATTCCTTCAGGAAACTCACTTCAAAGAAGGTGTAGCACCCACGCTCCATAACAAGCGCTACCCCACAGGCTATTTTAGCAATTACTCAGACTCCAAAGCGAGAGGAGTGGCCATATTAATAGCCGCCAACACTCCGTTTATATATAAAACCCACAAAACCACGGCCTCTGGGCGGTTACTTATGCTCAAAGGACAAATCGGCAGCACCACGATCACACTAGTCAACCTATATCTCCCTAACAGAAGACAGGGCAAATCACTTAGCAAATATCTCCACATGGTGGAGAGATTCACAGAGGGTATTCTTCTCCTTGGAGGCGACTTTAATATTTCCCTCGACACAACATTGGACACCACATCCACGGCCTCTTCCTACCACTCCACTGCCAGGAGAAGAATCACCTCGCTTTTAGATGACACACGCCTCTTCGACATCTGGCGCACCACACACCCCACGGCCAGAGACTATTCATTCTACTCACACGCAACTAAAACATACTCACGCATCGACATGCTATCCACACAACACCGGTTTCTCCACTTAGTGCAATCATGTGACTATGGTCCCATCACATGGTCAGACCACGCACCCCTGTCTCTTGCCATTCGCATCCCTAACCTGCCGCCAAAATCCTTTCATTGGAAACTGAACGACCTACTGCTAAACAATAATGAAGTCACTGATAAAGCCCGTACCACTATCTCGCAATACTTCCAAGAAAACGCTCACCCCTCCACGTCACCTACCATCCTATGGGAGGCACATAAATGTGTCCTCAGGGGCCACCTCATAGCGATGGCCTCCAAACTCAAAAGACAACGTACCGAGAAAGCCTCCCTACTACTAACTGAAATTAGAACCCTGGAAAACTCCCACAAACGTAATAACGCATTAGACACATACAAACTACTCGTTGAGAAAAGGTCAGAACTCCAACAAATTACCAACGCCAAATTCAAACAGCAGACGCTTTTTACTAAACACTCATACTACTCCCAAGGCGGTAAATGCGGACGCCTTCTAGCCAACGCACTCCGCGACACGAAACAATCCACCTTCATATCCAAAATCAAAACACCATCAGGAGACACGTCCCATAAACTCCCGGATATACTCAAAGCCTTCCAAGAGTTCTATGCCGACCTCTATAACATACGTAAAACCCCACCATCTAGACTCGAACTGGAGCAATACCTTGCTCCCCGAATCAAGCAGACAGTACCCAACAACCTCCTACAACACCTAGAGGAACCAATACACATAGATGAATTCCTTCAAATTGTACGCACCTCTCCCCTAGGGAAAAGCCCTGGCCCAGATGGCTTCACTACCAAATACTATAAGACGTTTTCAGACCTGCTCGCCACTCCCTTCGTGACAGCATATAATTCCCTGATCACCTCCCCTTCCCTACCAGACTCCACACTTGAGGCACACATTACACTCATCCCAAAACCCGGGAAAGACATTTCCCTCTGCGGAAGCTACCGCCCAATTTCCCTCATTAACAACGACCTCAAACTCTTTGCCAAGATTCTCGCCAACCGTCTCCGCCCCCTCCTACAGGGGCTAGTCCACCCTGACCAGGCCGGCTTTGTGCCCGCACGGGAAGCCAAAAACAATACCACTAAGCTGCTCAACTTAATACATCTAGCCCACAGATCGAACACACAGAGCCTACTATTAGCGATCGACGCTGAAAAAGCGTTCGACAGGGTGGACTGGTCCCTCATGTTCGCCACAATGGAGGCAATTGGCTTCGGCCCCCACTGGCTACAATGGCTACGCTCTATATACTCTAGGCCGCGTGCACGCATTAGAGTAAATGGCCATCTATCCGACCCATTCCCAATCACCAATGGCACGAGACAGGGGTGCCCGCTGTCACCACTCCTTTTTGTACTCATCATGGAACCCTTCCTTCAAGGGATTAGAGACAATCCGGCCATTCACGGTTTTAAGGTGCAAAATCATGAATACAAGATAGCAGCCTTTGCTGATGACCTGCTGTTCACGGTTACACAACCGCTGACTTCTATGCCACAAATCCTACAGGAAATCACCTCCTACCATAGGGTCTCCAACTTCAAAGTCAATTATACGAAAAGCGAAATCCTCCCCCTAGTCCTCGCCAACTCCACCAAATCCACCCTTGGAAACTCCCTCCCGTTCCTCTGGGCGCCCAGGGATGTCAAATACCTGGGAGTACACCTACCAACCCATCTCACAGATTTATACGACCTAAACTTCCCACCACTGCTACAGACTATTTCTCGGGACCTGACCAAGTGGCACAAACCACACTTCGGGTGGCTTTGCCGCATTAATATTATCAAAATGAATGTCCTCCCCAAACTTTTATATCTTCTCCAAACCCTCCCCATTACACTACCGACATCCTTTTTCAACGACATTAAGAAGACCTTCACCCGCTTTATATGGTCGCATTCTCCCCCTAGGCTCACATACAACACTCTTACAAGCCACAAACTCCACGGGGGCCTAGGCCTCCCAGACGTAGAACTATACTACAAGGCTACTATGTTACACAGAGTATACGAATGGACCATCCCCAACAACCCCAAACATTGGGTGCTCCTTGAAAAATCTGCCTTTCAATATCCCCTCCTCACTATCCCGTGGCAACGAACAGGGACAATCTCCCTCTTGCAAGCTCACACAAAACACCCCACAATCATACCCACCCTTAAAGTGTGGTCACAAATAAGAAATAAACTAGGCATATCCCCCCACCCATCTCCCCTCTATCCACTGACTTACAACCCGGACTTCACGCCGGGTCTCTCCCCTTCCTCCTTTGCTGCGTTCCCACACACCCACTACCTGCAATTACGCACCCTACTTGACGACCAAGGAATTAGACCCCCTAACGCGTTCTGGGAAGATACGCAACCTACGACCCTACAAAAATTCCGTCACTCTCAACTCACCCACTTCCTATCAACCACCCCCAATATCCTCCAGGGACACCGGCAACTCACCTCATTTGAACAACACTGTGTCTCCAGCGATATCAAAACGAAGCACCTCTCATCCCTATACAAACTGATGCAAACGGAAATATCGCCCGTCCTGCCCAAATACACAAAAGCCTGGGAATCCGATCTCAATCTTTCCCTAACACAATCAGACTGGAAAAACGTGTTTTCCAATATACACAAAACGAGCATGAGCACGCACACACAGGAAGGGAACTTTAAACGACTATCCAGGTGGCACCTTACTCCTTCCAAAATACACGCAATCTTCCCGAATGCTTCCGCGCAGTGCTGGAGATGCCAACACCCCCAGGGAACCCCAAGCCACATATGGTGGACGTGTCCAGTCGTCCGCACTTACTGGTCCAAAATCATTAAGATGATTCACACCATCACCAACGTACAACTACCCCAATCCCCAGAAATTGTACTCTTCCTCCTCCTCCCCCCATCAGTTCCCAAGAACACAAAACCCCTAACCAGCCACCTTCTCACAGCGGCAAACGCCCTCATCCCCAGCCACTGGAAAAAATCAGAAGCGCCCACCATCCGGACATGGATCAATAAGGTTGACTCCATACGCCTTTTAGAAGAAATACACTACTCGAGGTCACACTCATACAACACCTATGAACGCACCTGGAGCCCGTGGCTACACTTCCTAAAAACTGATGAGACCTCCAGAACACCAACTCCCAACTAACTTACTTAAAAAGCCTACACCCCTCCCCCCCCCACCCCTCCCCTCCACTCCCTTTATAGTTTGACAACTCTGGCTGGACACAATTTAGTGGGACTTAATGGTTTCACAAAAGTATAAATTAGGAGGTTGAATCACATTTACTATGGCAAATCAACCAGCAACACCTGGTCTGTGAACCCACAGCACCCAGACTGGAACCTATACTTACCGACCCCACCACAACCGGTACGACCCCGACATAATCAAAACTAACTCAATTTATTTATCTCCTTCTTTCACGCCTCTAAGATCTCTATAACCTACCTGACACAAATAAGTTAGACAAGACCAGCCAGAGTGAAGTTAATGCACAATGTTAAATGTTTGAAAATTCACTGATGAATATTGTTTAATGCTCAGAACTAACCCATAAGTGCATAATGGAATGTGGACATCATACCTTGTGACCCGGAAGAATTCTTCCAACGACATTTCTCACACTACCTTGGCTCCACAACATGACACCATGTTCTGCTCATTATGTTATTTACTCTATGCTAACTCAATGTACAACTCTGTTTGTATGAAAAATTTTGATAATAAAGACTTTTAAAT
>OW240915.1:105358655-105373768 GCA_933207985.1 Pelobates cultripes
GGCTGAAAAAAAGACTAAGTCCCATCGCCGAATGGGACTTAGTCTCTGCAGCTGAAATAATTTCCCATTTACTGAACCAAGTGGGAAACAGCAAGGCAGGCACAAAGGGTTTGCACCAGGTCTGGGGACACAGGGGACACCGTCTTAAAGGGGCCGTGTCCCCAACAAGTCTGGGGACACGGCCTTAAAGGGCAGTGTCCCAATCTTCCTGATGTCCCAAAAAAGGTGTTTAAAGGGCCAGCACCAGTCACATAAAGAGTCCATAAGCCCCAATATGCCCACCGACAGTCTTAAAGGGCCATACACACCAAATAAAAGTGCATACATTTTCACAATCTCCCAGGGGCCATAGTCATGCGGGAGGAGGCTGGCAAATAGGCTTCTCCACAACCCAGGGAAGCAGGGCAATTTGCCATTTAAAGGGCCCGTTACAAATAGCAGTTTGTAACAAGGTGTCAATCCATATCTGCCAAGTGACCCGATGTAGGGGGACCAGTCCCTATTCTGCTCTGTGTCAGTGTGTACCAGGGAACCTTAGGACAGGTGTCAATCCATATCTGCCAAGTGACCCGATGTAGGGGGAACAGTCCCTATTCTGCTCTGTGTCAGTGTGTATCAGGGATCCTTAGGACAGGTGTCAATCCATATCTGCCAAGTGACCCTATGTAGGGGGACCAGTCTCTATTCTGCTCTGTGTCCGTGTGCATCAGGGGCTCTGAGGACAGGTGTCAATCCATATGTCAAGGTGTCAATATGTCATATGTCAGGTGTCAATCCATATTGATTGTGATTTAGGAATGTTAGGTGATTTCTGCCCTTTATGGATTAAAACCAGACTCTGTATCAACTGTGTAATTTTCCATGGGAGTTTTGCCATGGATCCCCCTCCGGCATGCCACAGTCCAGGTGTTAGTCCCCTTGAAACAACTTTTCCATCCCTATTGTGGCCAGAAAGAGTCCCTGTGTGTTTTAAAATTCGCCTCCCCATTGAAGTCACTTGCAGAAGTTCGCGTTCGCCGTTCGCGAACCGAAAATTTCGGGTTCGCGACATCACTAACTGTGACCAAAAGGATACAGTAGCCAATCACATACATACACAGTCAAACACTCCCACAATGACATCACAACCCCTCCTCTCTATCCTGGAGATAATTGGGAAGTAATCCAATTATCTCCAAGGACAGAGGCAAAACTCCATTAAGCACATGGCAGTAAAAAGACAGTAAAAGACATAAAAATACATAATATAAAACTACTGAATGAAATATGCATGTTCAACCTATCCCCAGATAGCTTAGATCTGAGCGCACATTATTACCGAAGGGCACTCAGATCACTTACATACAGTTCAATCGCCATGAAGCCAGAAGCCTTTCATTACACGAATAGGCTCCATGGCATGGCTATCTGGGATAATGCTGTTCATACGGTTAAACTACCGAATGAACAGGCATTCTGTGAAATTACGGTGGATAAGGTTGAAAAAGTCAAAAAGAAAATATTAATTGTTGTAGTGCATTTTAACTGTGTCCTGGATACAGAGTTAGATAAGAAGACCAAGGATAATAAACAAATAAACAAACAGGTAAAAAAAAAAATCAAATATATTGGAAAATATTATGAGAGAAAATAATTTGCTAGATATATGGCGAGTCTATCATTCTACATCACTCATTATCTAGAATTGATCTGGTCTTGGGAGAGTATAGTTTAGTAGAACAAACTCAAAAATGTATAATAAAAGAGTATCCATAGCCGGATCATAGTTATAATCTGTTTGTATTAAAAGACAAAATTAAATATAAACCATTTAGTACTTGGTGTCTGGACGATAGTATCCTCTATAAGGTGGAACATCAGAATCAAATAAAAAAGCTAATAGAATTATATTTTGAAGAATATAAAACTGAAGAAATGTCTTATTCAATAATTTGATGTGCCTTTAAATCGGTGGTGAGAGTATATTTGATAAAATTTAAAAGCAGAATAAACAAAGGAAAAGGGGCCTCAAGGGAAGAACTATATATAGAATACTGCAATCTAAAAAAAAAAAAAATTTCAATAGAAACGATAACACAATTAAATCAACTAAAAGAAAAAGTAACGATATAGAACGTGAACAAATTAATAAAAATCTGGAAAAAATGAAAGTGAATTATTACCAAGATAATAAAATAACAAAATGGCTAACTAATAAGTTCAGAAGGAAAACCGGGAATAATAGGATAATGGGCATTAAAAAAGATCAGATAGAATATAAAAATCCCTCACATATAGCTAAAATGTTCAAGAATTATTATGAGGATTTATACAACATAGCAAAATAATCTGAGGATACACAAAAAAATAAATATTTGAAAGAGACAAAATTGTTCAAAATAACAAAGGAACAAAACAATAACATGAATGCCCCTATTACTAAACCAGAATTTAAATTAGCTATTGAAAGGTTAGTAAAGTTTAAGACCCCTGGCCCAGATGGGATGACCAACAATTTTTATAAAATCTATAAACATATATTATGGGAACATTTAGATAATGCTTATAATGAGATTGTAGAAAAAGTCTCTGGGCCAAAAGAAATGCTTTATGCAAATATAATACCGATTCTCAAAAAAGAGAAAGATCCCCTGAAACCTAAGAATTATCGCCCAATCTCTCTAATAAATGTAGAGTCCAAGCTGTTCTCGGCAACTTTAGCTGAGAATAATTATTAAGAATATTATGAATATTATTTCTTATTATTAAGAATTTAAGAATATTTTACCCAGTGTAATTCATGAAGACCATATCAGTTTTGTTCCCACTAGACAGGCTACTACTAATACGAGACGTTTGATTAATATTTTGGACTGGGAAGAGAGACTCTGTCATTGGATTCAGAAAAGGCCTTTGACAGGGTCGGATGGGGATATATGTTTGAGGTCTTGGAGTCTATGGGTTTCTGTGGATGGATGAAAACAATTAAGACCATATACCAAGAACCAATGACCAGGGCAGTGGGTACGGCTTTCTGTTCTGACTGGTTTACTTTGGGAAATGGCAGATGTTAGAATGCCCGCTTTTGCCAATATTTTATATACTATCCATAGAGCCCCTGGCAGCTAGGATAAGGTCAAACCCATATATCAGGGGGATTCCAGTACTTTCAAAAAATATTAAGATGTGTATGTATGCGGATGATACGATAATAACTTTGACGGACCCTATTGCTTCCATCCCACATTTAATGAAAGAGATTTTCCAGTACAGTGAGATAACAAATTATAAGATTAATATAGATAAATCAGTGGCTATGTTTAAAAATTGTGATGCTGATACAAAAAAACAAATACTAGAAAGGTATAGTTTTACAGAAGCCAAGGGGAGTTTCGATTACCTAGGTATAATACCTTAAGATAGAACAAATAAAACTGTGGAAGAGAATGTTTTGAGATTGATTAGAGCAACAAATGTAACGTGAAAAAAATTGAATAATTTATTTTTGAGTTGAACAGGTAGAATCAATATCATTAATGCTTATATTGTCCCCAAGTGGACATACTTTTTTAAAATGATTCCCCTAAAAATACCAGATAGCGGGTAAGATATTGTCCAGAGAAATTTCAGAAATTATGTTTAGAGGGGAAGAGACCATGCATTAATCTTGATCAGATGACAAACAGCCCTAGAAAATGTGGCATGAATTTCCTTAACATTAAAAAACATTATGAGGCAAAGGGGAGAGGGAAAAAAAAACATTGCTACTCTTATCTCTACTTTTCCAAAATGTATTGAACCGTTATTTCCAATTAACGTATTCCTGTGCAAACCTAATTAGGCAATAGTGGTTATAGCATTCCCATTCCCTCCCACTTACTTTGGCTCTCTTGAGCCTATTAATAAGAAGTGTTGCATTACAATTATATACTGTGACAAAAGTACTCCTTTCCCTTGGTACCTTGTCCTGGGATTGGGGTGTTACACACAGTCTTTTCAGGCTTTAGAGACACTTCACACGCTGGATGAGGTAAACTGACTTGCTCTTTTATTGAGGTTCCAAAATAAATGCACAGTAAGGTATAAAGGTAACAAAAATATATCAAACAAAAGCCTTGCTCTTCTGAGCACTAACTAAACAAAATAATCAGCTAACTGGGTTGGATGGCTTGTCCATTTCCCAACATAAACATAAACATAAACAGCCTTACTGCTTCAGGGTTTTCAGCTCTCTGTTTCCACTCACAGAAACCAAACACAATCTCCCTTCTTCCTTGGCAGGGGAGTACTTAATAGCACTGGTAATTGACAATCCTTTTCAGGTGAGTTAGATTAGGATTCAAACTCCAGAACTGGACTTCTCACCAAGCAACTTCCAAAATGTGGAGTGGAGCACTGGCCCACCCTACTCTCCAGGTGCTCCACCCCAGGGCCCAAATATACACATATTTAAAGTGCAACATTCATTAGAACATAACACATTTCCCTGGGGCTAATTACACAAAGTAAGAACCTTGCAAAATCTGGGGAGGTATATAGGTTCCTTCCAGCACAATTCCTTGCTTTCTGTCACACATCCTCCCCCCCAGCTCAGACCTATAGGGTCGAGCGACCATGGACATTAGAGAGTGCATCCGCGAAAGACCATCTGCATTTCCCTGTTTACTCCCAGCCCTATGCTCAATGGAGAAATTATAGGGTTGCAAGCTAAGGAACCAGCGGGTTACTCTACTATTTTTCTCCCTGTTTTGGCTCATCCAAGTAAGGGGTGCATGGTCTGTCACTAGTCTGAATTTTCGTCCCAAGAGATAGTACTTAAGTGTGTCTACCGCCCACTTTATAGCCAGACACTCCTTCTCAACAATGGAATAGTTTCTTTCCTGGGGATTAAGCTTCCTGCTTAAATATAATATGGGGTGCTCCTCACCCTGAATTTCTTGAGAGAGAACAGCACCTAGTCCTACATCAGATGCATCCATCTGTAAAATAAATTCTTTAGAAAAATCAGGTGTTACCAACACTGGTTGGGCACAACTGGCTTCTTTAAGCTTTCTGAATGCTTGTTCCGTCTCTGGGGACCATTTTACCACTACTGGAGCATTAGCTTTAGTAAGGTCAGTTAATGGGCTTCCAATTGTAGCAAAATTGGATATAAATCTCCTGTAATAGCCAATGAGGCCAAGAAATGTTCTCACCTGTTTCTTAGTCAGTGGTCTCGGCCAATTTCGTATGGCTTCAATTTTAGCAACTTGGGGTTTCACTAGTCCCCTACCAATAGAGTAGCCCAAATATTTTGCTTCCTCTAGGCCAATCGTACACTTACTAGGGTTAGCAGTTAAGCCAGCATTTTGTATTGAGTTAAGGACAGCCTGTACTTTTGGAAGGTGAGATTCCCAATCCTCACTGTGTACTACAACATCATCCAAGTATGCAGCTGCATAGCGCACATGCGGCTTTAGTATTCTGTCCATCATTCTTTGGAATGTGGCAGGGGCACCATGCAAGCCGAAAGGCAAAACTCTGTACTGAAATAGGCCGTCAGGAGTAGAAAATGCTGTCTTCTTTTGCTCGCTCTGTGAGTGGTACTTGCCAATAACCTTTGGTTAAATCTAGTGTAGTGAGGTACCGAGCTCTCCCAAGTCGTTCTACTAGCTCATCAACTCTAGGCATGGGGTATGCATCAAACTTAGAAATAGCATTCAGTTTGCGATAATCATTACAAAACCGTACTGTATTATCAGGCTTTGGTACCAGCACAATTGGACTGCTCCAGTCACTTTGTGACTCCTCAATGACTCCAAGATCTAACATTTTCTTAACCTCTGCTCTGATAGCTTTTCTACGAGCCTCGGGTATTCTGTATGGTTTGAGATTGACCCTTTTTCCTGGTTCTGTTAAAATGTCATGTTTAATCACGCTAGTCCTTCCTGGGACTGGGGAGAATACCTCTTTATTTAATCTAATAAACTCCTTAACTTCCCTTGTCTGGTGTATTGACAGGGTCTCTGAGATATTTACTTCGGGGTCAATATTACACTTATCAGGGAAGGTTGAAGCCTCTGTAGTAACCAGAATTTCCCTTTCTTTCCATGGTTTTAGCAAATTGACATGGTATATTTGCACTTCCTTTCTTCTACCTGGTTGCCTTACTTTATAATTTACCTCTCCCACTCTTTCAATAATCTCATATGGCCCATGCCAAGTTGCCAGGAATTTGTTCTCTACTGTGGGAACCAAGACTAGTACTCTGTCTCCTGGTTGAAATACTCGAATTCTAGCATCCTTATTATAGCTATTCTGCTGATTTTGTTGAGCCTTTTGCATGTGTTCTCTGACTATTGGCATAATGGCTTCAATACGTTCCTGCATCTGAGTTATGTGTTCTATTACACTGCGATGTGGGTTTGCTTCTTGTTCCCAAGTTTCCTTTGCTATGTCAAGTAATCCCCTGGGGTGTCTGCCATATAATAATTCAAAAGGTGAGAAACCCGTGGAAGCTTGGGGTACTTCTCTAATGGCAAACATTAAATAGGGCAATAGAAAGTCCCAGTTTTTCCCATCTTTATCAATTACTTTGCGCAGCATAGCCTTTAAGGTTTTATTAAATCGCTCAACCAAACCATCGGTTTGTGGGTGATAAACAGAGGTTTTGAGGTGTCTAATGTGAAGGAGCTTGCAGAGTTCCTTTGTAACCTTGGACATGAATGGAGTACCCTGATCTGATAGGATCTCCTTGGGAATCCCAACCCGGCTAAACATCATCATTAACTCTTTAGCAATGGACTTTGCTGAGGTTGTGCGCATAGGTATTGCCTCAGGGTAACGGGTAGCATAGTCTAGTACTACTAATATATACTGATGCCCCCTACTGGATTTCACCAGAGGACCCACAAAATCCATAGCAATACGTTCAAAAGGCACTTCAATAATAGGCAAGGGTACTAAAGGGCTACGGTAAGCCGTAAAGGGCGCAGTGACCTGACATTCAGGGCATGACGAACAGTAGTTTTTGATAGCTGCGATTACTCCAGGCCAGTAAAATCTCCTCAAAACACGCTCTCTTGTTTTGTCAACCCCTAGGTGACCCCCCAAAACATGGCTATGTGCAAGGTTTAACACAGTGCGCCAATAGGCTTGTGGTACTAACAGCTGCTTTGTAATAACGGACTCTTTTTTCTCAACTCTGTACAACAGATCATTATCCACTTCAAAATAAGGGTAAGTAAGAGAATTCCCTGGATTGACAGGGGATCCATTCCTTATAGAAATATTATTCCTGGCTACCAATAATGTTGGGTCAGACCACTGTGCACTTCTGAAGTTACCAGGCCTAACCTCTAAATCAACTAACTCTATATCTGGTTCAGAGCTTCTAGAAGGTCCCGCATTAGTTTGTTCTGGGTTTTCACCAACTAATGTTTTTATAGGGGAGTGCTGCATACTGTTAGGCTCATCATCATGATCTCTCTCATCTGCCAGAGTATCTGCAAAAGGAAATTCATCATTCTGTTCACCTGATGGGTTTTCAAAACATGCCCATAGGTCTAGAAAATGGGGAAAATCCCTTCCAATAATCATCTCATGTGCCAGTTTTGGTACCAGCCCCACTCTGCAGTTTACAGTACCACACTGGGTTTTAACAAGTATATCTGCAGTAGGGTAGTTATGTATATCCCCGTGTACACAAGCAATATCAACTTTTCCAGAGTAAACAATATGAGTATCCTGTAATAAGGATTGGTCTAGAAGGGTAACCATACTCCCTGAATCTAGCAATGCCTGTATATTTTTTCCCTCCACATTCACGGTACACCCAGGGTGACTATTCAAATAACCATTTTTTTCCACAGAACATACAACCTGCGAATAGAGTGCAATTCCTTCCCAATTATTACCAAAATTACACTCCATTGGTTCAACATTTTCAGGACAGTCTTTTGCAATATGTCCAAAGTTTCTGCATTTAAAGCATTTTATACCATAATTAGTACTTTTTGATTCATTTGTAGGCTCTTCCCACCTCCCAAAGTCTTTTTCTCTTTTAACAATGTCTCTTGGGTAATAAGACCCTGTTCTCTCATCAAAAGACCCCCTTTTCCCTGGAACAGTCTTACCAGATTTGCTGGGGTTGTAGGTTTTCGGATTCTTGGGTCTCTCTTGGCCAGGAGGTTGAAGCAGTTCTCCCGCTGCTATATACCGTTCAACCAATTCAACCAATTGGTCAGCTGTTTGGGGATTGCTCTGGCTGACCCACCGACGAAGCCCAATAGGTAAGCCTCTTAGGAATCTTTCCATCACCAGTTGCTCCACAATGCGGCTGGGTGAGTTGATCTCTGGCTGCAACCATTTTCTGGCAAGGTGTATCAAGTCAAACATCTGGGAACGAATCGCTTTATCCAGGCTGTAAGTCCATGAATGAAATCTCTGGGCACGGACGGCTGTTGTCACCCCCAGGCGTGCCAGTATTTCTGCTTTCAGCTTCTTGTAGTCACTGGCTTCCGCTGGTTCCAGATCATAGTATGCTTTCTGGGATTCACCAGTAAGAAACGGTGCTAGCAGACTTGCCCATTCCGCTTCAGGCCAACCTTCTCGCTCAGCGGTTCGCTCAAATGCCATCAGATAGGCCTCTACATCATCTGTGGATACCATCTTTTGCAAGTAGTGACTCACTCTGATCACCTTTGGACATTGTGGTAAGTCTGTGGCATCCCTGGCCAGCCTTTGTGATAGACTCTGGATCTCCTGCTGTATGACACATGTGGCACGCTGCTGCTCCTCTCTGAGCACTTGATGCGCTGCTGCCTGTGTTGCTTCAACTTGCTTGAATAAAGCATCTGTATTTTCTTTTTGAGCCAGTACAAGCTGCTGCAGTATAGAAATGCTCTCTTGCTGTATTGCATTAGTCTCTGCAGTCCTCCTGTTTGTCTCTTGCTGTACAGCAGTGGACTGGAGCAAAGCTTTCATGACATCCTCCATTTTCTCAGCAGTCTCTTTCTCCCTACTTACAGACTTTGCCGTGTGCTGCCCGCATTCTCCACCATATGTGACAAAAGTACTCCTTTCCCTTGGTACCTTGTCCTGGGATTGGGGTGTTACACACAGTCTTTTCAGGCTTTAGAGACACTTCACACGCTGGATGAGGTAAACTGACTTGCTCTTTTATTGAGGTTCCAAAATAAATGCACAGTAAGGTATAAAGGTAACAAAAATATATCAAACAAAAGCCTTGCTCTTCTGAGCACTAACTAAACAAAATAATCAGCTAACTGGGTTGGATGGCTTGTCCATTTCCCATAAACATAAACATAAACATAAACAGCCTTACTGCTTCAGGGTTTTCAGCTCTCTGTTTCCACTCACAGAAACCAAACACACTCTCCCTTCTTCCTTGGCAGGGGAGTACTTAATAGCACTGGTAATTGACAATCCTTTTCAGGTGAGTTAGATTAGGATTCAAACTCCAGAACTGGACTTCTCACCAAGCAACTTCCAAAATGTGGAGTGGAGCACTGGCCCACCCTACTCTCCAGGTGCTCCACCCCAGGGCCCAAATATACACATATTTAAAGTGCAACATTCATTAGAACATAACACATTTCCCTGGGGCTAATTACACAAAGTAAGAACCTTGCAAAATCTGGGGAGGTATATAGGTTCCTTCCAGCACAATTCCTTGCTTTCTGTCACAATATATATATATATATATAAATAGAAGGTAGTAAAAATGGCAGCACTCACGGTCTTGAAATAAAATTGCTTCTTTATTCAGCAAGGTTAAAACATGGGAGCAATGTTTCAGTCCCTCTCCGGGACTTTCATCAGGATCAATAGTATTTTGTTGATCCCATGTTTTAACCTTGCTGAATAAAGAAGAAATTTTATTTCAAGATCGTGAGTGCTGCCATTTTTACTACCTTCTGGATATTAAAGCCCCAGGCTAAGCACCCGACACACCCCTCACATATAGCCTGAGTGCAAGGAATTATCAAAAATTTATATATATAAATATATATATATATATGATCCGAATACTTTTATTTAATTTATTAAACTTTTTATTAACTTTTGTTTTAACTTTAAAAACTTCTTTGCAGTCTTTAGGGCAAGCATGTCAAACATTCGGCCCGTGGGCCACATGCGGCCCACAATTCTTATTTTTGCGGCCCGGCTGTCCTGGGGCCCCTTTCAGCTGTGTTGCTGGAACCAGCAAGACAGGAAAAATATTTCCTGATTCTTGCTCTCCCGTCCACAAGAGGGCAGAGTGGCTGTGTGTCTGCTGAACAGACCAAAGCAGCCACTCCCCCTTCCCTCCTGCTTGCAGTGCCAGAGGAGCACCTGGAGCTGGAGGGCAGACAGCAAATCGTAAGGTAGGAGAAGTGGGGCTTGGGGGAAGGGGGCAGTGTATTTATTTGAGAAAGGGAGGGAGGCAGTGTATTAATGGGAGGGTGGGGGCAGTGTATTAATGGGGGGGAGCAGTGTATTAATTTAACAGAGGGAAGGGACAGTGTATTAACTTGGCGGAGGGGGCTAGTGTATTAATGGGAGGGAGGGGAGCAGTGTATTAATGGGAAGGAGGGGGGCAGTGTATTAATGGGAGGGAGGGGAGCAGTGTATTTGAGGGAGGGGGCACTGTATTGATTTGGGGAAGTCAGGAGGCCATTGTATTGCATTGGGAAGGGGGGCAGTGTATTTGAAGAAAGGAGGGGGCAGTGTATTTATTTGAGGAAGGGAGGGGGCCAGTGTATTTTGTTTATTTGAGGGAGGAGGGAGGGAGGGGGCCAGTGTACCCCACACACACACACACACACACACACACAGATAAC
Organism: Pelobates cultripes; assembly: GCA_933207985.1. Lineage (NCBI taxonomy): Eukaryota > Metazoa > Chordata > Amphibia > Anura > Pelobatidae > Pelobates > Pelobates cultripes. The sequence goes on from OW240915.1 coordinate 105,369,458, forward strand.
ACCTCACACACATACTACACCCCTAACACACACAGATACCTTACACATACACCCCCTCACACAGCACCCCTCACACACTACACCCCTCACACACACACTATACCACTTCACACAAACTACACCCCTCAGACACACTACACCACCTCACACACTTTGCACCCCTCAAACACATTACACCACCTCACACACATACTGCCCCTTCACACACAGCACCCCTTACGCCAATACGCTGCACCCCTCACACACACTGCACCCCTCAAAGACATACTGCACCCCTCACACACACACATCACCCCTCACACACATACAGCACCCCATACACACACACACAGAACCCCTCTCACACACACAACCCCTCACTCATACACACTGCACACCTCACACACATACTGCACTCCTCACACACACAGCACTCCTCACACCCACACACTGCACCCTCACACACACACAGCATCCCCCCCACACACAGAACCCCTCACACCCACACACTGCACTCCTCACACAGGGCACCCTTCATATCCACACACTGCACCCCTCACACAGAGCACCCCTCATATCCACACACTGCACCCCTCACACACTCTGCACCCCTCAAACTCACTACACCATCTCACACACATACTGCACCCCTAAGACACACATTGCACCCCTCACACACACACACGCAGAACCCCACACACAAACACACTGCACCCCTCACACACACTGCACCCCCCAAACTCACTACACCACCTCACACATATACTACATCCCTCACACACATCACCCCTCACATACACACACACTACACCATCTCACACACATACTGCACCCCTAAGACACACATTGCACCCCTCACATGCACTCTGCAACACTCACACTGCACGCCTCACACACATTACACCCCTCACACACACACTACACCCCCACACATACTGCACCCCTCACACACACTCTGCATCCCTCACACAAACACTGCATCCCTCAGACACACTACACTCCTTCACACACAAACTACACCCCTCAGACACACTACACCACCTCACACACATACTGCCCCTTCACACACAGCACCCCTTACGCCCCTACGCTGCACCCCTCACACACACACTACACCAACTCACACATATACTGCAACCTTCACACACACAGCACCCCTCACACCCACACACAATACACCACCTCACACACACTACACCCCTCACAGACATACTGCACCCCTCACACACACTCACATCACCCCTCACACACATACAGCACCCCTATACACACACACAGAACCCCTCACACACACACATCACCCCTCACACACATACAGCACCCCCATACACACACACAGAACCCCTCTCACACACACAACCCCTCACACATACACACTGCACACCTCACACACACACTGCACTCCTCACACACACAGCACTCCCCACACCCACACACTGCACCCTCACACACACACAGCACCCCCCCACACACAGAACCCCTCACACCCACACACTGCACTCCTCACACAGGGCACCCTTCATATCCACACACTGCACCCCTAACACAGAGCACCCCTCATATCCACACACTGCACCCCTCACACACTCTGCACCCCTCAAACTCACTACACCACCTCACACATATACTACATCCCTCACTCACATCACCCCCCACATACACACACACTACACCATCTCACACACATACTGCACCCCTAAGACACACATTGCACCCCTCACACACACACGCAGAACCCCGCACACAAACACACTGCACCCCTCACACACTGCACCCCCCAAACTCACTACACCACCTCACACATATACTACATCCCTCACACACATCACCCCTCACATACACACACACTACACCATCTCACACACATACTGCACCCCTAAGACACACATTGCACCCCTGACACACACTCTGCAACACTCACACACACACTGCATCCCTCAGACACACTACACCCCTTCACACACAAACTACACCCCTCAGACACACTTTGCACCCCTCAAACATACTACACCACCTCACACACATACTGCCTTTTCACACACAGCACCCCATACGCCCATAAGCTGCACCCCTCACACACACACTACACCAACTCACACATATACTGCAACCTTCACACACACTCACAGCACCCCTCACACCCACACACAATACACCACCTCACACACACTACACCCCTCACAGACATACTGCACCCCTCACACACACACACACATCACCCCTCACACACATACAGCACCCCCATACACACACACAGCCCCTCACACATACACACTGCATCCCTCACATACACTACACCCCCTCACACACAAACTGCGCCACACACACACACACACAATGCACCCCTCACACACACTCTGCATCCCTCACACAAACACTGCATCCCTCACACACTACACCCACTCACACACAAACTTCACCACTCACACACACACTGCACCCCTCACACATACTCTGCACCCCTCACACACACTCTGCAACACTCACACACACACTGCATGCCTCACACACACTACACCTCTCACACACACACTACACCCCCACACATACTGGACCCCTCACACACACTCTGCATCCCTCACACAAACACTGCATCCCTCACACACACACTACACCCTCTCACACACAAACTGCACCACTCACACACACAGACATTGCACCCCTCAGACATACTCTGCACCTCTCACACACTTACTGCGACACTCACACACACTCTGCAACACTCACACTCACACACTGCATGCCTCACACACACTACACCCCTCACACATACCCTGCATCCCTTAACACACACACACACACTGCGAGTAGCAACATCATCAATAGCTAACATCACACATCACCAAAGAGAAGCAGTTTTCGAGACAGCACATTAGGAGTGAGTTAATGAAATGTTTGACCAAATACAACAGGAATTATGCATTCCCTCCCTTTGTGTTAATCCCACGATGTCTTCTCCACCTTCGCCACCAATCGGGCAGTCTGGTACTGGTAACCATCTTTTAGCCATCGCAACCATGGTTCCGTCCTCTTCTTGAGATGACTTGCGACCTATTCCCACCTTCTCACTCTCTGCTACAAGACCCAGATGGTGCGTTCCACCCCTTGATTCTTCAGAGACTCCTCAGACTTATGGTGTGATTGATTTCCGGGGACCCTGGTCTATGGACAGAGTTTCGCAATCAGCTCTCTGACTTCTCAAAGGCACATGGGCACCCAGTACAAGACAGTCTTACAAATCTGCTTGGCGCACATGGAATAGTTGGTGCTTGACAAAGGCCCTGTTGTGGGCCGGAACTTGTTTCGATTTTGCTCCAATAAATCTTCCCACTGGATTGAACTTGAGTGCCGGGACCAGCACTACTTTTTTGAAAATCACATTGTGAGGATTGGCCAACCTCAGGCCCGTTTTCACTCTGGCATCCAGGAGAGTGCGGTATCCATATTTGTAATTATATTATAAAGTCAAGACTTTATGTCATGTTAATAGTAAAATCTGGGAAATACAATTGCAACACTAAGGAGTTATTTGCATGCGGGAAGTCTTTTCAGTTAACATATGAGAAGCAGGTACACTAAACAATGATTTAAAATCTCACATATTGTAATAGTTTTATTTAAAAACACCTCATCTAGGCAAAAAATAATGGGGGTTTAGTTACATTATACAATCATATATTGCATATACAGTTGCAAGAAAATGTATGTGAACCCTTTGGAATGATATGGATTTCTGCACAAATTGGTCACCAAATGTGATCTGATCATCATCTAAGTCACAACAATAGACAATCAAAGTCTGCTTAAACTAATAACACACAAAGAATGAAATGTTGCCATGTTTTTATTGCACACACCATGTAAACATTCACAGACATTTGTACCATGTCTTTAGAGTGTGCTTTATTGTTGGGTGTATTTCTGTGTTGCGTGTCATTAGATCAGTTCCCAGTCCCAGCCATGGTATGTTGTGGATTGGGGTTGTAAAGAAGCTGGCTTCAATCTGTACCCATTGGGTATTGTTCCAGGGGAGCGCCCACTCATATATTCTTGTGAGGACAATGGCTTTGTGGTATGATTCCAAGTCGGGTAGCCCTAGGGCTCCCCGAGGTTTACTCTTTATCAGGCAGTCGTATTGGAGCCTGGGGGTTTTTCCTGCCCATACAAATGTAGTGAATGCCCATTTGATGTGTGCGAAAAAGTATGGGGGGATGTTAATAGGGAGAGTTTGCAGTAGATAGAGGAGTTTAGGGAGTACGTTCATTTTTAGGATGTGGACTCTGCAGAGCCATCCAAACTGTGGTTTGTTCCATGCCTTGAGCTCTGTCGCCA
>OW240915.1:105373868-105395164 GCA_933207985.1 Pelobates cultripes
CACTACACAGAATACACAATGCTTTTCCATTGCGTTCAATCACTCCAAATGATTCTGTCCAAGCTTCTTGGAATGATCTTCCACTATCTGTTTTAAACTTTGCTTTTTTTGCTGTACTCATATTTTGTGTTTGTGACGTGAGGTCTATAAAAACACAAAATTTATAAAAACAAAAGACTGTAAGGATACATATTGCTCACCAGCACAAAGAAACAGTGCATATCACTTATTACCACACTACAAATGTAAATGGTGGAAAGGACACTTGTCATTTATCACCACACTGCAAGGTTTGACAGTTATAGCGTGCTGGTGAGTGACATGTACCCTCATATTGTAGTAATAAGTTACATAGTTACATAGTTACATAGCTGAAAAGAGACTTGCGTCCATCAAGTTCAGCCTTCCTCACAAATGTTGTTGCTGTTGATCCAAAAGAAGGCAAAAAACCAGGTCTGAAGCGCTTCCAATTTTGCCACACACTAGGAAAAAATTCCTTCTTGACCCAAAAATAGCAGTCAAATGTCTCCTTGGATCAAGCAGCTATTACCCCACTTATTAGAAATTATATCCCTGATATGTCTCTTTGTGTTTGACGGAGTTAGATGCAGAGAGAGGGCACCGGAAGCTTCATTTTGGCGGCTGGTACATGTTTTGTTTTTTTAGTATTCCAGAAGTTATCTCCGCTTAAGATCCCAGTGAGGCTCAGGAACAAGTAATTATAAATCCATAAAGCAAGGTTTCCAGCAGGTAAATAATAAAGCAGTATCCCAACAGCAATCCCAATAACTGGACGACACATAGCATCAGGAGCAGAACTAAACTTTTATTTCCACAGTGGCCTTATAAAGCATGCTCCCATGCAAGGGAGGGATTTCCATTAATTTGTACAGTATCCAATCCTGTTCTGGTAACCTCCCACACATCTCCTCCCCTCAGCATGACTCATAATCCACTTATACAGTTCACAAATTCCCCCAGTTTCTGGATGTACCCCTAAACCTAGGGGTACCCCTTTAAATAGCACATCCCCTGGTAGCCCTGATCTGGGTGAGCAACATATCCAAAAATCACCCAGATCGGACCAATTTGTGGAGGTAATGAAAAGACCGACCGTGCTGGAGAGAACAGCCGAATTGGGTTCCATGCGATGGGGCCCTGCGGTCGGTCACAGTATAAGGGAACAAACTGCACGAAAGGCTAAGGTTACAGAGATCAGGGAGGGTTCGCATGAATCCCCTCGTTCGGTTGTTTCCTTCTACCGAACGAGGGGCCGTTCGGTAGTTTGGAAGCGAACGTATCGTGCATATGGAGGTCTCAGCGGTGTTTGCCTAGTCGAGTGTCCGATTTGGGTTCCAGACACTCGACGGCAAAACACCGCTGTTCGGGAGTTTTAAAATGGCCGCCTCCACGTGTTCGTTTCCTGAATGGCGGCCACCCCGAGAACAAAGGACCTACTGCACAGCTTGTCAATTACCCATTTGCAACATTGTTGCAACGGGTAATTGAAGGCACACTTCACACAGGGGAGGTCTGACTGTTCGGTAGTTTCATTCCCTTAGTTGCTAGAATGATTCTACCGAACAATCAGACGAATACAAGTTATATATACACAAATAATCCTGCAATTTACACGAATACATTCAAACATATGCAATTTCCAGGACAGCCCAGTGCTATCCGCTACGTGGGGCTTGTCACAAAGGCTGAAAAAATTGGCATGTGACAGTAACTCTTTAATGACATAGGTAGCTTGTATCAAGGCCTTTTTAATCATTCTTTTTTTAAATAAAAATGTTTAATCTGGTTTGGATACATACCGGATTCAACCTCTGCAAAAAAAAGTGTCCAAAGTATTTTAAGACATGGGAGCAATTTAGATTAAGTGCTGCAAAAAAATAAATCAAATAATCAAAACAATCAACCAACTGATTATGAAAATAATCAAAACAGCCAATTGATTATGAAAATAATCATTAGTTGCAGCACTGTATCCCTGTACCACTTTCACTGGTACTCTCCACTAATGTAGGCAGTCCGAAATCTACAGAAAATAGTAAAATAAATTTGTTGCACAGTGGTCAGCCCCATCAGAATAAAAACAGTGACACAGCTGTCAGCCCCCATCAAAATAACATTGGTGGCACAGCGGTTAGCCCCCATCAGAATCACTGAATAAAAATGATAAATGGTTTCAAGGGGGGCTGATCTACTAAGCGTAGCTCAAAACAGGTATGGAAGTTACAATACAAAAAAAGTCCTAAGCAGAAATCACATAAAAGAACACCATGAATGCTAAAAGCAATTAAGAGTTAAATACCTGGAGCTAGAATTCGAATAAAATAACAAGGGGGATGACTGAAGCGAGTAAAATAATCTAGGAGAGAGAATCATAGTACAACAGCTAAATATTTTAGACGTCATTCCTTGTCTCCCGGCGGCATCAGCGGAGGGAGCAGTGCTGGAACATTGCTCCCTCGCAGCCCTCTATCCTACCCACCAGTGCCATCTTAACAACATTATGGGCCCCTGGGCAAAACAGTGCACTAGGGCCCTGCCTACACACAACTCACAGGAATAAAAAATTTAATTATAGATAAAATTAAGCTTAGATTTATTAGCATCTCCAACAATTGCAATACATACATACATACATAGAATACACACACACACCGACACACACACACAGACTGCTGAATACACACGCACTGCTAAATACACGCACACAGTCCGCTAAATACACGCACACAGACTGTGTGTGTGTATTCAGCAGACTGTATGTCTATTCCACAGTGTGTGTACTCAGCAGACTGTGTGTGTGTATTCAGCAGTCTGTCTGTGTGTGTATCCAGCAGTGTGTGTATTCAGCAGACTTTTTTTTCCCAACAGTCTGCTGAATACACACACACACAGTCTGCTGAATACACACACACACACACACACAGTCTGCTAAATACACACACAGTCTGCTGAGTACACACACACACAGTCTGCTGAGTACACACACATACTGCTGAGTACACACACAGTCTGCTGAATGATCACAGACTGCATGTATTCAGCACACTGTGTGTATGTGTATTCAGCGGACTGTGTGTGTATGTTAGTGTGTGTGTACTCAGCAGACTGTGTGTGTGTATTCAGCAGTCTGTCTGTGTGTGTATCCAGCAGTGTGTGTATTCAGCAGACTTTTTTTTCCCAACAGTCTGCTGAATACACACACACACAGTCTGCTGAATACACACACACACACACACACAGTCTGCTAAATACACACACAGTCTGCTAAATACACACACAGACAGACTGCAGAATACACTTATATAGTCTGCTGAATACACAAAATGCTGGATACAAACAGACAGAATGCTGAGTACACACAGTCTGCTGAGTAAACACAGACAGACTGCTGAGTACACACAGACAGACTGCTGAGTACACACAGACAGTCTGCTGAGTACACACACACAGTCTGCTGAGTACACACACACACACACGGTGCTGTATGAGAGAGTGGGGAGGTGCTGTATCAGGAGCCGGGGGTGTGCTGAGAGTAGGGTGAGAGTGGGGGTGCTGTATGAGAGAGTGGGGGGTGCTGTGTGAGAGAGTGGGGGGGTACAAGAGAGTGGGGGGGTGCTGTATGAGAGAGTGGGGGTGCGCTGTATGAGAGAGTGGGGGGTGCTGTAGAGAGATGGGTGGTGAGAGAGAGTGGGGGGTGCTGTATGAGAGCGGGGGCTGCTGTATCAGAGTGGGGATGTGCTGTATGGGAGTGGGGGTGCTGTATGAGAGTCGGGGGTGCTGTATGAGAGAGTGGGGGGGTGCTGTATGAGAGAGGGGGGTGCTGTATGAGAGTGGGGGTGCTGTATGAGAGTGGGGGGTGCTGTAGAGAGTTGGTGTGAGAGAGAGTGGGGGTGCTTTGCATGTAGAGGGGGGAGTGCACAATGCGAGAGAGTGGGGGTGCTGTATGAGGGGGGGTGATGTGTGTAAAGGGGGGGTGCTGCAGGTAGAATTTTTTTTTTAATTAATCATTAAAAAAAATATTTTTATTTATATATCCCCCCCTCCCTCTTACCTTTGGTGAAGGAGGGGGGAACACAGTCGGTGGTGGTTAGTAGCTGTATGCCTTGGCTCGCCTCAGGTTTCCTCAGTCCTCCCGCGCAAGGCTGTGGGGAGCGTTGCCATGGGAACGCGCGGCAACGCTCCCCACAGCCTGCTCGTGGGAGGATCGTTCTTCTGGCCAGATCCCTCCCCTTGCCGGCTGCCTCCAAGTCCTCGGAAGCAGAGTGCATTAATGTCGACCCGCGCCACCTGTGGCACGCGTGCTATAGGTTCGCCATCACTGATATAGGGTTTGCAATACTGACAGTCTGGGTCATGGGCATAGTGCAGACATGCGGTTAGGTACTTTTCCATTGTCAGCACAAATAAAAGTTTTGTAAATATGTTGAAAACACTAAGATGTTTCAAATGTAAAAAAGCATATTGCTTCTTGTATCTGCAATGATGTGTTGGGACATAGTTCAAAGTGAGTATCAAAGGTCTCTAACCACAAAAGCAACCCAGTTTAAGCCGCTAGCGCGTTCTTTGAGTGGCCTCTTCCCATAATTTGGCTCCTAATGACGTTATTATATTATTTATTTATCCTCTTCTAGGTCTGCAAAATGCTTTCAATTTACCAATACAAATACAATACAGTAGTTTAGTAGATTAGAATTGCCTCACTTATAAATGTCAGAAATTGTCTGAACTCTATTAAAAATACTATTTCATCATTACCCTATGATCAATGAGGCATACTAGATGAATCTTACTTTGCAAAAAAAAGCTATGATATACATCTATATTTTTTTTTCAACAATCAATATGGATAACAAATGTATTTCTTTGACATTAAAAGTAGAGTTAACTCTGAACTGGACAATACTCCCCTGATAGTACCCCTTTATGAGGGAGAGCCATCTCATTGTCCTTCCAATCACTTTTCAGTTATAGAATCATTTTTAGGATTAGTCAATTTACAAAGAGAAACATGGATTCACGATTTGAACAGCAGCATATTACGGGGCACCTTTCAGTGAGATGTAATATGCGCTTTTCCTGCAAAGGCTCATATTATCAAATAATCTCCAGGAGTGATAGCATGCAATGATTTTATTCTTGACGGCTGTACAGCATTTGACCTATTGTAAAAAAAACTAAAGGCTTGCATTAATGACATGCAAATATTCTTCACTTTACTATTTAAACTCATACACAATGGACATTAACACTTAAAACACCAATTCATTACAAACCATAGAATTCATACTCAGCAATCATTGCAATATCACAAATGTTGTCGCACAAAACAGGACACAACAGACGTAGTAGATACACATAATGGATACCCAGCAGAGGTGCCAATACAAAAGCATATTCATGGACACGCAACTAAACCATAAAAAATAAGTAAATAAATTGCACACTCTGTGTCCCTCAAAAGAAACACAGTTAGACATAATGTAGGTTCCTATGCTTGTGATATATTACAAAATGCAGTCTTAAACTAATACCTCCAATTAAATACGAAACTCCATTCTTATACCTATGTATAATAGGCCTCTCAAAAAAAATAATGAACATTTCTGCAAACTATTTGACTTCTACGGAAGCAGACAACCAGCATTGAAGATAGATCACAAAACTCTGCACATGAACAGAAAAAGTTGAATAAAACATGAAGTCAACCGCAACAATTAGCTACATTGTAGAACAGACCACAACACAGAGCCTCTCAGAACTGTTAGAACTACTCCAACTCCCACTGCTTTTGTTCAACAGCCAATAAAACAGTTATTTAATAAGTTATTAGGCTGGCATTTCGATCTGTATCAATAGATTGGGACACTAATTCAAATATGTTTTAAAACAACACAGCAACATATAAATTAATCTACTCACCAGTTAAGCTGCACACGTTATAATGGGTATCCAAAACACACATTATCACAGTCACCATGTACACACAGAAAATATGGGTACCCACTTTTAATGTATACCATAGCTTATAGCAGATTTCTTTTAAGGTCTCTTATGTTTACTTGCATTTCCTTAATCATTTAATTACATCTAATCTACCATAGTACGGTCTACAAAGAAAGGATCCCTTTATATAGCGCACTCTAGTCTTACATATTCGTTTGAAACTTGCATTAACTAATTGCAAGATCTGTACTCTGTCAGCAAAATTTCTCTTTGAGATGATGCTACATCATCCTAAATCTAATAGAAATTTAGCAAATATTTGGACCAGGTACCACAGAACTAGTGTTATCTGAATTTTTCAGCACTCTCAGAGACTCAACATTTTTATGCTAGACCATGTTAAAAGGCATGGGAAACCCTTGAGTGTACTGGTCAAATTGAGTGTCCAAGGCCCATAGAAATGCAGATTCTACCTTTGTCCATGGTTTTCCGATCCAGACTACAAGCCTGACCAAACTTCAAACCCAACACAGAGGGAGTCTACAGTTGTGGTCACAAGGAATAAAATCTCAGCATCCCTGTACAACAATTTTGTAGATTTTCACAATTTAAAAGAACACATATAATGTGAGACATATTAGTCATTATAGGGGAGTATTCCCCTAAAGATTAAACTACAGAGAATCATACAGCATATGCAGCAGGTGATACACTGGATCATTTAAAGTACCTGTAGCAAGCAAAAGTTAGCTTACAGCACAAAATGAAGCATGTGTTGGACCGCTGAGAATGTAGATGTGGCTAAGGGCTCTAATTTACAAACAAAAAATATATTTACAGTATGGATCCTCTGCAACAAACACACAGGGCAGGGAAAATGTGGTGTTTGATGTTTTACACAGTTAATCCCGTATGGGGACTTAACTTTCAAATACTAATGAGGTAACTCTTGTCCCAGTATGAAAGTACTAGGCTCATCATGCAGACAATGCAACACAATCACACTATCCCACTCTCATGGAAAGTGTAGTGGGCTCATGGTATAGAGGTAGCAGTCATACCAGACATATAGATCCCATTCAATATGATATACAATATAAAACAGTGTAAAAACTTAAATTGGAGAATAGGCAGAGAGAGAATAGTAAATAGGATTAGGGGTCTTTACCCTTTTCCCTTATCTACTCTAAACCCTCCCAAACTATATCTAACCATCAACATATATAAAAGATATATTTTGGAATATAAACCCACTTCTGATGCCGCATACTGTGGGTCTGCTCCTCAGTTACTACTGAAGGATGCTTCCCCTAAAATAAGAGGAGGATACCGCTCCTCTGACGCCGCAGAAGAGACTTCACCTGACCACAGTACACCAACTGTCACAGCAGACACCACCACCGGATTGCCTCTGTGCTCACCACACTTTAAAGTTCAACACCGAAGAGAGAGCTAGTTGGGAGTCACAAAAGACAAAAGTCATCATGTACTCACCAACTATTCTCTTCCGGTTCTGGACATAACCCCCTTTTGATAGTGAGGAATTTTCTCCATCAGGAATTTCCCCTTGCCATTCTATTTTTGTATCAATTTGCAAATCTCTGTATTTCTCCTTGTCCCCAAACCAGCTGGTGAGGAGCGGGAATGAACGAGACAAGACAATGTAAGGTTCGAGGTGACTTTTAACGTATAATGGACTGTGTAACAGGTTATATTCAAGAGGAAACAGGGGTGGTCTTACAAACATTATCCAATCATAACAAAATCATCTATCTTATCTTAACATCTTAACCTACAGCTAGCTTGCAGGTGTATCTTCATGTTCAGGCCTTGCACAAAGCTAAGTTTCAATATAACTACACACTTAGAATTAACACTTAGAATTAAAGATATTAACTTCGCAGTTCTAAATTACACATTACTAAGCAGTTATGATCAAAGGGAGAAAGACAGGAAATAAGGCCAACGGCACATACACACAGGAAATAACACTAACACCTGTTACGTTCTATAGCTTGTGTCTAGGGGTATATTCACTAAGCATTTTATATAGACAAAGTATATTATTTCAAACAGCTGAGATGCTCCAAGTTAGCCAATTTTAAACAGACTGGACATCCAGTCATCTGTAGCTTGAGCCTTGGGTCACTTAGAATTGTAGATAGGCAAAGTGTATTATTCCCAACACATAGCCTTGAAGCTTGTTTATTATTGTTACTGTGTTTTGTCTTGGACAAAATCGCGTAAACATATTATGCACTGAAAGTAGGTAAAAAAAGTAGGCGTCGGTAAATTCCCCATAGGAAAGCATTTTCAATGCTTTTCTATGGAGAGCTCTAATGCGCGTGCGCCAGCGGCCGGGATCAGTCTCGCCCACTGGCTGATGTAAGGAAGGGGAAGAGTGGCGGCGACCCGAAACCACCGCCAAAGGACATCGGCGGGGGTTTTAGGGGGTCTTCAGCAACCGGGGATGGGGGGTGGGAGGGAAAGGGGACCTGCAGTGCCAGGAAAACAGTTTGTTTTCCTGGCAATGGAGTGTCCCTTTAAAGGCCTGTAGAAGTTTACATTCCTTAGATACATTGCTGGAGGTTGTGTTTGTAGAATACCCGGGTATTTGTTGTAGAGTATTGGTTGTCGAGTCCAGCTATCCAAATATTTGTCTAGAATTGGTTGCAGATATTCTATCAACATCATCTGTTACCACTGTGGTGATGGTGTTGGTATTTGTCTTTTGTGTTTGCTTGTTTGTTTTGTTTTTTTCCTTGAAACATTTTTACACAGTTTATGAAGTGTATAGATTGGATAATCTCCGATATTCTTTTACGAAATAAATAAATTGATAGCATTTCCAAGACATTGTCTTAAGTGACATGGATCCCAAACATAGTACATGTTAAGTTTATACAGCAATCGAAGTGGTATCTCAAGAATGCCTCTTTTTGCTGTATTGGAATCTTGATAACACGACATCAGGTGCTGTTGTGCTAAAAATTTTAACAGGTAAAATCTGTGGAAAAATCTTTACATTTGCTATACTTTGTATAATAATGATAGATGAAATAGTTAATCTTTCTAGTGTTTTGTTTTAAAGATAAACACCCTTGTATATGATTTAGATATATAAAGATAATTCAAAGCAGCAAAATATTTACCACCTTTGTTCACAATGGTATGTAAAATTACATTCTCTTTAAATGTTAAAATGACTCTTTTATTCAAAATCTCTAAATCTATTTAGAATAGTTGATAATTGGAAACATGACATTTATTCATCTTTCTTTGTCCTGTTAGGGAGAAGACAACTTATTCCCTAAGTTACAATTAGTAAATATAATAACTACAGTTATTAGTGGCTTAAAATATCAAAAACACCCCAAAATTGTAATAAAAACCTTTTTTTTTTACCAATATCTGAGAGCCATTGTGGAAAGTCACATTCATGAGATTGGATGCTTAACAATGTGAATCTTATGTGTTTAATTATATTTTCCAGTGGCTGTTGGGTGGAGCTTAAAGTGATTTTATTTTTTTTATTATTTTTCAAAAGTGAGTTAAGTAAGAACAATATGAAGGTATTTATATTTTAACTGTTTCTTTATATAAGTAGTTTTAACACTTTAAAAAAAATAATAATAGATAGCAGAATCTGTTGTAACTATAACTGGTTGAAGTAGGGGTATGTTACAATCAGAACATTAATTAACAATCATATGTATGATGTATTGATTAAACAACCAATACATATGGCAGGATCATTACCACAAGGTATATGTACCTTTTAATCATCACAAACCAAATAACATATTCTTGGTATTTGAAAAACAGATAATAAAATATTTGATTACATGTATTTTAATATATATATACATATAGTGGTATGGATGTTGAATTTATATCTTTGACATCTTTTCAACTGTTTGCAAGAGGTGACCTAAGTTATAAATTTCCAAATTTATCATGTATATCACCTGGAAGGGTTTATCCATAATACTATTTTACCTTCCATTGCCTGACCTTAGCTCTGTCAGACTGAACATTAGACATGTGCAATTTGTTTCGGTCCGTATGTGAATTCGGCCACATTTCGGGACATTTGGACATTCGGTACTTCCGAATGTCCGAATAGCTGAATTGCCGAAGTCCCGAATTGCACAAGTTCCGAAATTGCAGAATTTCCAAAGTGTCAAAGTGCTGAAGTGCCGAAGTTCTGAAGCACAGTATTGCCTAAGTACTAATATAGTGGAAGAATGAAGAATGTTACACGGTATACAAGTTTAAATAAAAAGTATACAAACATAACGAGGATTAGGGGCATGAGGGGCATGTCTATTAAACAATGAACAGCCTGTGGCCACTGGCTACTCACTGTTTAATAGACATGGGGCAAAATTTACCAATACTAAGTAATTTTTACTTAGTATTAGTAAATTTGGCTGAAAGACCAATTTAGGTATTTCAGCCTTTTGGTAGATAACTCCCTAATACCGTGGGAATTAGGGAGTTATCTACTAAGCGGCTGCAAGGGAAGTCCCAAAGTGCCGAAGTTCTGAAATTCTGAAGTGCTGAAGTGTCAAAGTGCCAAAGTTCCAAAGTGCCAAACCGAAGTGCCGAAGTCCCGAATTGCCGAAGTCCCGATTTTCAGAATGCCGAACCGAAACCGAAAATTTTCCTCATGCACATGCCTACCGAACATGTTTATCATTATAAATAAAGGTTTGTTATAAGTGAAGAAAAGTTTCTGCCTGTCTTTCAGTTACATTTTAATTGTTGAAGTACTTCACTTATATTAAATAGATTTTATTAATTATACCACTCTGCAAACTTAAACGAATATCGAGTAGTTTCTGATTTAACAACAACATTTTACATTTTCTTCTAAAGTTTAAACATTATTCATTATTGCAGTTGTTACTGTACTCAGATGATCTTTAACTATCTTGATTAAATTATGTAAAGATACATTGCTAATATCAGATAATCTGGCAACCGCTTGGATTTAATCTACAAGGAAATCTAAAAGTAAATGTCCAGTAGATATAAAGGAATCTGCATTATTATATTCATCCTACCCATCCATGAAACAAAAAGATGTTTCCAATTTGCCAAATTCTTTTCATATTCCTTAATTAATACCAGATAATTAGTTCTCCAAATATTTTAAACATTGTCTGTTAAAATTATCCCCAAGTATGTAATCCCTGTTTTATTCATCAAAAGCCCATATTGTCTTTGAATTTTATGTATAGTTTCTTCTTCTGTTGCTATTGACATAATTTCAGATTTGATTTTATTTACTTTATAATTAGACAGGGAACTGTCTATCTCTTCAAACAAATAAGATAATGATATTTCTGGGGAACTAAGAGTCACCAAAACATCGTCTGCATACATGGTTAGTTTGCACTCTGTTGTGCCTATTTTTATACCCTTAATGTTTTTATTGTTACGTATAATATTAGGAGTGGTTCCAGAGACATAATATAAAGTATTGGGGCTAACGGACATCCTTGTCTCGTGCCATTCTTAATATTCATCCAATTCGAGCATAGTCCTTGACCTATTGCCCTAGGAGATGGAGATGCATACAAGGCCATGACAGAGTCAATTAAACTGTCCCCCAGATTAAATGCTCTCATGGTTTCTTCCAGAAACAGCCATTTGACCCTGTCAAAAGCCTTTTTATGCATCAATAGACAACATTAACATTGGTTGTTGTTTTTGTTTTGTAAAATCAATTAGATGCAGTATCTTCCTTATATTACTGTTTGAATGACGGGATCTCACAAATCCTGTTTTATCCATTCCAATTATCAAGGGCAGAATTGTGTTACTTCTCTCAGCCAACATAGCCGAGTATATCTTGGTGTCCGAATTTATTAATGATATTGGTCTGTAGTTTGCTACCCCTATGGGATCCCCTATGGGATCCTTATCTTGCTTCAGAATGGGCAGGATGGATGCTTGAATCATCTCTTATGGAAATCTTTTATTTTGTTTTATTTCATTAAAAAGATTTGTCATATGAGGGGACAATATTTCAGATAGTTTCTTATATAGTATATTAGACATTCCATCCGGTCCTGGGGTTTTATTCATTCTTAATTTTTTTATAGCCTTTTTTACTTCTGTTATTTGAAAGGGAGCATCTAAGATTTCTCTTTGTTCCTGTGTTATTGTCGGTAACTTAGTTGTAGTTAAATATTCTTTAATTCTGTCTACTTTGTTCTTGCTGGGGAATATATATAAAGCGTTGTAATAATTTTTAAATGCAGCTCCAATTTTCTCTGGGGAGTTATGGACTTCATTATTATCTACTATTTTAAAAATTCTAAATTTTAAATTCTGTTTCTTAACTTGGTTAGTCAGAAATCTGTTAGGTCTGATCCCTCTATAGTACCATTTTTGTTTCATTCTTAATAAGGTTTTATTCGCTTTCTCTAATAGCTGTTTTCTAATCTCCTCTTTAATCTGATCTATTTTAATTTTAACCAAATCAGATAAGTTTGTATTGAATTCCCTTCAATTTTTCCAATTGGATATACAAGTTCGGAAACAATTTATAATCTGATATGCATCTAGTTTAATTATTTACCCTCTAATTTCAGATTTATAAGTGCACCATACATTTGTGAGAGTTGTGTTCCCTGTTAAGTTCTCTTTAAAAATGCATTCAGATTCTTTAACAAGTGTTTCAATATTTTCTTCCCTTCTTAATAGGTATTCCTTAAGCCTCCATGATGGTAATACTTTTAAATATTTTTTTTTCTATCTCCATAACTCCATATGATCAGTCCATGTTACTGTTTGAATATTTATCTTTTTCCATTCCCGTATATTTATATATTTAGTCAGTATTTTATCCAAACTTGCGTATGAGTTATGTCTTGATGGGTAGAAAGTATTTTGTTTTTCTAATGGATTGAATATTCTCCATAAATCGTATAGTTTATATTTACCCAAAGTTTCCTGGACTGCTTGAGCCAAGCCTCTTTGGGAGTGATCTATAGTTTTCCCCTTTGGGATACTTTTATCTAGAATAATATCTGATACGCAGTTGAAGTCTCCCAAGCATACAAAAGTGCCTTGAATAGTTCATATAATTTTTCAAGAGTTTTATTAAAAAAATTCACTTGTTTTTTTATTGGGGGCATATATATTCAAAAAGGAGAAAATGTTGTCGTCCATTTTACAAATCAGGAAGAGATAGCGACCCTGTTTATCTGCCTGTTTAAAAATTAACTCATATTTTATCTTGTAGATATCATTATTGCCACCCCCTCTTTTTGCTCTTCTGTAATGCTGCATATTCTACATTTGGATATCCCTTGGGATATCCCTAATTAAGCATTTATTGTCTTGAACCTCTAAATGGGTCTCTTGAATGCAGCATACATCAATTCTATCTTTTTTTTAGCATATCATATAACATGATTCTTTTTTGGGGTACATATAAGCCTTTTACATTAAGAGTAATCACCTTTAAGTTATGCATCCTTTTATCTTTCTTCGTTAATCTAATGTTTGCCCGTTCATCTCGTTCACCGCATGGAGCAAAAAAGTTAGAGAAAAAACAAAAACAAAAAAAACTGAAAAAACACACCCATAAACAACCATACAAACTTACATTTCCTAACTTATAGTACTTAAATCTTCTCAACTTCTGATTAGGAGTCACATTTTTCTTATTGACTCTCCAACCATAAAAAAAAATGGGCATGAGGAAACCCCACATTCCCCATATATGTCCAAAAAAATTTAAAAAGTCATCGAACCAAAGATAAACTTTTGCGGGTGCAGCATACTTTTGTGTGAAATTTATCTATTATGGGAGAAACCACAAAAAAAGGGGGGGCAGCAAAAATCACCCTTTAACTCTTTTGTGTTTATATGAATACTCCTCCACCCTCTCTTGTGATAGGAGGCCTTCTCTACTCTGCCAGTGTTTCCTATCTGTGCATCTCCTTCTCTCATATTATTTAGGTTTCCCTAACTTAATTTCAATGTTAAAGTGTTATCCTTAGCCTATCCTGCTAAATTATTTTATCTGTGTCACGTGATAATTTTTATATGTGTATACATGATGTGCATATCATATCTAATTATTTTCCCTCCCCCTTTACTTCCACTTTTGCTTTCTCTTTACATTTTATGTGCTTAGTGTGCCCCGGTGACCGCGCCTGCCCCGGTGACCGCGCACCCCTATTGGCGCCCCCCGGTGGACAGCGAAGGTAAAGCGTCGCTCGAGCGAGGGAAATTTTATCATATTTATATTTCTTCCCCTTTCCCTTCCATTTTTCCTTTCTCTTTAAATTTTATGTGCTTAATGTGCTTATCATATTTATATTTCTTCCCCTTTCCCTTCTATTTTTCCTTTCTCTTTGATTGTTAAATCTTTTTTTTTGTCAATCTTTGTTTTATTGAGGGAAGATTACAAGGTCAACATTTTCACTCATTACGTTGTGATAAGGCAAAAACCACATAACACGAACTTGTACAATCATACAACATTTTCAGGCCTCTTACTTTTTTTTTTTTTCTTGTGTGTGTGTCCAGTTCATATGTGAGTCATGTGACTTGTCTATTAGTGGCTTTTGAGAGTGGTACCTCAGGGTCTGGTAATGGTTGGCCCGTGAGAAAGTCCGGTCCAGTCAGTAAGTGTCCCGACTTGGGAATATATTGCGCATTTAGGTCGTGTGTGGGAGTCGGGAGAGTCGACATAGAGGTAGAGGTACCTGTCATTGCAACTTGTACGATATTGTCCCTTGGGGGACTGCGGGAACGTTTAGGGGTCTGCTCTGTGGTCTGGGCTCTTTTGCAGCCACCTTGTGTCGTGACTGTGAGGGTAAGTGTGGCTACTGTGGGTTTGTGATGTGTAGAGGCACGAGTAATAACATTCTCTTAACAATTATGAGAGGGAACAAAAGCAAATAAAACAGTTGCAGTAATGTGCTTGGCTGGTGGTTAGGTTGCGTTCGCTGCACCCGAAATTTCTTTCCCTCTTGGTGTGAAGGATCTCGCTCGGCTCAGGTCCCCGGATCGGGTGTCGGAGGAGGCGGTGGGTTCCTCTGAGCGTGGGTTTAGTCCTAGAGTTTGTAGGAATGCTGCCGCGTCTGTTATGGTGGTGAGTTTCAGCTCCCTGCCGTCGATCGTTTTGACTGTGAGTGCTCGCGGTAAGGTCCATCGGTACTCCAGGTAAGGTCCATCGGTATTGGGATTTCAATTCTGTTTTTATTTGCTCAATATGATTATCTAGACAGATTTGTAACTGAGCCTGAGAAATATATTGAGACTCCAATACTGAGGAACTTAGGGAGGTTCTTCTGCCTTTCCTCCTACTGAAATTACTGAGTCATACTGGAGCTCTTCATCATTATTTCTTTTTTTGGAGTTTTGTGGGGAGAACATAGAGGTTAATTTTTGCTTTTGATCTACTTCTGCTTTTTTCTCTTTTTTTTAACTTAATTTCAACTCTCTTGTTTCCTTTTTTTGTAATCATATTTTCTCTGTATGTACTCTTTGCTAATTAGCTGTTAGTACTTTTTTATTTTTACTTTTGCCGCCTATTTAAACACCCTGTGGAAAAAACAGTGCTATGTATGTATATATAGCAGAATCTAGATATAGTTCTGAGTTCTGAGACTACCTCTTTCTGTTTAATATCTTTTTAAGGGGTTCTCTTTTTCCTTTCTCTTTTCCCCTCTTCTTATTTCCATCTATTTCCTTCTCCTTCTTCTTTTTTTCTTTTTTTATTCCCCCCCCTTTCTTTCCTCTTTTTTTCCCTTTTTGTTTCCTTTTCTTTCCCCTTTTCTTCCCTTTTCACTCTTTTTAAATCTCCTTTTCCACTCTATTTCTTATGTTTTCTTTTCCCTTATCCTTTTCTTGCTTTCTTCACTTATTCTTTTCTGCTTTCTTTTTTCCCTTTAAACCACACAGCAGCCTCTGCTCGGAAAGCCCCTCTTTAGGGCTGTACTCACGGTTATCCGAGTGCCAAACCTCAGCGTCCGTTTGCTAAGCACTTTCGGGCATGCACTGTTCTAAGCCTGTCAGGCTCTTCCTCCTCCGACCTCTTTGCCATCTCACTGGTCTGGGGAACTGGTTAAGGATATGCCGGCTCCGTTTGCTGGCTTGCTCTCGAGGGCATCTGTTAGCTTGCTCGAGGGAAACTTCTGTACCCGCCAGTTTCTCAGACGCTCCGCCAACTCAGCGTCTTACGTCATGAGATACTGCTCGACAAATTGGAAGAGATGATTTTGGCCTTTTATATTCTATTCTCTTAGCAGGAATTCTGCTCTTAGTAGGCCATTCTTGTTATTATTTATTAATTGCATCAAGGTTTCTTTCGTTAATTGATGTGTTTCTTCCGAATTCAAATTCACATGCCACCAAATATCATTGTAAAGTTCATTATTACAGAACATGTTTCCAATATAGTTTCTCACTCCAGTAGGAAATCTAGATTCCTCTTCTTCCTGTTAACCACTTGTATGTAACAATCTGTGTCTTGTACTGTGAGGTGCTTTGATAGTCAATCAGGTATTCTCAGTACTATGTTTCATCTTGAGAAATAGCTGGGTTATCAGTTATCAGCCTTTCTTTCTTTTTCCTGTCATCTTCTGTCCAGAATTAGCATAGCACTTCTATTCAGCATAAGAAGGCTGTTTGTGGTAGTCATTCAATGATAAACTATATGGTAAAGTCTTTTCTTGCATCACCTTCATAGGTGCATCCAAAGTCTTTCACAAGCATCTGTCCCGCCTTTTTCTGATTCCAGCATGCTTTGCTAATCTAATGCTTTCCTATGGGGAAGGCCTAATGCACGTGCGGCACTTGCCAAACATGTGCATTTTGACCCCCATCAGAAAATGGTGGAAAAGGTGGAGTGCAGACCCAGCACCAAGGGAGATCGGCCTTGGAAATTGTTGAGTAAATAAAGGGTTTTTAATCCTTTATCTGCTATGGCAGAGGGGAGAGAGAGGTTCGAGGGACAGGGGGACCAGAGGGCACTATAATGTTTGGACTACAACATTGTATTCTTAACACCATAGATTCCCTTTAATGGATCGTTGAAGCATTGAAAAACAGCTAATGGTGACAAACCATTCAAATACTACCTTGTAGAATTATATGAAAAACGACTCAGAATGATTTTTAGGTTTTACTCTTGAATCTTAATTCACTGGGTAGAATATCTTATCAGTTCATATTGATTGATCCTCTCTCACATTTCACCAACACAATAAGAAGAGATGAGATAAATCCTATGTGCTTTCCTTGAATAATTGATCTTAAGTTAGCATTAATGCTCACTTCAGAAAGTAAAATGATTGCCACAGTTCCTACATGTATATAAATTATCAATATTATGACTCTAATCACCTGTACATTGGTGTGTCTTGTTTGCATATTAACAGAAATCAATTTATTGAAAATATTTTAAGCACTTATACTTTACTTGGAAATACGTACACATATAACATGGAAAAAGATACATTGATTTACAGGTTACAAGAGTTTATCACACTTAAAAATATAATTAAGCATATCAAATCAATTAATAGAACGTCCCCCTACAAAAGAAAAAACTATGGAGTGCTTGGAAAACATTTTAGGCTCTATCATTGAAGATCTTATTTGAAATATACAAAATATGCTTAGAATTGATAGGTTTTAAAAAAATATTTAAAACAGAATAACATTATTTTGATCTAACCAAGAAATAGTAAATATAACTGTAAATCCATCTAGAATTCTCCAGTTCCTGCCTTTATTTAAACAGGGAAGTTGAATCACACGTTCTAAACCTTTAAAGACAACTACAGTGATAAGTAGACTTAGCAGCACTTCAGATCCTGGTTATGGTTGTACTCACTGAGGAAGGGATAGAAAATCTATTATTCAGAATCCTTTATTAGGCAAAAAGACTTCCTTATCAAAGGTATGCACACAGTCTTAGCCCTGTTTTTAATTCACAATGTAGACAGAGAAACTACAAACAAATATCCTTACTATATTTCTCCCTAGGTCAAGCATGTCAAACTCAAAGGCTAGCACAGGTCAAATAAACAAGGTTTAAGTTTATGTGGGCCGCAAAAAAAACAACAACTTTTCATAGAAATGAAGGTTTATTTTGAAAAGTACAGTATAAAAAACAGCATCCCCCTCTTCTAAACCCAATCACACTCCTCAACTAAACCCCAGCCCCTCTCTACTAAACCCCAGTCCCCCCTCTAAACAAATCCCTGACCCCCCTCTATACTAAATCCCAGTCACCCTCTCTACTAAATCCCAGCAACCCCCTCTACTAAACTGTTTAAAAAAAATCAAAAAAGCAATATTAGCCCGCAAGCAGATTCCACTCACATTGCCACTGCCAGTATGCGACTCCGGAGTCCAGCCTCTGGTATACCCCCAATGGCGCCATCCGCACCCTATGCCAAATCGGATCCTCCTGCTACTCCTTGAAACCCTGTGAAAGTGGAGCACGTTGACGTCATGTCTGAATCCCAAGAAACAATTTACCCCGCACTCAGGTTCCAATCAATAATCCGGTCATCTATCTGCAGAAGTCAGAGTGCAACAACAAGGAACACAGGCGACACTCCAAGATCTGTGATGGTTTTCTTTATTGTATTATTATTATGTTATTATTTATATAGCGCCAACAAATTCCGCAGTGTTCTTCAGTGGGTGGCCGAACAAACTTAGTTGTAACCATACAAGTTGGACACACAGGAACAGAGGGGTTGAGGGCTCTGCTCAATGAGCTTACATGCTAGAGGGAGTGGTAAAGTGACACAAAAGGTAAGGATAGTATTAGACTAATGACAGTTGCAAGAGAGGAATCAGTCGGGAGCTATTTACAGTTTAACTGATATGCTTTTATGAAGAAGTGGGTTTTTTATGATTTTTTTGGAGTGGAGACTGGGTGAGCATCTAACGGAGGAGGGAAGTGAGTTCCACAGGAACGATGAGGCCCTCGAGAAGTATTGAAGGCGAGCATCACAGGTGGGAGTACAGACAGAAGATAGACTTAAGTCTTCAGCAGAGCGTAAGGGCCTAGACGGGACATACTTGTGTATTAGGCAGGATAGATAGGTGGGAGCAGCATTATGTAGAGATTTTAAAGCAAACCAGAATTTTAAATTGAGCACTGTATCTCACAGGAAGCCAATGTAGGGAATGACAGAAGGGTGAGGCGTGGGAGGTGCGGGCAGACAGGAACATGAGCCTCACCGCCTCATTCATTATGGACTGTAATGGTGCAAGTTGGGAGCACGTAAGACCACTGAGAAGCGGATTACAGTAGTCAAGATGAGAAAGGACAGTGGATTGGACCGGCACCTTAGTCGGCTTTGGCGTTAAGTAAGGTTGGATGCGCACAATGTTTTTGAGATGGAAAAGACAGGATTTGGCAATAGACTTAACATGAGGTATGAAGGAGAGGTCACATTAAAAGAGAACACCTAGGCAGCGAGCCTGCATGGTGGAGCTGATGGTAGCACCATTGACTTGGAGGGAGGGAGACACAGGAGTAGCAACACTTGAGGAAGGACAGACCAGAATTGCAGTTTTGGTCAAGTTGAGTTTAAGGAAGTGGGCAGCCATCCAGTTAGAAATAGCAGAGAGGCAGTTAGAGCCACTAGTCAAAAGGGATGGGGAGAGATCAGGAGAGGACCGGTAGATTTGCGTGTCATCTGCATAGAAATTATATTGGAAGCCAAAGTTAATGAGTTTACCAAGGGAGGCAATATAGATACAGAACCAAGGACTAAACCTTGGGGGACACCAACAGAGAGGAGCTGGAGAGAAGAAGTAGTAATCCCCATATACAGAAAGCAATAGCACCTCAAGCTTCAGTAACAGCAAGGTGGGGACAAAACATTAAAGATATGCTAGTGCCAAGCCATCTGAAATCTATTTCAAAGAAATCCACATGGCTAAAATCCCCAGTATCTGGAACATACCAATGTGGCAGATGTAAAGCCTGCAGGTTCATTCTTCGCCCTTCTAAAAAACTCTCAGACTCTATAAATTCATACGACTTTAATGTCAAAACTTTTTTCATTTGTCAGTCTAAAGGCCTTGTCTACTTATTAACATGTTCATGCAAAAAACTATATGTTGGTAAAACTATCCGTGCATTCAAATGCAGGATTCATGAACATGTAACCTCAGTCAATCCGAGGAGATTAATAGACACCCCTATTTCTAAACACCTTAAATTGAATCATGGTGGTTCCGCAGAAGGTATACGATTCTGCGGCATAGAGAGAGTCTCACTTGGACCCAGAGGTGGCGATTTGGATAAAAAACTGTTACAAAGAGAGAGTTTTTGGATATATAAATTAAAGACTCTCTCACCTCTGGGGCTCAATGAGGGCTTCTCATATACACCATTTATCCCTGATTAGTCTTTCTTTTATTTATCTATATTTGAAAGTTCATTTTATGAATCTTCACGTATTTATTATTATCTTATAATTACTCTCTTGATCTGATACACCTGTATATAATGTAAATAAGTAGGTTTCTTTGTGATGATACTTTGCTATTTTCTTTTACAAAATTTTTCTTTTAGTTATTTGAAAGTTAACTTTCTATTCTAAGGATTGGTTATATACCTTATATGTATATTCCCTGTTTAATATCATTGTAAATATCCCTCCATTTGCTCTTGATCTTATTCTCCTAATAATAATATTTTTTTCTTTTTAAATTTACTAACTATATATATTTCCAAACTTTATATTGGTACTTCTAACTCAATAAAGCAGATTACTCTAATCTTTGAATTTCTCTCTACTTCATAAAGAGTATTAGCATATGTTTGATCGTAATATGTAGCTTAGATACTATACATTCAGGGTTTTGTATCTCTTTATTTCTCTAACAGACATCTTCGCTATATTTTACTTTATAAGATGAACAAATTAAATATCACGTTGATAAAAGTTTCCTGTTGGTGGCAATACATTTATGCCATTAGAAATATGACAGTATCAATCTGTCAAAACATTGTTATTTCTTTCCTGTTACTTTCGGACTAAGCCCTTACATCATAAAGTACTTAGTACACCACGTGGGATAGACTAACGTGGTTTGATTGGCACTTGCACTGAAGCTGATCAGTGTGTACCACGTGAGGATCTGACTCGCACACACTTTATTTATGGTGCGAACACTCAGAGTGAATGTCTGGTAAAGCCATTTCCCTTTGGATACACCCCTTTCTGCGAGAGCACGGACATGATTGGAGGGACAATTATGCTGCTACAGGGTTACTAAGGTATGTAAGTATATTCTCATTAATAGTTTGTTTGACTCTGACGAAG
>OW240915.1:105402029-105420119 GCA_933207985.1 Pelobates cultripes
CAAAGCAGGATTCAGTGCTAGGTGATTGGCCACTGGATTAGAATGCCTAATAACTTTATAAAAGCACACATATCTGGGAGCAAATTTAATTGAGAGGACTTTCAAGTGTACATGTTTAGTAATTTGCCAGACCTTATCACCTGATTGATATACAGGAGCAGCACTCCTATGTTTGTCAGCGCTTGTCTTGTAAAGACTAGATTTCTGTAACAGAATGTGTTTTGCATATTCCTATGTTTTCTTTAGATTTTCAGTGTGTTTACCAACCAACGGCATTGAGTGTGAAGGAAATGTGAAGGAAAGAACAATAAGATGAAAACCATAATTAAGAAAGAAAGGACTGTATTGAGTGGATTCACAAACCACATTATTATATGCAAATTCAGCCCAGGGAATCAAGCTAACCCAATTGTCCTGATGAACATAAATAAAACATCTTAAATATTATTTAACCTGTTATTGGTGCAATCTGCTGGCCCATTAGATTGAGGGTGATAAGTCAATGAGAAAATGAGTTTGATACCCATTTGCACACAGAAAGCCCTCCAAAATCAGGAAACAAATTGGGTACCTCTGTCTGATATTATTTCCATAGGTATGCTATGTATATGAAAGACTTCTTTTGCAAATATTTCAGCTAATTCAAGTTATGTGAGTAGCTTTAAGATACAAAATAAACCGCAAGCAGTAGGTGTATTGGTGCTTCAAAATATCACCTTAAGTCAATGTGTGTCAATAAAAATGTACCCCCAACACTTGAAGAATACATGTGGAAAATAACACTATTAGTGAACACCACCCAGTAGATACACAATTATACTTGTCTAGAGTTGGGCTCGGTATTTTCCAATTAGAGATATAAAAATTAATAAAAACAGGATTCAGTAGAAAAAACAATAAACACATATAAAACTGTTTAATGATATAGATAGCACTCACAAAAGTGGAGCTGTGCTAGGCTTTATGTATCAAGCTTCAGGGTGTCACTACTGGGTGCCACCCCTATGCCTCCATAGGACTAGATGGCTAGCGTCACCTGTTGCTCAACGTCTTCCGTTGTTACCGTCGTTCGATGGGCAGTAGGTGTTATACATTTTAATATTGGTATTGGGTATTATATCCTGTTTAGGAACAACAGGAGACACCTCTATTCCAATACAAGCTTGAGGTTCATACTGATGGGACAAAGCATCAGCTGTGTTTTTTGACCCAGGTCTAAAACATAATTAAACATTGACAAGAAAAGAGACCAACGTGCCTGCCTTGCTGATAAGTGTTTAGCTTCTCCATGTTCCAAGACATGGCCTTTAATCCCTGAATGATAACAAGTAATTCTATGTCTACTATTTAATATCTCTTTTCTGTGCCTGATAGTTTTTTAGAGTAAAAACCGCAAAGATGTAAGGGTTGTTCTGGATTTCTTTAGGACAGTACTGCTCCTACTCCTGTCTCAGAGGTGTTTATCTTTAGTAAAAATTGAAGATTCAGACCAGGGTGTACCAAGCATGTAGCTGATGAAAAGTATTTTTTAAGTGTCTCAAATGCTTTCGAAACATCAGGTGTCTATTGCATGGGATTAACACCCTTTTTAGTCATATTAGTCATTGTGGCCCATATGGACGAAAAACCCATCTATAAGGCATCTAGAATAATTTGAAAACTCAATAAACCACTGAATGGCTTTTAGTCCCTTAGACAGAGGCCATATAAATATGAATTCTAATTTAGTAGCATCCATAGATAAACCTTTTCCTGATATTGCATATCCTAGGAAACGGATTTGTGACTGGTTGAAGAGACATTACTCTAATTTACAGTACAATCCATAGTTTAATAAACTGAATAATACCACTTTCACGTGTTTGTGATGTGTCTCCCCGTCTTTAGAGTATATCAGAATATCGTCAAGATATACTAAAGCACATTCCTGTAGAGTGTCCCTTAACATGTCATTAATCAAACTTGGAAGACAGCTGGGGCATTTCAAAGAGCATCATTATCTATTCATAATGCCCATATCTGGTGTTAAAAGCTATCTTCAGGGGGCGTGGCCTGACACCGAGCTGCATGGACGCATCCTAACGGAGCTCCTGCTACCGGGCGAACTAGGGCTAAAATAATCGGGCTGCAAAAAGAACACACAAGATTCCAGTCTTAAGCTACTACTCCCGAACCTGCAGGGATGTCACACAGGCAAAAAAATAAAGCTGCAAAGGCAGATCGCGCCTCCTTTTTCTTGGCCAAGTCGGCGACACCACACGCACGCGAAGGCCGCAGCCCAGATGCAGATGGCGGTGCCGCTCGCTCCGAGGAGGATCCACCTTTATCCCCATTGTCCTCAGATACAGGACCGGAGGACAGCCCGCCTACAACTCAGCAATTGAAAAAAATGCTGTCGGAACTTACTGACACCATTCAGAAGAACATGGCGACGCAGATACAAACCCTCACCGCAGATCTCAGGAAGGAGATTATAGAGGTGAGCCAGCGTACTGCTCAGAGAAGAGGATGGATGATTTCGCTGAAGCGCATAACGGTCTCGCGGACAAGCTGCATGAATTGGACACCGTCCTGCACGACCATGCGGTCAAAATGGCCGACATGGAGGACAGATCAAGACGCAATAACTTGCGTATCCGCGGTATACCGGAGTCAGTGCTCAACCCTGCACTTCCCGACTACCTGTTAGACCTCTTCCAAGCACTGTCACCGGAGACGCACCCGGATCAGCTTATCATCGACCGAGCACACAGGTTGAGAAGACCGAAACACCTCCCTAACTCCACCGCGAGGGACGTGATAGTCCGTGTACACTTTTACCATGCCAAGGAGAGGCTAGTTCGAGCATCCCGCACACCAGGCATGCCAGATCCCTACAAGGACTTAAAAATCTTCACGGACCTGTCGGCGGCAACCCTCCAATTTCGGAAAAGCCTGACTCCCCTCACAACAACGCTACGAGCGAAAGGAATTATGTACCGATGGGGATACCCAGCAAAATTGCTCATCCAGTACCAGGACTCACTGCACGCCGTAAGTTCGCTGCCGGCTGGCAAAGAAAAATTTAAGATGTGGGGCCTCCCGGTTGCCACTACAGACGACCATAACAAGGCAAAGATACCTCGGATGACCCCTGAGTGGACCCCGGCCTGAACAAGACCACTCTGCGAGACCTGCCTCTTCTCCTGCGGAGAGAGTGTTAAGTATGCCTAACACTTACTGCGGCACACAGCGCAGTCACTAAGACCTATGAACTGTTGATGACCAAATGTTACTAAAGGCTATGTTCTTACTTTTAGTGTATTACAAGTTAAAAAAAAAAAAAAAATGCCTGCGGCACGAGAAAGCCTCAGCATACTATCTCTTTAAGCCATTCCAAGCCCTAAGAGCCACATATGAGCCACGACAACATCAGGCTCACTTAATGTACCCCCTACATTGCAGCCAAGATCAGCTTGGCGTGCTCCAGCTCTCTTGTGTAGAGCTTAATCAGGGTTTATTCCCCCTTCCCCACTCCCAGTTTATTCTCTCCCTAGTTCCCTCTTTCCCTGACCTATCCAGGTTTTCTTTAGCAGCCTGTAATATCATACCAGACGCAAAAGCCCGTATAAGCAGTACAGTACGACTTGACAGGTCTGATCGTGTAGCTAGGTTTGAGAAATATTTGCTAGATGGTTATTGCTGCAACATAGGAAAAGATGCTGTTGTTATGCTAACACCGGCTCACCTCCACGCACCAGATGTCATATGTAAAACTGATCCCTGATTATCATAAGAGTAGTAACGTATAATGTGAAGGGGTTGAATGTACTGTTTGTGAGATAATATGTGTGAGGTTTTTAAACTAAACTTTATTTTTTTTTTTAATTCAAAAATCTACGATTGGAACTGTGGGAAATATCCATATAGTTATGTAATGCAAAAATGTAAACCAGCATAATCCAACTGATATATTGGATTAGCTTGCTGTCTAGTTTATAAAGGATTCATAGGCAAAAGTGTATGATCAGCAATGTAATTTCAACTTGTTGCTTGTTGCCACTCAAGGTCAACTGATGTTACTGCTCTTCCTCTCTTACCCTCCTTGCAAGATAAGTGCTAACAATGAATATGTGTATGGTGAGAAATGGTAGAATCTAAAATTCCTTTGTTTGTAATTGATAAATGCAAAATTTCAAACTCTATGACTCAGAATCAGTTTTTCTCTGCTTTTCTCACCATTGCTCCCCCCTTTATTAATTAGAACTATCACCCACTGCTAATGGATGGAGGCTGGTGAACCTCTAATTGTCATTTAGGGCCTCCACCCTCTAGGGCCCACAAACCTTAATTTTATTGGAAAAACCCCTTTATTGGATTACGGGGTTGTCTTTATTTACAACAATGAGCAGCCACTGGCTGTTTAGTAGGCAAGCCTGTACTCATGGCACAGTTATTAGGGGCAGGAGGTAGATTCTAAACTCCCTAATGCTAATATGGGGATCATAATGACCCCCTGCCGCTTCTATTTTTTTAATATTGTAAGGAGGGAGCCACAAACCAGTATCTCCCTCCTTGTAATTAGCAAATAAACTAAGACCAAATTACAAATCGATCTTAGTTCTTTGTAATTTCTATTCGTTCATTCATTTTTCTGATGCATGACTGTAGAAGAAGAGGAACATGAATGGCAGAAGAATCAACCCTGGACCTTTCCTCAGGACCATAACCCTTCCAATCAACCAAATATTGAAGACAACCCCTGGACAGATGTAAATCAAGAATTTACTGGATTTCATATTAAACTTGGATAAAGGAGAGTGGCATAACACAATTAGTGAACCTATTAAGATGTTTACTGTATAAAGAATTGATAAAAGCTAAGATTGACATTGCATGTATTCAAGAGACCCACTTTAAGAAAGGCTATACACCAAAGATCTTTACTAAACACTTCCCGTTACAATACCATGCACTCTCAGTAAACAAAACAAAGGGTGTATCTATCCTAATACACAAAGATATCGCATTCACCAGCCAGAGGCAATACATAGATCCCCAAGGTAGATTCATAATCCTACAGTGTCTCATTAACGCAATCCACTACACACTGGTCACGGCATACTTCCCCAATGAGAACTCCAATCAATACCTAAAGTCCCTGCTAACGAAAATAGATCAATATCGCCTAGGCAATTTATTACTATGCGGTGACTTTAACTTCACTCAATCACCCCTGGATAGAACAACCCAGGGAGGCACCAAAACTAGATTGTCGCACGATAAGTCCCACAAAATCATCAACAAAACACTCTCATTACATGACCTCTATGATGTATGGAGAACTCTTAGCCCTGAAACAAGAGATTATACTTTTTATTCAAGGGTACATAATTCGTACTCTCGAATTGATGGGTTTTTTGTTGATAGAGTTACCTTGCCCCTGGTAGCAGATTGCAGGATTGGGGAGATTACGTGGTCAGACCACAGCCCGGTCACCCTGGTACTGAAGGATGAATTCCAATTCACAGGGAAAGGCACTTGGAGGTTGAATGACTCCCTATTAAACGATAAGAAATTTACCGCTAACATTAAAGAGGAGCTTATAACCTACTTTAACCTAAACAATGTTCAAGAGACCACGGCAGCCACGGTCTGGTCCGCGCATAAGGCAGTACTTAGAGGCCTGTTTCTTAAACAAGCTTCGCACATTAAAAGGACCCAAGACTCGGCAATGTTGGAATGCCACACTAAAATAGCGCAACTTTTTGCTTTAAATAAGGCCCAGCCCTCAGTAGAAACAGGGATACAACTCTCCCTGCAGTATGACAAACTAAGAGACTTGACGGCAGACAAAACTAGGAGGCTGCTCCATAAATTAAAAGCTACCGCCTACCACCATAGCGGTAAAGCCACTAAATTGTTAGCAGCAAGATTACGAGACAAATGCAACACACAAAAGATCGCACATCTTATAAATGATAGGGGTCAGAAAATACTAAATCCCAGCGACATATCGCAAGCCTTTGCAAGATTTTATGCCAAACTATATAACCTGCACCTCACGACAGGTATAAACAACCCAACGGAAGACAGCATTTCCAAATATCTTAGCCAGATACACTTGCCACGAGTCACACTAGAACAAGCTATAACGCTCCAACAACCCATAACCTTTGCAGAAGTTAGCGCAGCTATCAAATCTCTGCCTCTAGCTAAATCCCCGGGAGCTGATGGTTTCACTAATGCCTACTATAAGAAATTTGCAGACACACTAGCGCCCCACCTGTTGCGGGTGTACCAACAAGCCTCCGCAACGGGCTCCCTCCCTCCGGAGATGCTTATGGCCACAATTATCACCATTCCAAAACCTGGCAAACCTGCAAATGAATGTAAAAACTTTCGCCCAATCTCCCTCCTCAATACAGATGCCAAACTCTACGCTAAAATTATAGCAAATAGGCTGAGCGGACTTCTGCCAGAATTGATTTGTGACGATCAAACAGGGTTCGTCAGAGGGAGACAGGGCTCGGACAATACATACAAACTGATGCACACCCTGGAGCAGCTCCGGAGGCCTGGCCGAGGGGGTCTGCTTTTAGCCTTGGACGCGGAGAAGGCATTTGACCGCCTTGGCTGGGCCTTCTTGAGACAAGTTCTAAAGAAATACGGTTTCCCCCATCAGACCATCACACAAATTTTCGCACTATACTCGGCTCCGAAAGCTAGAGTTCTGCAAGCCGGGTTCCTATCGGACCCTTTCGAATTATCTAATGGGACCAGACAGGGATGCCCTCTGTCCCCATTGTTATATGTTTTAGCCCTGGAACCACTTCTGGTCGCAATTAGATCCCACCCCAATATTACTGGAATTCTGGTCGGATCTAGAGAAGTTAAGATAAGTGCCTTCGCAGATGACATCCTCCTCTATATGACCCAACCAATGGAGTCTCTGCCCCATGTCATGTCCCTCATTCACGAATATGGATCACAATCCTACTATTCTCTCAATACCTCTAAAACTCAAGCACTTAGCATAGGCGTTCCTGAAAGTGAAATGATAGTCCTCAGAGGGTCGTACCCCTTTGATTGGAGGAAATATGACATTACATACCTAGGACTATTGTTCTCTAAAAAGCATACAGAGCTCTACACGGGCAACCATGTTAAAACGTGGAGAGAATGTGCCCTACAACTAAAAAAATGGTCACCTCTCTATCTAACATGGACTGAAAGAATAGTGGCTGTAAAGATGTCGATACTTCCTAAACTGCAATATATTTTTAGAACGCTCCCGATTCCCGTCCCACACTCCTTTTTTAAACTGGTACAAAAGGAGGTAGACAACTTTATTTGGGCAGGGTCTAGACCGAGGGTAGCCAGGAATCTTTTACATGCTCCAAAAAAGTCAGGTGGACTGGGACTACCAGATGTGAAGGCCTACTACCATGCATCCATACTAGCCACCTTACTTCCCCACCACATGGGTAAAAAGCCCCCTCAATGGGTGGAGATAGAGAGAAACCTGCTGAAGCCCTTCACACTGCCTAACATATTGTGGATAACAAAAGTATACCGCCCGACCCTACCACATCCATCCGACCTCCTCGCCCTCAAACTACAAATATGGGACAAAAGTAGGGCGACACTCTGCTCCCCAACTAAACTTTCACCAGCTACACCAGTGGCGGCCCTCCCGTATTGTATACCGACCTTTCATGCCAATCCTTGGATAGACAACAAACTAACACACCTCTATCATATTCTCCAACACGGGACATTAAAAGACTTCTCCACACTGAGACACACACATAAACTTCCTGTAACCTCACAATTCTCATACATACAACTGAGATCGTTCCTCTACAGGTCAACTAGTGCTGACAGGGTATTGCAATCTGATATGGGACAACCCACGGTGTGGGAACAAGTCTGTATAAACGGGTCATTACCACTCGCATGTAAACCGACCTCCATGTGTTACCGACTCATCGCTAACTCTATTCCATTCCCTGATACTAATGTAGCACAACAATGGAATACAGATCTGGGAGAGCCTATCTCCCCCACACAATGGAATATCTTATTCCAAGACATAAACCAGCTACTCACATCCACTTCCCTAGTGGAGCAACAACGCAAGGGTGTTTATAGATGGTACATGGTACCTACTCGGATTAATAAATTCTACCCAAATAGTTCTCCCAACTGCTGGAGATGTGGATTAGCAAGAGGAGATGTCCTCCATATTTGGTGGCAGTGCCCAGAGCTTAAACCGTTCTGGACGGAAGTTCATACGCTCCTGCAAGACTTGATTGGCATTAATATGCAATTTACGCCCCAAGTCTATATAACGCTAATTCTTCCGAGCAGAACCCCCAGAGCCGAGAGGAAGCTTATATATCACGTTCTCCTCTCAGCTCACAGAGAGATCGCAAGATCATGGAAATCTAAACAATGTCCGCCCTTCGCCAGAGTACTAGCCGCTCTGATAGAACAAAGAGCATATGAAGGAGCATACACCAAATTGTGGCCCCCATCCCATACCTCCGCAAAGGCATGGGAGATCTGGGACACATGGAGATCGGATCGCCTGGATTAATCCCAAAGGGAGCAATCTGTAGAGCTGTGTTTAGAATATGGGTCGAGTCGACCCCCGGACCTTAGAGAGTACAAGCTTATATTGAATACCCATACCCACCCTGTCTCGGCTAACTGTTTTGTACTGTATGACTATGTAATATACTATGTAATATACTATGTGACAATTATAATACTTGCTGCTTTCCCCCCCCCCCTTCCTTCTTCTCTTCTGTATCCCCCCCCTCCCCCCCTGACTAATGTCGGGATTATGACAAAATATTAATAAAAATTGTCAAATTTAAATAAAAAAAAAGCTATCTTCAATTAATTTCCTTTGTGTATTCAGACCAGATTGTAGGCCCCTCATAAATATAATTTAATGAAAACTGTGGAACCTCTAACCTAGTTATTAGCCTCGTTATTATGAGTTATTAAAGGAATAAGCATTCCTTACAGTAATTCTATTTAATCCCACTGTAGTCGATACAAGATCTGAGATTACTTTCTTTTTTGGACACAAAGAAAAAGCCTGCCCCTTCTACTTAATATATTTTTCAAGGACTAGTTTACCTTTGGCTGAAAGAGCACATAGTACCCCTAGGTGGCACAGTACCAGGTACTGGGTCTATTGCGCAATCATAAGGGAGGGGTGGCAATCAGGACTCAGAGTTTTACTTGTCAAATAACTCTTATATATCTAAAGATGGCTCAGGAACCTCTGTAGACAGGGGTGGCATGGCAGGAATATTAATGAGAAGAATAGATTTTACTTTAGTAATATACTCCTGAAGACAATCACTACTCCAAGATGTAATGTCTTCTTTCTTCCAATCAATCAAGGGATTCTGCTGGAAAGGCTGGAGAAGTAATTAACTGTAGTACAATAATTTTGTTATGTAAATACCCTAAATTAATTTGCAAAGGTATGGTTTTGTGAAAGATCACAGGCATTGGAAATGGTCTACCATCCATGGCCTCAACGGCCAAGGGTGTAGGTCTAAACCATGAAGGAATGAAATAATTACTGACAAAGGGACACATCAAAACATTCTTAGCTGCCCCTGGATCTATGAATGCCATAATGTGTAATTCATGTATTTCCCAGATTAAGGTGATGGGAATTAGAAGCCTGTGACCTTTGTTTTATATCATGGAGGACATAGTAGAAAAATCCAAGGCCTGTCCTCCAGAGGAACTTAGGTGCAAGAGCTTTCTGGACTACTGGGACAAGTTAAGTGGAGATGTCCTTTTTTATCCACAAAACAAACACCACTCATCTCTTCTCCTGTATTGTGTTTCTGCCTCAGTTAACCATGTGCTCCCAATTGCATCGGTTCAGGAAGGGCCAAGGCCATATACTCAGCAGGGTTAAATGATGGAGCTAATCTAATGGAAGTCCTCCTGTGTATGTCTCTGATATTTTTCCTTTGCTTAAACAGCTTGTCTATAGAAAATAGGTAAGAAACCAGATCCTCTAAGTTCTCTGGCAAATCTCTGGTGGATACATCATCCAATATACAGACAGTCTATTTAGGAAAACATCAACAAATGCCTGATTGTTCGAGCTTACTTCTGCTTCTATGGACCTGAATTCTAAATTAAAACATAAACATGGGATTGAAGCAGTTAGTACATTTTTGTCAGAAGACAGAGATATTCCAAAGGATAGAGCTGATTTCATTTTGAATTGTATAGAGTTAATTTTTAAACAAAATTATTTTTAATTAGATCATTTTTATAGTAACTGGAAGCGCCATGGGAACCAGGTTTGCTTCCAGTTATGCCAACCTCTTTATGAGGAAATGGAAGGACTAATATAGTTAGTCCAGACGTGGCTGTGAAGTGAACCTGGTCCTATGGTGATGTTTCATTTATGACATCCATATAATTCGGTAAGACCCTTATTCTAATTTGAATTTTTTAAATTATATTAATTCCAATGAAATTGTATTGATATTCACTCCAGTATGACATAAATAATTGACTTCTTGAATGTGACTCTATTCATAGAAAAATAACTAATTAAACCAAATTATTTATTTATTTAAAAACAAATGTAAATGGGTATGTTTATATCCGAAGTGCTCATTGTAAACCTTTGCTCCAGGGTATCGCCAAGAGTCAATTTACAAGAGTTAGAAGGAATTGTTCTGATTTGAAAAATCAGTCAAATCAATTAAACATTTAGTTAACTGAATGAGGTTATAGCAAGAATCCTTTGGAGAAAGATATAAGAAGTATTAGTGGAGTGGACAGACAGAAACTATTAAAGATTAAAAAATAAATTTAAAAAAAGAAAGAAATTAAGCATGACTTCCATTATGATTTTGTAAGAAATCAGAATTCTCAACACTTTAATATAAAAATATTAAATATCTTTAAAAAACATTGGCCTATTCTATTAAATGTCCTATTAAATGCCCTCTTAATAAACCTCCTATTGTATATAGAAAAGGTAAAAAAGTCAAAAAAAATTTTGCAACAAGCTTTGTACAAAAAAAGGAACATTTTAAAAAGAAAGAACCTCCCCAGAAATGGAATACAGACATATTTAGAATTGTAAGGCATGTACATTTAAAAGTACAGAGATAATTTTGCCTAATAGTATTAACACAGGGAAATGTTTTCCAATCAAATCTGTTATTGAATGCAATTATAGAATTGTGATATACCTGTTACAATGTCCTTGTGACAATCAATATCAAAACAGATTATCTCAGCCAGCGCAGTGGAGTTTGGGTGGGGCCTGCCATGAGGAAACCTGCACTGCAGTGGAAAAAGATAGGCAATTTATATTTTCCACGTAAGCGAGGGTAATCTAAATGGTGTTTGACACCTATAGTGTCAGGAATACACATTTGTATTCTTGACACTATAATGTTCCTTTAATTTTTAAATCAGAAGTCATGTTACAGGAGGACCCCAACTCATTCTGTTTCTCTCTCCATTCCCAATGGTCTCATAGAAGTAGGAGGTTTGAAATTGTGAATCCTTATTCAATAATAAATACTTATAATACACTCATGCACACCTTCTCATTAGCACATGTATCCAGACAAAACATTAGCACATAAAACCAATGTGTGGATGCAGCTCATTATATATATATCAGATCAATTAAATTGTCTGTACATGATCAATTGTGATCAAATCCATTGCATCTAAATGACTTTGACCATGGCATGGAATTTGGCATAATGGTACCAGAAAAAAAAGTTAATTTCACACAGTACAGTTTCTAGATTTTACAGAGAATGGTGAGCATCACGTTTTCAAATACTTTGAAAATCTGATGTCAGAGGGTTATAACCAGACTCATACAAGCTGACAGAAAAATAACAATCACTCAGACAACCACTTCTTATAAATGATGTTCTAGATGCAAAGCCAGGTCTACTTGGTACTGGACAAGAGTATGTATTAAAAAGGGTACATGTTGTAATTATGATAAGTGGTTTAATCCAAGTATGTAATTTTCCTTACTGGGTCATGGTAAGGGAAAGAAAAAAAAACTAACAAAAAAAAAGATCTAAATCATCTTACGTGTTAGCATAATTATATTCATTTGATGCTGTAAATGTTACATACAAAAACTTTTATGTATTATTCCACAATACATTTTATAACCACGGGCTTCAAGTAGTGGGAAGTTATTTAAAACCTCAAACATCATTCTTAAGTTATACTATGTTTCCACATGGTCTTGAGCTAGGTCCCCATGGATCATATGGATTCCATGTTATGCTGTGAATTAGCATGGAGAATGCCAATCATACTGATTACTATGTATGTTGTTAAAATGGTTTAATCTATTAACCCTCACAACTAATTAAAATAAATCATCCTAAAACCGAGTAAGAAAGCAAGTAAGGTAATAATCTTGTAAAGTATTTTGTGAAAAAATCTAATAGAGAGTTTTTGTTGTTGTTTTTTTTTTAATTATGACCCTCTTGGTCCTTTTGTTCATATAATCATGCTCTTCTCATCACCAAGAGTCTGATCATTGGATAAATAGGTCAAAAATAGAATATCTTTATTTAAACTATCCCTCCAGAAAATAGAACCTTAACAATGAAAAGGATGTTTATTGAAACAAGTGGATTGCTAAGGTGAAGCAGTCAGCAAGCAAGTTTATTGATTGTTACTAAAATCATCTAATAGGACTGCTAGTGTGATCATGTTTTTTTTTTAAGTGGAATGGATGTGCATGTGTGGTGTCTGTGTCTAATGTGATATCCTCCCGCCTCCGCTCCCTATTCTTTGAGGATGAAATTCAAGAATAAAAGAGTTTAATTATGAAGAAGGGTTAAAAAAAAAAGAGCTTCTTTACTTTAGAAAAAAATGTG
Source organism: Pelobates cultripes (assembly GCA_933207985.1). NCBI lineage: Eukaryota > Metazoa > Chordata > Amphibia > Anura > Pelobatidae > Pelobates > Pelobates cultripes. Next base: position 105,414,938 of record OW240915.1, read on the forward strand.
ATATATAGGGGATTTGATAACATGATTAACATTCTGTTAATTTGTACAGGACCAGTTCAATCAGCTCTCATATAATCTGTTAATTAACAAGGGATCACCCATTTAGAGATGAAGAGATGGGATTTCACCTACAGAAGAAGAAATGGTTGATTGCAGTAAGAACAACAATGATGTGATTACTCTGCCTAAAGAGGTTGTGTTATCAGATCGTGTACAGCTTTGATGCTTTTTCAGAAAACCAGTATATTCAATGATACAATAGTAAATATGTAGGGTGACAGCTTCTTGATAAAAATTTAAATAAAACTGCCAATTAGGAGTGAAGATTTTCTTACCCAATATAACACGTTATACTTCAGATGGTGAATTGATTGAAAGACAAAAGAATACATGTTAAACAAGGACATCCAAAATGTTATAGTTCAATGAACAAACACACAGTAAAAAAAAAGTCAAAATATACAAATTATTAAAAACCACACTTTAAGGAGATGATTTTAGGATTGTGTAGAATACATTTAGTTGCAGAATACTAAGCTCTTCCTGGAATAAGGGGATTGAAAGAGACAATCTAAACAACACAATCAGTACAGTTCAGATGATGAAAGGGAAGAGACCATATGGGAGCATGATACTCTCAGTATTTTATCACAACTTCCAGATTTCAATATGTGGGAGAATAGAGGGAGCAATGTGCCAGCTACCTCTTGGAAAACATTTTTTTTCTTTACCAATCATCTTTTCAATAATTGTAGGTCAAGGAATTGAGTTACATCCGTTTGTGTATGTTAGCGTATTGTTATGTTTTTGTTTGTGTGCAGGTCCTCTATCTTTCTATGGCACTCTTGTCAAGCAGCTAAAAGGGGAACAATTGCATCGTGGACAATTTTAGCCTTATATAGATACCACATTGTCAGGAATATATAGAGACTCAACACACAGAGTGTAGTAGAATAGATAACGTATACCATACCTTACAAAGACAGAAAGTAGTCAGGGAGAAGCCGAGGTCAAGGAAGCCAGAAATCAGGAATAGCTAACATACAAAAGAAGAGTCAAAGAAGAATAGAAGGTAGACTAGTCAATCAAAGCCAAAGTGAGAACCAGGAATACACAACAAATATCACACGCTTATTTGGAACAAACTTGAACCACAACAACGCAATAACTTATGCCCTAAGAGCCTTGTTATATTGTGACTCTTTAAGTACGTAGCCACGCCCCCAAAACATTCGATTTCATACGTTTTGGTGGGCCGAGATGGCAATGCGCATGCATTGCACAATAAAAGGGGGTGGGGCTCTTAAAAGAGACATCGGGAAAGGTCCCTCTCTACATGCTGGATGTCTGCCTGGGCAACAACACAAGGTACCCTGACATCACATGTTATAACAGGAATAATAAAACTTCAAGCTCCTTCTAAATTAAGTTTTATTTTATTAAAATAATTATTATTTATCCAAGGTAAAAATATCCTCATATGACTCTCTAAATTACTTTTTCTGCAGAATTTTTAAATTATGCTTTTTGTGAGGTTAATTTTAAGGAATATTGTATAAATGTATTTATTTTAGCGTTAGTTGAACAAATTACTGTTTACCAACACCTTATTTAAAAAATATGCATAATGCTCAGACTGACGTCAAAGGAAAGATTATGTTGTTTTACTTAGTACTGACACCTTGTGTGACTTGAATAACTTAAATTGATCATGTATCAACAGACACAGCACAAAAATAAATTACGGGACAATAAACAGATTAAATGACACATTCTAAAGGTTTTCTAGTGGGTAGAAAACAGAACAAATTGAATTCTTTGAAAAATTCTGAAGGAAAATGTCTACATGTTGGTATTATATATATTTAACCTACTAAACTCTATGGCTTTATATATGTTTTTTTTTTCAGATGGCAAGCATAACCATATACATATTAACAGACATTAATTCCTTTGAAGTCCAGTGAATGCACTCCTGCCTATTAACTAGAAACATTAAATGTGATGGCAGATAAGAACCCTTCAGCCTATATAGTCTGCCCAATTTTTGAAATACTTTAATTAGTCCCTGGCCTTTATCTTTGTAATTTTTAAAGCTTTGCCCCTCTAATTTAAAACTATGTCCTCTTGTTGTGGTAGTTTTTCTTCTTTTAAATATCTCTATCGTCTTTTAACTATATTGGGCTAGCATCTAGACTGGGGCCATATTGGTCATATATATTTTTGACAGCATGTATCAAGCTCTTGGACATGATATATATTCTTACACGTTAATTCAACCGCGATAGCAATTCTCATATTTACTAAAACCAAATACTGTCAAAATACAGTCAGATTCTGTCTCCCTAAGCGAATCTGTAGCAACTATCCCAATGCATTCAGTGTCCACTTTAGTCAGGGCTGTCACCTCTGAATCCTATTGTAAGTAAAGGATTGGAAAGATCCACAAAGCACCAATTTTAAACTGAATAGGGACTGAAAGCATCCAGTAGATGCACATTTGCAAATTATCATTCACTTGATTTCATGCAAGTGAACAATAATTTTTAGTACTATGTGCCTACTGGCAGTGCTTGCAGCCATAGTTTGAATATTTTGAAAAATCCTAGATTTGTACCCTCTAGTCCAGATTTCAGCCATCTGGTGGTGTTTGATCCAGCTGATATCCAAACCAAATTTGGGCCAGTTCGGGGCCTGAATTGCAAAATTTGTTAAATACTGTGAATAATGTCCAAATATTTCAGCAATTTTGAATTGATTGAAAGACAAAAAAACAACGTTAATCATGGATATCCAGAATTTTACAGGTCAATGAACAAACACAAGTAAAAAAAAATGTCAAATGAAACAAATTATTAACAACCACACTCTAAGGAGATGAGCTTAGACTTGTTTAGAATATATTTAGTTCCAGAATACTAAGCTCTTCCTAAAGTAAGAGGATTGAAAGAGACACTCTAAACATCACTACCAGTACAGTGTAGTACAGTACAGTGTAGTAGTTATATTGCCATATTGGTTATATTGCCAAAAGTCTATGGGTTTTGGTTCAATTGTTTGGGATGATTCAGTCAATTCAATAATATGGAATTTACAATCATATCAAAATTTCAAAACTTAACAATATTAATTGTGTTTAACGCTTATCACAAAAGAGGCTGAGATCATTGTAAGCGGGTTGATTAATGTGCAATATTAAGGAGTATAAAGCAAGATTTATATGTATAAATGTATTGATAGAATCATTTAGGGTTATTCACACCAAATGGACAAAATCTGTCAAAAATGACCGAATTCAAACCATTCGGCACATTGATCCTGTCACGACTACTAGTGTGGTCCAACAAGCAGAACTATGTAACATCTACATAGAAAATAGACAGGAAATAAAAAGGATAGAATGTAAACCAGTTCTTAGAATGGCCGGACTAATATGTTAGAGACAGAGAATGGTCAAGGGATAGTCGAAGTCAAGGAAGCCAGATATACACAAATACCATTTAACAAGCCAAGACAAGGGAACCAGAAATCAGCGTAGTCAGAAATAGCCAAGGTCAAAATACCGGAAATCACAATAACAGCAAGGATAAATGCACTCTCGGGAACCAGGACAGGAAACAGGGCAAGGTACTGGGGTGAATCAGGGATTTAAATATCCCTCTCTAGGCTTTGATTGGTCAGAGGGTGACCTCTGACCCCAGAATGTGCGTCTGCGTTGACACCGTGATGTCACACACACATTCCTATAACCCTGGGGGGCGGAGCCATTGATGGCCCAATCGCATGGTCTGCGTCATCTTTGTTTTGGGCACACCGCCAAGCAGGTAAGCTTAGCTTGTCGGCGCGGTGGTGCCAGTCGGGCACAGGCGCACCATGCGGTGAGCCGGGAGCCGTGACAGTACCCCCCACTCGAAGACCACTCACCAGGCGCGAAGGAGCTGGCTTGTGAGGAAAGCGGTTGTGAAACGACTGGACAAGACAGGGAGCATGAACCCGGTCTGCAGGAACCCAGCTACGTTCCTCCGGGCCATATCCCTTCCAGTCAACTTAATAAGACAAAACACCCCTAGAAATCTTGGAATCCAATATAGAGCGAACTTCATACTCTTCCTGACCACCGACTACCAAAGGCGGAGGAGGAACGACCAGTTTCGTGTATCGATTACAAGTGAGAGGCTTAAGCAGAGACACATGGAATGTATTAGCAATTCTCATGTGCGCAGGAAGTGCCAAAGAATAAGTCACGGGGTTAATACGTCTAAGGACACGGAAATGCCCAATGTATCGAGGAGACAGTTTTATAGAAGGAACCTTGAGCTTAATATGACGCGTGGATAGCCAAACCCTGTCTCCTACTTAATAGACAGGATTGGCACCACGCCACTTGTCGTCTGGGTTTTGGTATGTTTAGAAGCTTCCTGTAGTGCCCTTTACACTGAATCCCACGTGGCACGGACAGAAGCTAAACGGGCGTCCAAAGCAGGAATATTAGTACCCGAAAAATCTGAAAGTAATACAGTGGGGTGATAACCAATATTTACAAAAAAGGGGCTATGATTGGGGGATTCATGAGTTGCATTATTCTTGGCAAATTCAGCTATGGGCAAGAGTTCAGACCAGTTTGATTGATTGACATCAATAAAACAACGTAAATAGGACTCTAACGACTGATAAGCCCTCTCCGCTGCACCATTGGTCTGAGGGAGGTACGAAGAGGAAAAAGAAAGTTCTGTGCCCAACTGCTTACAGAAAGCACGCCAAAACCTAGAAATAAATTGGGTACCTCTGTCGGAGACGATGTTTTTCGGTACCCCATGTAACCGAAAGATTTCTTTCAAGAATATTTGGACAAGACCTTCAGAAGATGGCAATTATTTAAGAGGTATAAAATGTGACATCTTGGAGAATCTATCCACGACCATGAGAATAGTGTTATACCCATTTGAACTGGGGAGATCCACAATGAAGTCCATGGCTAGATGGGTCCATGCAGCGTCTGGTATTGGAAGTGGCTGCCATAACCCAGGAGGAGATTTATGAGGAGCTTTAGAGACAGCACATATTTGACATTCCCCAACATAATCTTTGACATCACATCTAAGTGTAGTAGGCCACCAAAATTTTCTAGAAACGGCAAAGAGGGTTTTATGTATTGTATCCCCCCTTCACCTCTCCTCCCCCC
>OW240915.1:105420452-105438469 GCA_933207985.1 Pelobates cultripes
GGGGTTGTCTTCAATATTTGGTTGATTGGAAGGGTTATGGTCCTGAGGAAAGGTCCAGGGTTGATTCTTCTGCCATTCATGTTCCTCTTCTTCTACAGTCATGCATCAGAAAAATGAATGAACGAATAGAAATTACAAAGAACTAAGATCGATTTGTAATTAGGGATTATTCTAGCCTCGGTGAGGGAATAATCTAAATTTTATTAAAGACAGGAGGCGAATATTTGCTTTACCTTCTTTACTGAAAACCTCCAGCAGCAAAGAAACAGTTAACAGAACTTTTCAAACAACCAATAAGAACAAAACAGGCATCAGTATAAAACCACTGAGGCAGACCCTCCCACTTCCTCTTTCTTTGATGAGGTCGAGCAGGAGAGCATGAAGACCAAACGAAAGCAGAAACCGTCAAACTCAGATGAGAAACCGTCATATCCAGAACAGTTCAGATCACACTGTAAAAGAAAAGAAACATTGTGAAAGTAAACTGCCATAGCAGAATGTCATAACAAACACAATCAGCGCATCAACAGACCACAAGCTGATAAATGAATGTACACTGATAACCAATTGTAGTAAAAAAGTGTTTATTAAAATAAATTGAGCCATACATGAAAACGCATACAAACGAAATCCAAATTAACATAAAAGCAAAACAATCCAATTCCCGGGTGGGAAACAATAAGGGTGGGAAATATTCGCCTCCTGTCTTTAATAAAATTTAGATTATTCCCTCACCGAGGCTAGAATAATCCCTAATTTTATGTCAGGACAGGAGGCTTCATATTTGCAATTTTAACGTCCAGACATGAAAACAGAAGAAACATGAGAGCGTGGCCGAAAATAAAAGGTACGGAAAGTCGACTCTCTAGACCAGTCAGCGGCGTTGAGAATATCCACCAGCGACCCACCGGCTTCAAGAGCTGCTGATGCAGCAGCGCCCCGAACCGAATGAGCCCCAAATGAATTAGCCACGCCCGCCAAAGAGAGGAGCCATCGAATCCAACGAGCGATCGTGGGTGCCGACACAGCCCCAAACGGTCGGACGTAGGAAATCAATAACTGACCACACGCGGAAGGTCGGCATAACGAAGTCACAGAGATATATGTCCGTAAACAACGTGCCACACAGAGACGTGGTCTATCTGGAAAGTAGGGATAGGACACCGAAGACGAATTAGATTTCGTCCTGCGTGTGATGGACACAGAGACACCATCCGGAGAAAAAGAAAAAGAATCTACGTCAAAGGCCCGGACATCCGAAACCCGACAAAAAGATACAAGGCATAACAGGAGGGCCAGCTTGGCAGAGAGCTGGCGTAGAGCTAGATCCCCATTATCAGGCCATTCCTCAAGGAAACGTAAAACGAGGGATACGTCCCAAAATGAGGAATAGCGAGAAGCAGGGGGTCTCGCAAGTCTCACCCCACGGAGAAGTCTGCAGACCGAGGATTCTCTACCAACCCCCGAGCCTTGGAAAGGAACATGAGGAACCGCTGAGATAGCTGAGCGAAAAACATTGATAGTCCTATAAGACTTACCCTGAAAAAACAATTCAGCCAGGAAGTTCAGGACGGCCACAACAGGGGCCGTAAAGGGATCCAAACGTCTCTCCAGACACCAGCCATGCCAGGAGCGCCAGGCGTGTAGATACGATCTTCTGGTGCCAGGTGCCCAAGAGTCCCAGAGTAATTCTCTAGCCATAGTCGATAGTCCCGACACATCCCAGGAACCCCGGAAACGGTCCAGGCCACCAGGGTTAGTCGATCCTCCACCATCAACGGATGTGGGTTCCCCCCTGGGTCCCGAAGGAGAAATCTGGAGACAGGCAGTACTAGAGGGTCCCTGCACGACAGCTCCAGCAGCAGAGGGAACCATGGCTGACTTCTCCATAGAGGTGTCACCAGTACGATCGACACCTTCAGAAGCTTGACGCGATGTAGCGTCCGCAGGATCATGGAGAAGGGGGGAAACGCATATGCCCCTGACGGGGGCCATGATTGAAGGAAGGCATCCACCGCCATGCTGAGGGGATCCGGGAGCCAGCTGAAGAACCGTTCCGTCTGTCGATTCGCCCTGGAGGCGAATAGGTCCAGATGGAGGGGACCACGGAGGAGATCCAACTTCCGAAACACCGGGGGGTGAAGTCGCCAGTCGCTGGCGTCCCTCCAGTGGCGGGAGAACCAGTCCGCCATGAGATTGTCTTGCCCCGGAAGGTATTCCGCTACGATCGACAACTTCCTGTCCAGACAGTATTGGTACAGATCCTTCGTGAGATCCGACAGCAGTTTGGATCGGGAACCTCCCAGTCGGTTTATGTATCAGACAGCTGAGACATTGTCCATGCGCAGAAGCAGAGAGCAATGACTCTTCCCTTTGGTGAAACTGCGGATTGCAAATGACCCCGCAATCAGCTCCAGACAGTTGATGTGAAGAGCTTTTTCTTCCGGGGTCCAAAGTCCTCCTGTCGCCACGCCATTGCAAGCAGCGCCCCAACCTAGGCAGCTGGCGTCCGATTCCAGGACGAAATCCGGTTTGGTCCCGAAGATCGCCCTGCCGTTCCACGCCTCCATGTGTCGAAGCCACCAGTGCAGTTCCAGACGGGCCTCGTCCGACAGTGAGACCGCCTGGTTGTAGGAAGCGGATGAACGAAGGTATCGAGCCTTCAGGCGTTGAAGGGCCCGGTAGTGCAGGGGCCCTGGGAAAATGGCCTGAATGGAGGACGAAAGTAGACCTATCGTCCTGGCAAGATCCCGTAGGGTGGTCCTCGGATTGCGGAGTAGACGTCTGATGTCCTTCCTGATGGCAGCCACCTTGGATACTGGCAGACGGAGAAGCGTCTGGACCGAGTCCACAATAAACCCGAGGAACTGGACCGATTTGGAGGGGGTCAGTTCCGACTTTTCCACATTGATGACGAAACCTAAGTCCTGGAGCAGGCGGATAGTGAAAGCCGTCTGCTGACGCAGAACGTCGGGATCTTGTGCCATCAACAGAATATCGTCCAGATAGACGATCGATCTGATCCCCCTGGCCCTCAGCGTCGCCATGACCGGTTTCAACAGTTTGGTGAAACACCACGGAGCCGAGCTGAGGCCAAACGGGAGGCACGTGAATTGCCAAACGTGTCCCTGCCAGATGAACTGAAGGAAGCACCTGTCCTCCCGATGGATCGGCACCGTAAGGTACGCGTCCTTTAGATCCAGACGCGAGAACCAGTCGTTCTCGCGAAGCAGATCCCTGAGGAGATGAATGCCCTCCATTTTGAAATGTCGGTAGACGACAAATCCGTTGAGGGCACGCAGGTTGATCACGGGGCGGAAATCCCCTGATTTCTTCCTTACCAGGAAGATATTGCTCAAGAAGCGAGGTGGGCCTGCCGCCCTTTCCACCGCACCCTTGTGCAATAGGGCGCGTATCTCTGCATGGACCAGATTGGACGCCTCTCTGTCCATTCGGATGGGCCGCGGGGCAGCGGTCTGTATCGGGGTTGACACAAAATCGATCCTGAATCCGGACACTGCCTGTAGAACCCACGGATCCTCTGTGATGGCCCCCCACTGAGGAGAAAAGTGACACAATCTGCCCGCAATAGGTATGTGTGGTAAATAAGGTATGACTCTTACCTGAGGCGTATCTTGCTCTTGTGGAGGGGGCACCTCGGCCTCTGGCCGGTCCTCGTGAAAACAATGGGCGGTACTGGTACCGAGAGGAGGAAGAGGAGAAGGACTCCGAAATGCGGGGCCTGTTGCCCAAGAAGGCAGCTCTGCTGGTGGCGCGGCCCCGGTGCCGACCAGCCCTGGAGGAAAAACGATCCCCAGCACGGAAAACTCTGCGTAGTGATACGATACGCCTTGTTCAAGGACGTGTAGATGGCTACGTGCCGGTTTAACTCTTTCATGAATGCGTCTCCGAAGAGCAGACCCTTGGCCTCCGGGCCCAGCTCTTTGGAGGCTAGGTCGGTCAGTTTTCCATCCAACTTGAAAAGTGCCGCCTTGCGGCGTTCCGAGTTTAGCGCCACATTGGCATTTCCCAGGAGGCATATTGCCCTCTGCGCCCACTCTCGGAGGAGATAAGCGTCCACTGTTGGACCGCCTTGAAGGGCGTCATCTGCCATGAGGAAGATCTGGGTCAGCGGACCGCTAATATCGAGGAGTTTGTCCTGTGCGGAGCGCAGACCCTGTTCCAGGCCCTTGCGGGGATCCTTCCCCGACCTTGTCATAAAGGTCGCGAACACCGGGTCAAAGTCGGGTGTGACGGCCACCTTATCCGGTAGCGTCGGGCGCGGGCATTCAGCCCGAAGCTTCGCTCTAACCTCCTTGTCCAAAGGGCGACGTAACCAGTAGCGGAGGAACTCCGCGATGTGGTCCGGTGGTGTCCATTCGGCGGAGCGAGGGTGCTTGAGGAGGCGAGGGTCGAAGAGAGGAAGACCCGAGGGATCCAAAATCTCACTGGGGTCGTCAGCACGAGCGGCAGAGGCTTTCTGCGAGCTGGGTAGAGTAGAGTCCAGCACCGTCTCACGCACATATTGGGAAAAACGGTCAGGAGCGCCTTCTCCGGGTGATGCGGAGCCAGATCCGCCGGTCCGATATTCATCCAGGATGTCGTAGCCTGGATCTCCAGAGAGTGCCTTTTCGTCCGTGCGGCCACCGGATCCGGTGCCCAGTCTGGCCAGTTTAGCCGGCATCTTGCCCTTGTCAGTAGGGGCGTCTGGGCCCAACCAAGGCCTCTTACATGCCGAGCCCAAATCGGTGGAATGTAGAGAGCCCCCAGACTCGGAGTCCCGTGCGCCAGAGGGTCCAGGCGCCGAACCCGAAGGGGCGGGTGGGGCGTCCCCATGGAGGGCAGCGAGGGCTTTGGGTAAGGAGTCCGCCAAGGCGGCACACAGCCAAGCTTGGAGGCCTTCAGGGGCGTGGAAGCCTGCGTCTTCTGCCATGGTAATATTTTACTGGAATAGAGGAAAGGTACGATCAGTGAGGTACCTAAATAGGGCCGGCTGGGGGTCACCCAGCGTGCAAGAGGGGGTCACCCAGCAAGCACTAGCATATAATGCAATAGGAGGGGGTCACCCTCAGTTTAATGGCCAGAATCCTGGTAGTTAGGCCAGTAGGGAGGGGGTCACCCAACCCATAATAGTGCCGCAGCACAGTAGTATAGCCCCTTAAGGCAAATTAGATAGGGACCGTGTCCCAGTGGTACAGGCAGAACAGGGGGGTCACCCCTAATGTGGCAAGATGGAGCAATCCACTTGCATGTAAAATAAACCTGTTATGAAAAAGAAAGGAACATGCAATATATACAGAAAGGAACACTGTTGCTTTAAGAAACCCTATTATCCCCTGATATACAGTACATGCAAGCAAACAGTACCAAACACTCACAGGAGTAAACATACTCTGACAAAACCCCCCCCCCAAAAAAACAGGATGTAGTACATTCCTATAACCAAAGAACCTATACAGTGATCAGGCAGGAAGAGGTTAACAGGCAGTCTGTAAACCCCTGCCAGCAATAGCCACAGCTATCAGGGGGACACAGAGGGCCAGGCCACATGGCCAGAGTAGCAGGGGGCAGAGGGAGACCGAGGCCCGGGCGTCTGGTGCGCCCGGAGACCACGCGGCTCCGCAAAGATGGCCGAAAAACGAGCGCGGCCTACCTCGCGGCCGGCCGCAAACGAGGATGGAGGCAGGAGAAACGGCCGGGGGCCGTGGAGGGAGCAAAGGGGGGGAGCGAGGGGGGTCAGGAAGGCTGGAACCCGGGAGGGAACCGCCGAACTGGGCCGCGGAGGAGGCGGCCGGAGGCAAAGTCCCAGGGGAGCCCAGAATAAGGGCAATAAGGGGACAAACCACCCCCAAACACCCTGAACCCCGTGGTGGGTCAGGAGGCACTACCCCAAAGCACACAAAGAGTAAACAGTGGGCAAAATAAAAATACACATCAATAGCATAAAATAAGAAAACAAAATTACAACCCAGAGCAGAGACAACTCTGAGTTGGTGAGTGCTCACCTGGAGGCAGCAGCAAAGAAAGAGGAAGTGGGAGGGTCTGCCTCAGTGGTTTTATACTGATGCCTGTTTTGTTCTTATTGGTTGTTTGAAAAGTTCTGTTAACTGTTTCTTTGCTGCTGGAGGTTTTCAGTAAAGAAGGTAAAGCAAATATGAAGCCTCCTGTCCTGACATAAAATTTGGTCTTAGTTTATTTGCTAATTACAAGGAGGGAGTGTGACAGAACCATCTGTCTGCTGGATTTTTGCCCGTTCGTCTGTTTGTCCCCGTTCGTATGAATGGCTGGTTTCTATAGCCCAGCCATTCGAATGACTCTTTTTCCCGAACAAAACCGCCGAACGAACGGCCACCCAAGTGAGGAGTGTGCTGCAGGTTAACGAAGTGATCACCATTATAACGTTGTGGTTAACCGCAGACACTTCTCAATTAAACCGAACTCAGGGTGGTCGTCGTTCGTATGTCGACCACGAGGCAGCGGCCATTTTAAATCATGCGAACGCTCAGCGGTGTTTGGCTCTATTTCTATGGAACGGAAAACGGACACTTTTTCTGTCGAACACCGCTGAAACAAGGGAACGCCTGGCTGCCTCCACGAAAGCATGCGAACATCGGCCGTTCGGGAGATTGAGAACACACAAAAGACTTAACCCAGATAGCCCACCCATGGAGTCATTCGTGTACCGAAGGACTGTAAGAACTTTGACTCCATGGCGATTGAACTATGTGTGTGGGATCTGAGCGCTATTCGCCAATAATATGCACTCAGATCCAGGCTATCTGGGGACATGTAATACGAATGGGAAATGTTCAGTCTTCATGTAATTATGCATTTTTGTGTCTTTTATTATTTCATGTTTAAGATGGCGACTGTCCTTGTCCTGGAGTTAATTGAGTTACTTGGTAATTAACTCCAGGACAGAGGGGAGGGAATCAGAATGTACTGTGGGTAAAATATGTGACTGTGTGTCAGAAATGTCCTGCTATCTGTCTGTACTTTAAGTCTTCCATTTGGTCCCCTAGGGGAGTGTCCACCAGGTGGGAGACCTGCATAAATACGGGCAGGTAGCCCACAGTAAACCCAGATCTTATTTGACCCTCAATGCGGAGCTTCTGTCTCGTTATTGGGGGGATTTCTTCTTCACGTTTAGAGACTGCTGGATGGAACGAAAGCCGCTTTGGGGATATTATTGTTCGACGGTTCCTAGCAGTTCGTATATTGCCGTTCGGGAGTTTGGAGCCGTTCGTGGATTTCGATCGGGAGATTGCCGCTTCCCCTGCATTTGGTTCGTGGGTTACAGAGTAAGCGAACAGAGACTGTACTGCAGCCGGGGAAGGTTTACTAAACGGCGGTTTGGCTTAAAGACACGGGAGGTGTCTTAACAATTGGTGGCAAGCGACGGGATGAATCCTACAGCACTGGAGGTCAGCTACAAGAGATGCAGTACGAGGAATTAAGGCGTGCTACACTTAAGGACATATTGGAACGCCGAGGAAGGTCAGCAAGCAATTTAAAGAAACGGGAGATTATTGCTTTGCTAATGGAGATGGATGCAGCAACGGGAATGGAAAGAGTCAACGTGCCCAGTACCTTGGATTTAACACCCGAGGAAATACAATTCAACCGGGCAGTACAAATAAGGCTGGCACATTTTGGCCCCAACCCCTCAGCTGACATCGTGGTTCGTGTGCAGGCAGCAGTTGCAACACAACAGGCAGCCCGGGAAAGAGGAGCTGCAGCAGCAGAGGTACCGTATGACAATAATGTGGTTGCTAGAAAAAAGGTACCTTTTGCTGCGTTTAAAAATTTTGTGGAAACAGAGGGAGAGATTGATGGATTTTTGGCAGACTTTGAGAGGCAGTGTGCGCTACATCAGGTACCTGCAGATGAATGGGTCACCATCCTCTCTGGGAAATTATCTGGCCGGGCTAGTGAAGCTTTTCGGGCCATCCCAGAGGAGGAGATCACCAGCTATCGGGCTGTGAAAGAGGCGCTCCTAGCCAGGTATGCAGTGACCCCAGAGGCGTACAGGCGGAGGTTTAGAGAAACCAACAAGCTGGTTGGGGACTCTTATGTGGAATGGGCCTGCAGAGTCCATCGTACCGCAGCCCACTGGATGGCTGGATGCCAAGCGGTAACTGGGGAGGAGGTGTTACAAGTGTTCCTGCTGGAGCACTGCTTTGATAGACTACCTGCTGGGGTCCGGGAATGGGTCAGAGACAGAAAACCCTCTACCCTACCCGAGGCTGCCCGTCTGGCAGACGAATACACGGATGCCCGCAAGTTGGATGGTACAGCTGCTAAAGCCCCTGCCAGACTGGAATATCGACCAGCAGTAACACCCGCTCCTGCAGTCTACCAACCCCCAGTACACCGTACCCCAGCTGCACCACCAGCTAACAATTATATGCAACCAGCCCGATTTAATGCCCGGGAGTACTCCCAACCCATCCGGTGCTATGGGTGCAAGCAGTTGGGGCACAAGCGTCCTGAGTGCCCCCTGAACAGTGCCAACCAGGCTCAGTCCTGGAGGAGACCAGTTAACGGAAACCAGCGCCCACCTCAGCCTGCTGCTCACTGCCTAGAGCAGGAGGAATTTTGGGGCATTCTGCACGAGGCAGACCCAGTGCAAGCGGCTCACCAGGATAATCGCCAGCAACATCGGCAAACTGTGAAACTAAATGGCAGAGTGGTGAATGGGCTGAGAGACACAGGAGCCACGATGACACTGCTCCAAAAGAACTTGGTCTCAGAGCATCAACACACTGGAGACACTGTGGCAGTAAGGGTAGCAGGGGGTGCCGTGTTTCGCTTACCTGTTGCCCGAGTACATTTGGATTGGGGAGTGGGCGCTAGGCATGTGGATGTGGGGGTGATGAAGGACTTGCCCGCAGATGTTCTTTTGGGAAACGATTTGGCCCCTTTGGTTTCAGCCTATGCTCCGATGGGCCCTGCAGACGTGAACCCAGTGACCACCCGTGCCCAGACCCGTGCTGCCGGAACCAGCCCACTTGCTGACGAGACCCAGGTAAGATCTCCTTCCCCGACTGATACCCCAGATCAGGTCCCCTTAAGCTGGGATTCCCCAGAGGAGTTTGGGAGGGAAACCCGGGCGGATCCGACCCTCCAAAGATACAAGGACAGGGCAGAGGCTGGGGAGGAAGGAATAGATGGGGAACGGTATGAGTGGGTGGGGGACAGGTTATATAGGATCCCTAAACCTTCCCAGAAGAGTGTTGCCTCTCCGCCGAATCGCCAGTTAGTGGTACCTGCAAAGTACCGGCAGGAGATTCTGCGGATAGGGCATGATGTTCCTTTAGCTGGACATCTAGGGTCCCGCCGCACAGCCTATAGGATTTCACAGAACTTCTTTTGGCCAAACTTTAACCAGGCTGTGCGGATGTACTGCAGCACGTGTGACACATGTCAACGGGTAGGAAAGCGGGGGGACCACCCTAAGGCTAGGCTATTATCGATGCCTATTATAGGGGAGCCCTTTGCCCGCATAGCCGTTGACATTGTGGGTCCACTGGCCAGGGCTAGTCCATCCGGTAAGAAGTATGTTCTTACCGTGGTGGACTATGCCACCCGCTATCCAGAGGCAGTAGCGCTGTCTAACATAGAGGCAGAGACGGTTGCTGATGCCCTGGTTAGAATTTTTACTAGGGTCGGGTTCCCTAAGGAGATCCTCTCCGACCAGGGAACCCAATTCACCGCTGTGCTCACCCAGCAACTGTGGAAGGTGTGCGGCATTAAGCCGTTACTTAGCTCACCCTACCACCCACAGACTAACGGTCTCTGCGAGCGCTTTAACGGTACCCTCAAACAGATGCTGAGGACCTTTACAGACACTTGCAGAGACTGGGAGAGATTCCTGCCTCATCTATTATTTTCTTATAGAGAGGTGCCCCAGGAATCTACTGGGTTCTCCCCCTTTGAGCTGCTGTATGGGAGAAGGGTCCGCGGACCCCTAGATCTCATTAGAGGCCACTGGGAGGGGGAGACGGAGCAGGAAGGGACCCCCATAGTGCCATATGTTCTGGAACTCCGGGACCGCATGGAGAAACTGTCCCTGATGGTAAGGGAGAATCTCCAGGCGGCCCAGGGGAGACAGAAGAGATGGTACGATCAGGGTGCCCGACAGCGGGTCTTCCAGGTTGGGCAAAAGGTATTGGTGCTTAAACCTGTGAAGGCCAACAAGATGCAAGCATCTTGGCAGGGCCCGTACAAGGTAGTGGCGCAGATCTGCGACACTACTTACTTGATAGCCAGCTGTGCAGATGAGAGGATCCAGCGGTCCTTTCATGTGAACATGCTGAAAGAGTACCAGGAGAGACCTGAGAACATTGCAGCAGTGTGTGCCCCAGCTGCAGATGATTCTGAGAATTTACCCCTTCCAGATCTATTAGAAAGGGATTCCCAGACTGACCTTACTACCTTGGTACAGCTAGGGGACCGGTTGAACCCCACAGAAAGGGTACAGGCGCAGCAGTTGTTATGGGAGAAGCAGGCGACGTTCTCCCAGGAACCAGGTTATACCACCCTAGCTGTGCATAAGGTAGAGACCCCTGGACAGACCCCGTTACGACAGCCCCCCTACCGTATCCCTGAAGCAGTCCGTGAAGGAATGCGGAAGGAGATACAGGAGATGACCCAACTTGGGGTTATCGAGCACTCCGACAGCCCTTGGGCCTCGCCTGTAGTCCTGGTGCCAAAGAAAGATGGGACCACCCGGTTCTGTGTGGACTACAGGCGACTCAACGAGCGGACCACCACTGACGCCTACCCAATGCCCCGGGTAGACGAATTACTAGATCGTATTGCCAGGGGGCGATATCTGACCACCATAGACCTGTGTAAGGGCTACTGGCAGATCCCCCTGGCCGAGGATGCTATCCCCAAGTCGGCATTTGTCACCCCATTTGGCCTGTACCAATTTAAGGTCATGCCTTTTGGGATGAAAAATGCACCGGCTACTTTCCAACGGATGGTGGATAGACTCCTGGATGGCTTCCAAGAATTTGCCTGTGCATACTTGGACGACATTGCGATCTACAGTGGGTCCTGGGAGGAACACCTGGTACATGTAGGGGTAGTGCTGGATAAGATTAGGGCCGCTGGCCTGACGTTGAAGCCAGAAAAGTGTCATCTAGGTATGGCTGAAGTGCAGTACCTGGGTCACAGAGTGGGGTGTGGGAGCCAGAGACCAGAGCCAGCCAAGGTAGAAGCAGTGGCTAACTGGCCCACACCCACTACTAAGACCCAGGTATTGGCCTTCTTGGGGACGGCAGGGTACTACAGACGCTTTGTCCCTGACTACAGCGCTATCGCTAAGCCCCTGACAGACCTGACCAAGAAGAACTTGCCTAAGCAGGTCCTGTGGTCTCCGGCTTGTGAAGCTGCGTTCCAGGCACTGAAGCAGGCTCTTGTGAATGCCCCTGTCTTGGCTGCCCCAGTCCCTAACAACCGCTTTCTCGTCCATACAGATGCTTCCATGTATGGACTGGGGGCTGTGCTGAGCCAAGTCGGGGAAGATGGAGGAGAGCACCCTGTCGCATATCTCAGCAGAAAGTTGTTACCCAGAGAAGTGAGTTATGCGGCAGTGGAGAAGGAATGTTTGGCCTTGGTCTGGGCACTGAAAAAGTTAAGCCCCTATTTGTATGGGCAAGAGTTTTCCCTTGTGACTGATCACAACCCACTCGTTTGGCTTAACCGGGTCTCAGGAGACAATGGGAGACTGCTGAGATGGAGCTTGGCACTACAGCCCTACAATTTTACCATCAGCTACAGACCCGGTAAGCTAAACGGAAATGCAGATGGGTTGTCACGACAAACAGACGTTTCCATCACCTCGTAGTCCGGTCATCCCCAAGTTGACCCGCCACAGGGTCAAGCCGTCCCCGTTCGTATGAATGGCTGGTTTCTATAGCCCAGCCATTCGAATGACTCTTTTTCCCGAACAAAACCGCCGAACGAACGGCCACCCAAGTGAGGAGTGTGCTGCAGGTTAACGAAGCGATCACCATTATAACGTTGTGGTTAACCGCAGACACTTCTCAATTAAACCGAACTCAGGGTGGTCGTCGTTCGTATGTCGACCACGAGGCAGCGGCCATTTTAAATCATGCGAACGCTCAGCGGTGTTTGGCTCTATTTCTATGGAACGGAAAACGGACACTTTTTCTGTCGAACACCGCTGAAACAAGGGAACGCCTGGCTGCCTCCACGAAAGCATGCGAACATCGGCCGCTCGGGAGATTGAGAACACACAAAAGACTTAACCCAGATAGCCCACCCATGGAGTCATTCGTGTACCGAAGGACTGTAAGAACTTTGACTCCATGGCGATTGAACTATGTGTGTGGGATCTGAGCGCTATTCGCCAATAATATGCACTCAGATCCAGGCTATCTGGGGACATGTAATACGAATGGGAAATGTTCAGTTTTCATGTAGTTATGCATTTTTGTGTCTTTTATTATTTCATGTTTAAGATGGCGACTGTCCTTGTCCTGGAGTTAATTGAGTTACTTGGTAATTAACTCCAGGACAGAGGGGAGGGAATCAGAATGTACTGTGGGTAAAATATGTGACTGTGTGTCAGAAATGTCCTGCTATCTGTCTGTACTTTAAGTCTTCCATTTGGTCCCCTAGGGGAGTGTCCACCAGGTGGGAGACCTGCATAAATACGGGCAGGTAGCCCACAGTAAACCCAGATCTTATTTGACCCTCAATGCGGAGCTTCTGTCTCGTTATTGGGGGGATTTCTTCTTCACGTTTAGAGACTGCTGGATGGAACGAAAGCCGCTTTGGGGATATTATTGTTCGACGGTTCCTAGCAGTTCGTATATTGCCGTTCGGGAGTTTGGAGCCGTTCGTGGATTTCGATCGGGAGATTGCCGCTTCCCCTGCATTTGGTTCGTGGGTTACAGAGTAAGCGAACAGAGACTGTACTGCAGCCGGGGAAGGTTTACTAAACGGCGGTTTGGCTTAAAGACACGGGAGGTGTCTTAACAGTGACTGAAATTGTATATTTTTCATGCATGTCTGTTTGTGTGTATATATCTGTCTGCATGTGTATCAGTCTGTGCATGTGTCTGTTTGTGTGTGTATCTGTCTGTATGTATATCTGTGTATCTTTATGTGTGTTTCTGTGTGTATAGCTGTCTTTATGTGTATATGCATGTGTCTTTGTCTGTGTGTATTGGTCTATATGTGTATCTATGTGTCTGTATGCTTATGTGTCTCTGTATGCGTATTTGTGTATGTGTACCAGCATGTGTGCCAGTGTGTCTGTATGTGTTTCTGTGTATCTGAATAGGTGTCTGTATGTGTTAGTGTGTGTTTGTGTAACTGCATGTATGTCTGTGTATGTATCTGCGTGTTATTGTGCGTATCTGCATATATGTCAAGGTGTGTTTGTCTGTTTATCTGTGTTTTAGTGTGTGTCTGCATGTTTGTCAGCGAGTATCTGTATATCTGTATGTGTGCCAGTGTGTATCTGTGTATGTACCTGTGTGTCTGTGTATCTGTCTTTGTATGTCTGTGTATTTAGATGTATGTACCTGTATATGTCTGAGCCTGTGTATGTGTGAGTCTGCATTTCTGTTAGTGTTTGCATCTGTATGTGTATCTGTGTGTGTATTTTCACTAGGTAAAAGTGTGACTATGTCTACGATCTATGTGTGTTTTTTTATTTTTGTGTGTCTTTGGGTGGAAGGCGTGTTTGCATGCTAGAAGGTGGGCGGGAGGGGACCAGGGGGCCCAAGCTAATGCTTGCCCAGGGTCCAGTCAACATTAAAGACGGCCCTGGCATGCGCATTAGTGCTCGCTCATCGCGGGACGTTGGAGGAGTCAGAGCCATGACCCAGGAGGCAGAGGGAGCTATAGTGTCAGGAATACATCTTTGTATTCCTGGCACTATAGTATCCCTTTAATTAAAATGAAGTTGTTATGGTGCTAGAAGATTGCTGGCATTTCCTTACAATCAGGGGTTAAACCGTTTATTGTAAAAACCAAAGAAAAACTATTTACCTGCGCTCTCTCCTTAATCCCTATGTATTTTTAAACAAATGGAGGGTTTTTAGTTACCTCTAATGGCCATGAGAGGATAAGCCCACCTGCCAACATCAAGGCAGACCCCCCCAGGTGGGTCCTAAATCTAACCATTCACCTTGCTTCCTTGAGCTTCTGGCAAAGATCTCTAATGAGACAGAAAGGGGTATTTTTTATATACACCCCTATATATTATTAACCCTTAATAGGGAACACATGGGATGGGCGGCAGCATTGTAACAAGGCTGAGTGACACAAAAAAAATGGACACAAATGCAGAAAGATAAGTCCTGCGCTCACTCCCATCACTACTGGGCGACAGCAAAGACTACAGTACACATCAGCCCCAATATATAGTAAAAACCAAAGAAAAACAAGTTACCTGCGCTCTCTCCTTAATCCCTATATATTTTTAAACAAATGGCGGTTTTTTAGTTACCTCCAATGGCCATAAGAGGATAAGCCCACCTGCCAACGTCAAGGCAGACACCCCCCCAGGTGGGTCCTAACTCTAACCATTCACCTTGCTTCCTTGAGCTTCTGGCAAAGATCTCTAATGAGACAGAAAGGGGTATTTTTTTGTGTTCCCTATTAAGGGTTAATAATATATAGGGGTGTATATAAAAAATACCCCTTTCTGGCATTTTAAGGGATTAAGGAGAGAGCGCAGGTAACTTGTTTTTCTTTGGTTTTTACTATATATTGGGGCTGATGTGTACTGTAGTCTTTGCTGCCGCCCAGTAGTGATGGGAGTGAGCGCAGGACTTATCTTTCTGCAGTTAAACCGTTTATGAATGGTTTAACCTCAATGTCTGTGCATCAACACCAGATCAATCCCCCTTCCACTTTCTAAAATTCTTCAAAATGGTAGGCTCAGGCATCTCTGGACAGGGGCGCCCCTTAGCAGGGCCAGTGCTTCCTATAAGGCGAACTAGGCAGCCGCCTAGGGCGCCATATAGGAGGGACGGCGCCCTGCGCCCCCATCGCCAGCCCTTTAAATTCTGCAGCTGCCTGAGCGTTCTATAGAGAGAGCTCAGACGGCTGCTGCACTGCCTCACGTCCCCTGCCCTGTAGCGTGGCCGAGCTCCTTTCCGGTCTGCGACCCAGCCGGACTGACATGAAGAGCACACTGAGTGTGCACTTCCTGTCAGTCCCGTCGGGTCGCGGACCGGATAGGAGCTCGGCCACACTACAGTGCCGGGGAGGTGAGGAGATGATTAAAGGGAGGGAGGGGGGAGTGAAGATTACAGGGGTGTGGAGGCTATAGGGAGGGGGCAGAAGGTCATGGGGAGAAGCATTATAGGGGGAGATTATAGATGGGAAATACTATAGGGGAGGGGTGGAGATTATAGATTATAGAGGGGGAAGAAGATTAATGGGGATTATACAGGTGGGGAGAAGATTAAAGGGGAGGGGGGAGAAGATTATAGGGAGATTATAGAGGGGTAGAAGATTACAGGAGGGGGGGGGGAGAAGATTATGAGGAGAAGATTATAGGGAGGGAAGATTATAGAAGGAGAAGATTATATGGGGAGGTGGGGGGGAGAATAATATGGGGAGAAGATTGAGGGGAGGGGGAGAAGATGAGGGGTGGGGGAGAAGATCACAGGGGAGATTATGGTGAAGGAGTGAGAAGATTACAGGGAGTGGAGGAGGAGGAGAAGGTTACAGGGAGGGGGGGGAGAAGATTGCAGGAGGGAGGGGGAGTGGAGAAGGTTGGCGGGGGAGAAGATTACAGGGAGGGAGGGGGAGGAGAAGATTGAGGGGAGGAGGGGAGAAGAAGAAGATTGCAGGGAAGGAGGAGGGGAGAAGAAGATGATTACAGGGAAGGAGGAGGGGAGAAGAAGAAGATTACAGGGAAGGAGGAGGGGAGAAGAAGAAGATTACAGGGAAGGAGGAGGGGAGAAGAAGAAGATTACAGGGAAGGAGGAGGGGAGAAGAAGAAGATTACAGGGAAGGAGGAGGGGAGAAGAAGATTATTACAGGGAAGGAGGAGGGGAGAAGAAGAAGATTACAGGGAGGGAGGAGGGGAGAAGAAGAAGATTACAGGGAGGGAGGAGGGGAGAAGAAGAGAAATCAAATCGGAGGGGGGAGAAGATCACAGGGATGGGGAGAATAAGAAGATTACAGGAGTGGGGAGAAGAAGAGAAGATTAAGCAGGGGAGAAGAAGAGATTGGCAGGGACGGGGAGAAACAAGAGGAGAACAGGAGGGGGGAAGAAGGAGAACACAGGGAGGGGGGGAATAAGAGGAGAACACCGGGGAGAAGAAGAGGAGAAACATGGGGGAGAAGAAGAGGAGAACACGGGGAGGAAGAAGAGGAGAACACAGGGGGTGGGAGATGAGAACACAGGGAGGGGGGGTTGAGGAGAATGTGGGGGAGGGAGAGACCACTAAAGGAGGGAGGGGGTGGTGGAGAGACCACTAGGGGTGAGGGGTGAGGAGAGACCGCTAAGGGAGGGGGGTGGAGGATAGACCATTTGGGGAGGGTAGGGGGAGAGAAGAGACCACTAATGGAAAGGGGGGGCAGAGGAGAGCAGAGACCACTAAGGGGGAGACGAGAGACCAATAATAGAAAGTCGGGGAGAAAAGGAGACCACTAAGGGAGGTGGGGGGGGAGAGGAGAGACCACTAAGGGCAGGGAGATCTCTAATGGATGGAAGGGAGAGCTCTATAAGACAGGGGGCAGGACAGGGATCTCTTTCACACCACGCGCACACACACACACACACACAATGCACCCCTATACACACAGAAACACAACATGCTTCCCTTACACACAGAGAAACACACAATGCAACCCTTACACATAAAGACAATGCATCCTTTGCACATATACACAGAAACACACAATGCATCCCTTAACACACATGCAAACACACACATAAACACAATGCATCTCTTACACACACTCAACGCACCCCTTACAGACACACACACTGCATCCCTTACATACACAGAAACACACAATGCATCCCTTACACACACATGCAAACACACACACAGAAACACAATGCATCTCTTACACACACTCAATGCACCCCTTACAGACACACACACTGCATCCCTTACATAGACAGAAACACACTTTGCATCTCTTATGCATACAAACACAGATTCACACAATGCATCCCTTACACACAACAAGAAACACACAATACATCCCTTATACACAAACACTCACGGCTTTCTATCCCTTACGCAAAAACACACTGCTTCCACTACACACAAACACACTGCATCACCTACACAAACTCGTATCCCTATACACTACATTCCATAAGCACACACATTAGAAGATCCTCTACAGTAACACATAACACATCCCCTACACACTCCACTCCCTGTGAGCGAACTCATGGGTGGAACATTTAGATGGACTTATGGGTGGGCCGTACGGGCATACTCACCATCAGGCCCTGGGGCCCAGACCTTGAGCTATGTAAGAGGCCCCAAAAAATGGAGCTGCTTCCCGTTCTCCCAGAACATTGAATTTTGTGACCACAGTTACAAACAGCCTCCAGATATCCTGTTCTACACCAGACCAGTGGAGCCAAACTGCAGCCCATCATCATCCTCATCTGGTTGTAAGTAGGCAATCTATTATATTATTAGTGACACTAATCTCTAATTTACCTCACATAAAATGAACACTATAGTCCCCAGAACCACTGCAGCTTAATGAAGTGGTTCTGGTGTCTATAGTCTGTCTCTGCAGGCTTTTTAATGTAAACACACACTGTGTGCAGCACTGGTGTTAGTTCTTATGGCAGATTATATGGGTGGGGCATTGCGATGTCACTGTGGGAGGGGGCGGCAAATCTTTCTTTTGCCTAGGGCGGCAAAAATCCTTGCACCGGCCCTGTATAAGGGGTACTATTTATGGAAATGGGATGCCAAGGGGTACTCAAGAGGAAAAAGATTGGGAACCACTGCTCTATGTTCTTCCATGCTTCACTCCCT
>OW240915.1:105438569-105526030 GCA_933207985.1 Pelobates cultripes
CCTGCCAGGACTCAGAATTGGAAACCTTAGGTTCAAATTGGTACTACAGCTAGTGCATTACCCAATTGACTTTTCCCACTGGCTCTTTATAAATTATGTTAGAAAAAGAGAAAAGGAGTTAAGGTAGTATTGTGATGGGATTCCAGCATGGTTAAAATTTAGTAGGCCAAAATCTCCATGTGGCATATGTGTATGTTGTGTCAGTTGGTTAGCTACATGTAGCTAGGATACTGTCATCAGTGTACTGAGCATGTGCAGGAATGCAGGAACTGAAATTGCACTTATTTCCTTTGTCTTGGATGAGCCATGTGGTTTGACTAGATGTACAAGTCTATATTCTGCTCATTGATTGGTCTGAGGAATATAGGAGGGGTTATACTGTATGGGAGGAGATATGCAGTTAACAAAAGTCCCAAGCCACAAGTATATGTCTCTCAGATCCTTTGGAACAGGAGTTCATCTGAGACCCGATCGGTAATGTGAATAAAGGCCTGTTACTTCCTGAAGACCTGTGTCCAATATTTCTGTGTTTGGCTTCTGCATGCTTACACTGCAACATTTCTGGTGCAATTGGGCCGGGAACCTCATCGCACGGAAGCTGGCACAGAGATTTGAGACGGTAAACTTTTACCAAACCTTCTACGCTACAATCCTGGACTTCTACTGCGTGGACCTCCTTTCGTCTCGGCGCCACTGGCCTTTTGTCCAGGAGATCATCGGCTTCTGCGCAGTGAGTCCCGGATTGTTCCGTCTATGAGTGAACCCAGGTCCAGTAATTAACAGGTGAGATTGATACCGTTAGAGCGGTAGACCCACAAGGGGTTTTATATTTGGAACCGGTTATTGGTATTGGCCCCTTCAATAGAAGGAAGAAGTGAAAAGCGCAACACTTATCTGGAAATTAGACGCTCTGTAGTCAGCCCGTCTAATATAGGTGGTTTGGGTCAGACTGAGTTCTGGTGTAAATAGCTCATGTCGGACACCGGTGTCCTGTCTTGACTAGCGTATCTAGGGTGTAAATTTTGTTCGCTAGGTCGGGGGGACCGGGAGACTAGCATACTCTGTTGTATATTATAGTTTGCTAGATTTCACCCTATCTTAACTAAGTGTGCTCTGTTGTAAATCCAGCCACTAGCTTATTGATAGTTTAATAGACTAGCTGGGTACTGTGTAAATTCTGCCCTCTAGTTCGCTATACGTGGTGTCTGGGCAGCGAAGAACTTATCGAATCTCTGGTGTATAAATAGATCGAAAGCTCTCGAGGTGCTGGCCAGTTAGAATAGTTGGGATTATTGTAAATGTTGTTAAATATATTGTAGTTGGTGAATTGGTTAACTTGTATGTCCTACTAGAAAGTTAGAGCTCTGCTGTCTAGTGGGAGTGTAAATTGTGTGTATAACTGTAAAATAGCGCACGGTACCATAACTACTGACATGTACCATAACCACTGACATTGTGTAAAAATTACTAACAATTGCTGTTTTATGTTATATGTATAATACCATAACTGTTACTAACTGATCTGTGACTTTAAAACTGTATTATAACCACTTACTAACTGTACCATAACCACTGACTGTAAAGATGAGGTTACTAGAATGTGATATAGTTGGTTAGTCAAGAGTTGATTTATAGTACAGATAATTGTAGAGATGAAATCTGTTGAAATGTTATGTGATCGGTTAGTTTATATGGATTAATAGCGTGGATAGTTGTATGGTTTGAATAATAGTTACATTGATGAGTGTATAGTCTTTGGTGGGTTTTTGATTTAATTTTGTGTGTGCGACGTCGTGATATTGTTGAGCATGTGAGGATCCTGTGTGTGTGTTTGGGCCTAGTGGCTGCGCAATGTGTTGCTGGTGATAAGGAGATTGGTGTGACTGTTGAAACTGTGTGTATATTTGTACAGCTTTTTGAATCAGATGCTCTGTTGAAATAATCTTCTGATTCACAAGGCTTTGTCTTGTATGTTTAAAAAAAAAAAAAAAAAAGTAGGGAGTAGCTTGTCCTGGTGGCCGCATGGCCTCCATGTAGCAGTCTTCACTTAAATTTAGTGCAGAGTGTACATGTGGCTGTAACTAGTAGGCTGGAATTCTATGATCAGTTTCTATATATTGACTGTTGGAAACTGATTGTTGAAAAACCTTGGTGAATTAAACTGTGTCATATGGGAAACAATGTAGCCATATGGTGGTCAGAACTAAGGACTTAATTACAACTGCTTTGGACATCCCCTCCCCCCCCTGGCATCTGATTACCAACCCCCCAAACATCCTCCAGAGCCAGATTAGCCACGCCCATTTCTGGCTGGTATATAGTCAGTATTTGCACTCCCCCTGCTCTACTGTCCCCGCCTACCCACATACCTATCTGTTCCTGTGTTTCAAACTCTTGTATTTCTGTACTACCCCTCCCCCTAATCAATGATCAATGGTATCAAATGGTATATTGTTTTTTTTAGTTACTGGATGGGCCCCTCCCAGCTTTGTCCAAAATCTCCCCTTTTACTAAACTACAAACTGAAATGTTTAATTTACCTTAGAACTAAAGATTTAATCAAGCCTAGCTAGCAGGGTGGACATTGATTAAAATAAGTAATAATAAAATAGGACATAATTAATTAAAGTCTATTTGTTTCATTTGACTTTAGGGAGGCACTCTAAGCCACCTACTGGCCATCTTCGGGAGTTACATTGATAATACATTGTTTATAACAGATAGATGTAGGATTGCTTACCCTATTTTAATATATTTATTGCTATAAGGTTTTATTTTATGTATAAATATATTAAAAGTTGAGTTTTCTTATTAGACCCATAAAGATTATTTTGATACAATTACCCTCTGGTGACACCTACTGGTAGGTTTTTGGTTTAACACTTTAAAATAAAAAAAAAAACGTTTTTTCATCCACCAAATGCTGACTAATAAAATTATCTTACTACTCCTAGACTGGAACCTATTATTGGGCAGCCTTGCCGAAGTCCCATATTAGACACTGCTTGAGTCAAATAGGTTGTATACTCCCTTTAATCCAGAGGCCCCTGAAAACTTCTGAATGATAGACTCAGCATTTGTCAGCCAGGCCCAAGGTGATAGTAAAAGGAAATTACAGAAATTAGAGGGATTTGCAGGAATGTCCATAATACAGCTAATGGAGATTGCAAATACAGTATATATGAATAGGGAGATGGAGGAAGAACGTAAAATGAGGAAAAAGGCAGATATGCTAGCGGTAGCTATCTTAAGTGTAGAAAGACAGGGAAGTGAATAGAGGAGACGAGAATAGGCTGAGCAAGGGACTTTAAGTAGGAATTAATGTGCGTATTGTAGAAAGGAGGGACATTGGAAGAGTGAGTGTCCACAGAGAGAGTAGTATGAAGGTGATAGACAAGGAGAGAGAAGGGTACGAGGAGGTTATAGTGGTAGTTATAGAGTAAGAGGAAGTTTTAGAGGGAATGATGGGAATAGTAGAGGAAGTGTTCAAGGAGACAGATACTATCCACCCACGCAGAGACCTAGAGAAAGAGAGGATAGAGATTTTGTGGGTCTGGCTGACACTATCATGGAAGACTATTGATACCGACCGGGCTCCATCCCACTTGGTCGAGCGGAGCCTATGGTCGATGTAGCAATAGGGGGAAAGAAAGTTCTTTCATGATCGACACAGGTGCTGAACATTCTGTGGTGACTAAGATGGTGGCTCCGCCTTCGGGGAAGACTATAACTGTGATAGGAGCTACTGGGAGAAGTGCAGCTAGACCGGTTCTTAAGAGTCGCACTTGTATTCTGGGAGGCCATGTGGTGAAGCATTAGTTCCTATATATGCCAGAGTGTCCGATTCAACTTTTAGGACGAGATCTATTATCGAAGCTTTAAGCTCAGATAACCTTTTACCTAATGGATTAACATCTCTGAAGTTTAAGGGATTACCAGGCATAATGGCGATATCGGTGCCAAGGGAAGAAGAATGACGCTTCTATTCCATAGTGACAAGTGTTAACCCTAAGAGTGATGAATCCTTATTTGACATTCCAGGAGTATGGGAAGAAAATAATCCTCCAGGACTTGCTCGTAATATCCCACCAATACATATTGAGTTAAAGCTCGGGGTGTATCCTGTTAGCCTTTGTATGTTGTTCTTTTATCTACCCCAACAGCTGTAAAGGTGGCGGAAGTGACTCCTTGGATTCATCATTCTAAGGTTAAACCAGCAGCAGACTCTTGGCAAGCTACTCCAGATCCTGAGAATCCTTGCAGGACCCGGTTGAAGCGTGCAACTCAGTCGGAGTGACGAGGGGATATCGAGACATTCTAGTTAAAAGTCTACAAAGATCATCAAGTAGGTGTTTTGACGGCCATAATAAAGCCTGACCACCTGCCTACGTGTCATAGCCAGAGTATCTTGAAGGGATCTCTGTGAAGGAAAGTGAGGATCAGAAGAACAACATCCTTGCAGCCCTCGCAATCGGGAAGCTGAGAGGCCATCGCACGGTCGAAGAAAAATGAGGATTTCAGGAATAATGTGTTTTATTGTGTCTTAGTATTTTTATGATTTTTCAGGAAGGTAGGAGTACAGACATACCGAATTGCGATAGTTGCATTAAGACTACTAAAACAGGTAACCAAATATCCCAAACTCTCATCTGGCACTCACAGTATGAATGTAAGGGATCTGTATCTAAATGTAGATATTTGGATATTGATTATAGTGTGTGCAAGCCAATATCAGGAGAGTCTAAATGTTTTGATCCCCATTTCCAACCCCGTACAATTTGGTTGGTAATTCGGAATAGTAACTCCCAGGGGACATTAATAAATAGGACTGTGATAAGCACCATACATTCCACGGGTATTCTACTATTTGATGCATGTAAGGCGATTTCGGGTAGTGGAAGACTTTGGAATGTATGTGGTAATCTTAAATGGGAACGAACTTATGGGTTTAATGATAAATACTTATGTCCCAGTAAAAGATCTACTGATCCTGATTGCCCAAATAGAGACTAACTTCTGCCCCTATTTGTCATGTGTAGGTTGGGCAACCTGGGAAAAACAGTGGATCAAGATATGATTATCCAAAGGTTGCCTACCACACCATACTGTAAAACTATGTGTGTAACCCCGTTCACATGACCATTTCCAATCTGCAGTACTTTATTGACAGGTTTGGAGGTCTGTTTGGGTTCCAAATATATGGCACAGGAGTAGATTCAGGAACAATAATATATGTAGGTCTTGAAACTGAGACAGTGGCAACTCAAACTCATCAGGTTTCTCATTCCTTTTATGAGGAGATGAGTATTGAGGATAAAATTCCCCATAATGTTAACAACCTATTTATTGATTTGGCTGAGGGTATTGCAGGTAGTCTTAATGTAACTAATTGCTATGTGTGTGGAGGTACTAATATGGGAGACCAGTGGCCATGGGAGGCAAAGGAAATATGGTACCCTGGCTCTGAGACATATGAACAACAGATACCTTTCCAGTCTGATCATCAAGTAAGTACTAGAAGTAAATTGGAATGGTGGTTGAAAACCTCCATTATAGGTCATGTTTGTATAGCCAGGAAAGGGACAATGTATAACACGTCTGTAGGTGAGCTAACTTGCTTGGGACAAAAAGCCTATAATGTTAATACTAAAAATACTACTTGGTGGTCAGCTTCAAATGTCTCGGAACCTACTAATCCGTTTGCCAATTACACTCATTTAAAGGAGGTATCGGCTACATCTAGTTGGAAAGCCCCAGCAAATTTATACTGGATTTGTGGTAAGAAAACTTATTCGGAGTTACAACAAGATTGGGAAGGGGCATGTGTATTAGGTATGCCAAAGCCATCCTTCTTCTTGTTGCCAATCGAAACAGGAGAGACCTTGGGAGTTAAGGTTTACGATGTAAATCATAAAAGGGAGAGAGCATCCTTGAATATAGGTAGCTGGGAAGATAATGAGTGGCCCCCTCAACGTATTATTAATTATTATGGACCTGCTACTTGGGCAGAAGATGGCACTTATGGATATAGAACTCCGATTATATATGCTCAACCGCATTATTAGACTACAGGCGGTAGTTGAGATTATTACTAATGAGACAGCTCAAGTGCTTAATCTTCTAGCTAAGCAAAATACCAAGATGTGATCAGCCATATACCAGAATAGGCTAGCCCTTGATTACTTACTAGCAGTAGAAGGAGGTGTATGCGGAAAGTTTAATCTAAGTAACTGTTGTCTGCACATAGATGATGAAGGGAAGGCAGTGGCTGAACTTACAAGCCACATGGTTAAATTTGAGCATGTACCTACTCAGGTCTGGAATGGGTATAACCTAAGTAGTTGGTTTGGAAGTTGGTATGAGCAGTTTGGAGGAATTAAGACATTAGTAGGAGGAGTAGAATTTATTATATTTTTTTTTTTGTGCCTCCTCCTGCCCTGTCTAATTCCACTAGTGGTAAGGTCCCTATGTAGTATTATAGAGAGTACTATAGAGAGAAAGACAGCGGCTCATGTAATGGCTGTCTGGAAGATATGATCCCCTAGCCCGAAGAGAATATATTCAGGATGAAGAATGTTGAAGGAGTTTTTAAGATGCTTACAAGGTCTACTTTGGTTCAATGGCTACTTGAGAGATGTAGGTAAAACTGTGATTGGTGATGCATCTGGAATAATGTTATATCAGAGGCATCAAAGGGGGGAATGTGATGGGATTCCAGCATGGTCAAAATTTAGTAGGCCAAAATCTCCATGTGGCATATGTGTATGTTGTGTCAGTTGGTTAGCTACATGTAGCTAGGATACTGTCATCAGTGTACTGAGCATGTGCAGGAATGCAGGAACTGAAATTGCACTTATTTCCTTTGTCTTGGATGAGCCATGTGGTTTGACTAGATGTACAAGTCTATATTCTGCTCATTGATTGGTTAAAGGTATATGTGGGTGTAGCTATTAATGGGAGGAGTTATAGTGCTATATAAGGAATGTACACTATGTGTTGGTCTCTCAGATCTTTTGGAACAGGAGTTCATCTGAGACCCGATCGGTAATGTGAATAAAGGCCTGTTACTTTCTGAAGACCTGTGTCCAATATTTCTGTGTTTGGCTTCTGCATGCTTACACTGCAACAATACTATCCTTACCTGTTGTGTCATTTTACCCCACTCCCTCAAGCATGTAAGCTCATTGAGCAGTGCCCTCAACCCCTCTGTTCCTGTGTGTCCAACTTGTCTGGTTACAACTACATGTCTGTTCGTCCACCCATTGTAAAGCGCTGCGGAATTTGACGGCGCTCTATAAATATCATAATAATAATAATAATAATGAAACATTTTCCTTGTAGGAAGCAGTTAAGCATAGGGTTTTACTTATGAGAAGAAACTGTTTCACTATTAACCAAATGATTCACATGAACATAGGCCTTAATGCTTTCAGAGTGAGCAGAAACTTCCTACAAGGTGGATATTTTCACATTGTCCTTCATCTTTAATGTTCATTTACAGAGTGGGTAGCAATCAATTCAGCCATCAGACAGATGGTCTAAAGCGTGATTAACAAAAAGATAAACAGTTATTTTGTGGTTAGGAATTACATCTGAAAAGTAACGAGTAAAGAAAACAGACTGGGCACATAAAGGTTGTTTTCAAGCAGATTTATTAGAATAGTACATGCAACGCTTCTACTCCACACAGATCCTTACTTAAACTTCAAGAAAGTCTATGTTTGAAGCCAAAACTTGCATGGACTATTCCAATAAAACCACCTTAAAACCACTTTTATGTCCCCATTCCTTTTTCTTCATTTGTTGCTGATTTGTTGGGTTTTGTCTGTCCTGGTCTGAGGGCACTTTGGATGGTGAGTTGGAGCCTATTCCAGTCCATGTCCCAGTATTGATTACATCTGAAAAATGACACATCAAAAGCTTGAGCCAGTATCACAGCCTTTAATATTATAAATTGAAATAAACTCTATTTTACATCCATTTACTTTTCTAAATTCTGTTACATTTATGGTTTAGAAAAAACACAAAATCTAATCAAATGCTTGCTATGAAAGATTTATATTAAATACCACTTGTAACTATTAATCAGAGGATTTGCTTATAATATGTATTAAGAGGAATGACAAAAGTCTGAGAATTTTGCGAACACCCATGCAAAAAAGAGGTTTGAAGTGGAGAATGCTGTGCAGACATAGCTCATAGTTGATTAATATGTTCGAAGCACAATAAAGAAATCTGTGTGTGTTTTGTTTCCCTTAATTATCCTAATTACAATGAGAACCTTTTCATGCAGCTGCTTGGGTCTACAGTTGCTAATGTACAGTAAATATCCCTATGCTGGGACACCAGGATCTGAACACCCACACAATCGTGTCACTAAGGTAAGATCACAGACTTCATAACTACCAATAAGGCTATTATGTTCTCTTGAAAGATTAATAACATGTTTCAAGAGGGCATATTAAAACACTTGTAAAGTATTGATTTCAATCTGTAGTAAAGGAAATGAAACAAAGGCACTGACATTTTATAAGTAGTTCTGTGCATATCTAATTTGCACTTAATATAAAATTATAAACTATATAAAATATCATTTTTTGAGTACTTGAAAACTTGATTTACAGTGACATTTCTTTTACTTTAAAGTTAACCAACTTAGTTTAGATATGAAGAGGGAGGCAGGAGCAGATCCATAAGGTAACTTATTGTTAAAGGTTTACTAGAGGAGAAAATCAAGTGTACATCACTGTATATACACCCTATGACTATAATTACATTTCGATGCACAACTAAAGAAAACATATTTATAGGCCTTGAACATAACATGTATCTTAAAAGGCTAATTATTATAGCATATCCAAAAGTTGATCATTTGCAGCTAATCTGGCATTTATTTCTCCTAGGGGTGGAGACTGTGTATTGTTTGCATATCTGCATTTTATTTAGTTTTGCTTCGTGTTGTTTTTAGAGAATATACTTTGTCTATATTTTTTTTTCTGGTGATATTTTGGTACATCTGCAGCATCCTGCTTTTGTCTTATTTTTCCATCTCTTTTCATTTTATTGCACATTTTTTCTCTAATTTATCTTCTCTCCCTAGTTTTTACTTTTACTTAGTCACCTACATTTATTTTTTACCATTTCAGGCAAATGTTTGCATTCAATTATACCTGCCATCTGTGGTTTAGCAGTGTCCCCACCAGGGCCGGATGGGAAAAAAATTTGGCCCGGGCATTTTTCAATCACAGCGGCCCCCATGAGAAGGAGGCGGGCCAGACAGGGTGTGCTTTGTCATGACTAATGACAAACACGCCTCCTGTTAGTGAGCATGTTGGTTCAATGCGCAGAGCCCCACTGAAGAGCTCTAGCATGAGAAAAATGTATGTATGTATGAGGGTGCTGTGTGTGTCTGAGGGTGCTGTGTATGTCTGAGGGTGCTGTGTATGGATGAGGGTGCTGTATGTGTCTGAGGGTGCCGTGTGTGTCTGAGGGTGCCGTGTGTGTATGAGTGTGCTGTGTGGGTGCTGTGAGTGTCTGAGTGTACTGTGAGTGAATGTCTATTTAAATATGTCTTTTTTAAATTTTATTTAAAAAAAAAACGTTTTTCCCCCCCCCCCCCTTCTTACCTTTAGCCTGGGGGGGGGAGCCATGCTGCCATGGAGGGGGGGCCATGCTGCCTTCCCTGGTGGTCTCAGTGGTGAGAGTGAACTCTAGACTGCAGGGTTAGAGTTCACTCTCGCGAGATCTGAGCATTCCCATGGTAACTGCGGCAACACTCAGACCTCGCAAGAGGAACCCGGCGGAGCTGCTGGCTAGAGCTCCCCGGGTCCTCTCCTCCCTCCCTTCCTCCCCAGCCGGCACAGCAGTGCCTGTGGGCCGGTGAGGGAGATCCTTGATCTCCCCACCGGCCCATGAACGCATACAACAGGGCCGGCGCTCGGATAGCAGAGGCTGGCAGGGGAGATCCTGTGATACCTGCATTTGCCCGGTATGCCCGATGGCCAGTCCGGGCCTGGTCCCCACTCTCTAGATCAAGCATATCAAACTCAAAGGCTAGCAAGGGTCAAATATACATGGTTTAAGTTTATGTGGGCCATAAAAAAACAAATAAATGTAGGTTTATTTTGAAAAGTACAGTATTAAAAAAAACAGCGACCCCCTCTACTAAACCCCAGTCCCACCCTTGTCTACTAAATCCCAGTACCCCTTGTCTACTAAATCTTAGTCCTCCCTTGTCTACTAAATCCCAATCCCCCTGTCTACTAAACCCCTGCCCCTGTTCTCATTCACACTCACTGAGACACACTCACTGACAGACATACACAGAATCACTCCAACACTCACAGACACACACATTCACTGACAGACACACACTGACTGACAAACAGGCTCCCTCACAGACACACACTGACAGAGAGAGACACACACACTGACAGAGAGACACACACACTGACAGAGAGACACACACAGAGACAGCCACGCACACACAGATAGCCATATATACACACACAGCCATACACACAGACAGCCCACACACAGACACACAGACAGCCATACACAAACACACACAGCTATACACACAGACACACACACAGAAAGACAGCCATACACACACAAAGACAGCAATGCACACAAACAGCCATATATACACACACACACAGCCATACACACAGACAGCCATTTACACACACACACACACACACACACACAGCCAGCCATACACCCATACACACAAAAACACATTTCCCTCCAACACTTTTTATTATTTTAATTTAAATCCACCCTTTGGGAGAGCTGGGTGGATTTCTTACCTGTTGTCTAGTGGGGCTGCTGGGCAAGTGTACATTCAGGCAGGCAGGGGGGTGGACAGGCAGCGAGGTAGCATTGATTTTGAGCTCTTCCTGCTCAGCTCCCTCGCGCGCCACAGAGTGATGCCGGGAGCCGGAGTGACATCATATTCCGGCTCTAGGCATCACTGTGGGCACTGTGCAGGGAGAGCTTACACTCAGTGCTCCCTCGCGGCTCGCGGGCAGCAAACATATTAGTCGTGGGCCGCGAGTTTGACATCTATGCTCTAGATGTTTTCCTTGATAACCTGAATAAGTTATCAGTTTGGCCAAATCATCTAATTTTCTTACACCTCACTGAACTGCATTCTCTGTTTTAACAACATGCATTTCAGCCTTCTCACCTTGCATTTCAGCCTTCTTTTAGCCAAATCCTTTAAATTATTTGAACCATCAGCTGTGGAAACCTCACTGTTGTAACCATCATACTCTGCCAATAAGGAGCTATATTGCTGTTTGGCTTCACACATTTTGTTTTGTTGCTTGTCTGATTCTGGCCTTGGAGCATGTTGTCTTGCCACCACTAATGGTTACTAGATACAGAAGTACCCTGTACATCTAAATCCTGAGTATTCTTAGTACTGTGAAGTCCTCTGATCTTACCATACCACATCATTTTGAGACAAATAAATAGAGGCAACAGAAGAAACACTACTTTTTTAACTTCTAACAGAAATCTACATGCTCCTGGAGATACAGAGTCCCACAATTGATACATTCTTTTCATCTACTATCTCTAGTGCAAGCTTACTAAAATTTCCCCATGTGTCTAAGTTCATGGATTCCATTGGCACGCTCCCCACCACCTATCACCATGATGCTACTAAGATGGGGAATACCAAAAGCACACATTACTTTTTAGTTTTGTTTGTTTTGATTAAAGAGACACTAGAGTCACCAGAACAACTACAGCGTATTGTATTTGTTCTAGTGAGTATAATCAGACCCTTCAGTCATTTTGCAGTAATCACTGTTTGTTCAGAGAAAATGCTGTGTTTATATTACAGCCTAGGAATACCTATACTGGCCACTCCACAGATAGCTACTAAAGGTGCTTCCTGGCGCAGTGCTAAACTTTCCTCAGCAGGCAGATCAGGGGCAAAGCCAGCAGCAACAGACTGGAGTAAAAGTAAGATGTTACTATATTTAAGGAGAATCAGGGGGGGCTTTACAATGATTTTAACACTATAGGGTCAGGAATAAAAAAAATGTATTCCTAACCCTATAGTGTTCCTTTAACTAATATATTTCACCAAGATAGTGACTAAGATTGTACTACTTTGAAATGTGTGATGTATTCATTTGTGTAAATAGACTTGTGTTTATGTTAATGCATAGTCTATGTTTCATGTTATTGCTTTTATAAACTAATAATTTATATTTGACTTTAGAAATGTTGAAAAAAAAATTGAGCAGTGTCACTTTAAAAGAGAATTCAGTTAAGCAGTTAAATGTATTTGAACAAAAATAGTAACTTACATAAGCACATCCCCTAGGAGGAAGTTGTGTGCAGCTTGATAAAAGCTATCCATTCCAAAACCAGTCATTGATTCATTGCTAAAAGCTACAGCGTGAATACCAATACAAAATACCAAACATTTACTGTGAGTTGCTATTGTTCAGTAAAGCTTGTTTGAGGTGGATAATATGTGATCGGTTGTCTAACACTTTGGAAAAAGATGGAGAATACCTACTAAAATTACCAATCTGACCATGTAAGAAGAAACATAGAAGAAATAGAGAATTATAGCGGTTTCTCGAGACATGAGAAAAGTTAACTTAACTCATGTAGGTGTGATTTATAGGCCCCCAGGACAAATAGAAGAGTTAGATAATCTACTAGTTGAGGAAATAGCTAAATTGACAATCAAGGGGGAAGTTATCATCATATGTGACCTTAATCTTCCTGATGTGAACTGGAAAACCAAAATAGCTGCTTGTGACAGGAGCACACATATTCTAAACTCCTTACTGGAATTGTCTGTAAAACAAGTCGTTCAGGAGCCAACTCATAAGGAGGCCATACTAGATTTAGTGTTAACAAATGGAGATTTGGTATCAGATATTACTGTAGGTGAAAGTTTAGGATCCAGTGATCACCAGTCAGTGTGGTTTAATATAAGAACACTGACTGAGTCACACCACACAAAAACAAAAGTTTTAGACTTTAGAAAAAACGATTTTTCTAAAATTAGAATGTGTGTAAAGGAGCCATTATCAGACTGGAGCAATTTAAATGGAGTCCAAGATAAATGGGAATATTTAAAAGTTGCACTGCAGAAGGCAGCAGAAAATTGAATTAGGCTTGAATTAGGCTGCCTGCCCGGTGGGCGTTCTTCAGGTGGGGGTTAATGTCACATATTCATCTGCACATAAAAATATGATTAATGGCATTTACTGTTGTGGCGGAACCAACCTCGCCACTATGCACTGTAGAAGCCTGGTTGCTCGCCTGCTCCCTTTAGACTATGGTCCTGCAGTTCAGACCTGTTATTTTCCCTGCTGAAAGGTTTATTCGTGCCTTTCTGCCGGGGTGTTCGGTAGATTCAATCTACCGAACGATGGACCACCGGGGAACTTGAGTGTGCCGTCAATTGACCGCCCAGAAGCTACGGTTAACCGCAGCTTAATTGATGAATGCTGGGTGGTCTTTGTTCGGTTGCCGAACACGTGGCAGCGGCCATTTTACCTCCCGAACGGCCAGCGGTGTTCAGCGCCCAAACTATGGAACTGAAAATGGACACTTATTGGCACGAACACAGCTGAGCCGCCAGCCTCCTTACCTCTCCATTCGGTAGCGGAACCGAATGACTGTTCATTTGGTAGCTTAACCAGATGAACAGCATCACCCCAGATAGCTAAGCCATGGAGCCTATTCGTGTAACGAAAGACTATGTGAAAGACTTTGGCTCCATGGCAATTGAAATGTATGTATGTGATCTGAGCGCCATTCGGTAGTAATGTGCGCTCAGATATAAGCTAAGTAGAATGTATATGTTTTATGTAATAAATGTAACTGTATGTAATTTTATGTCTTTTACTGAAAATGTGTGTAATGGAGTTTTGCCTCTGTCGTTGGAGATAATTGGATTACTTCCCAATTATCTCCAGGAAAGAGAGGAGGGATTGTGATGCATTGTGGGATAGTTGAAATGTGTAAGTCTGTGATTGGTTCTTGTACCCTTTGTGTCCCAGTCTCCCATCTGGTCCCCTAGGGGAGTGTCCACCAGATGGGAGACCTGCATAAAAGCCGGGCAGTTAGCCCCAGTAAACCAGATTCTGCTTGACCCTCAAAACGAAGTGTCGTCTCGTCTTTGCGAGGATTTACTGTATGCTGTTAGAGACTGATTGCCAGGAGTGTAAGCCGCTTGGATGCTTTTCCTGTTCGTGTGTCTCCAGTTCGGGAGTTTGGAGTGCTACTTGGTATGCAGTTCAGGAGTTTTAAGTATTCCCTTGGTTGCAGTTCGGGAGTTGGTGAATTCGTGGGTTTGCAGTTCGGGAGATTGGTGCTTGCAGTAGCTGTCTGTGCATCTGAAAAAGGGGAATATCACATAAACGGTTTTTAACTCCTTGTGGGTGAAAACGGTCCGTTACAACTGTCCTGACAGGAAAAGTTGTGCCGAACAGCAATCAATCCACAGGAGGGTTTGTGCTGAGCAGCAATCATGCAAATATGAACCTGGTAATTGCCTTTGGGGTCAAAGGCCAGTTACAACCATTCAGATCCACAGGCGGGGTATTTAGGCCCAGTTCTCCTTTTGCTCTGTGCCCTGTGGTGGTTTCCCTTGTGGTTGTGCGAGAGCGCGTTATTGATTCGGGTTTTTCTAGTTATTTGACTTTGGCATTGATATTGACTTCCCTGTTTTCTGGCATCCCTGACCCCTAGCTTTTCCTTATCGTTGTGTCTCTTTCTGTATCACTTGACCTTGGCTTTTTCTGACTATTCTTTCACCCTTGTGAATGGGTATTTACTAATACTAAGTAATCTTTACTTAGTATTAGTAAATGTGGCTAAAAGACCAATTTAGGCAATTCAGCCTTTTGGTAGATAGCTCCCTAATACTGTGGGAATTAGGGAGTCATCTACTAAGCGGCTGCTTATTTTATGTTATTTTAAGTGATTTCCCTATCCACATTTGTTTGCAGTGCACTTGTCCCACTCTTACCCCCATTTTACTTCCTTTTGCAGCCCTCTAGCCCTTTCCAGGACTTTGTTAAAGGCATTTTAGTGCCCAAAAGCTTGGGTCAGCATTGACTTCAATGGGGTTCGGGGTCAAGTTCGGGTCAAGTTCAAGCATGAACTCAAACTTTTTGACGAAGTTCGGCCGAACCCGAACATCCAGGTTTCCGCTCAACTCTACCAGTAAGCCTTACTTCAGTAGTGCGGAAAGTAATGGAAACTATGTTAAAGGATAGGATTGTTGAACATCTAAAATCATAGGGATTACAAGATCAGAGACAACGTGGGTTTACTTCAGGGAGGTCATGCCAAACTAATCTTATTGATTTTTTTGATTGGGTAACTAAAATAATAGATCAGGGTGGTGCAGTAGACATTGCTTACCTAGATTTCAGTAAGGCTTTTGACACTGTCGCACATAGAAAGACTTATCAATAAACTGCAATATTTAAGTTTTGATTCCAGTATTGTTAAATGGGTTAGGCAGTAGCTGAGTGAAAGGGAACAGAGGGTTGTAGTCAATGGAGTATATTCAAAGCAAGGTCTTGTTACCAAAGTGGTTACTCAGGGATCTGTTCTTGGACCCATATTTATTAGTGATATTGTAGAAGGTCTTGATGGAAAGGTATGTCTTTTTGCTGATGATACAAAAATATGTAGCAGGCTTGATGTTCCAGGAGGGATAAGCTGAATGGCAAATGATTTAGGTAAACTAGAAAAATGGTCAGACCTGTGGCAACTGACACTTAATGTGGATAAGTAGAAGATAATGCATCTTGGATGTAAAAAAACAAGCAGAGTATAGAATATTTGAGTCCTAACCTCAACATCTGAGGAAAGGGATTTAGGAGTAATAATTTCAAGTGACTTAAAAGTAGGCAGACAGTGTAATAGAGCAGCAGGAAATGCAAGCACAATGCTTGGTTGTATAGGGAGAGATATTAGCAGAAGAAAGAGGGAAGTACTCATGACAT
Source organism: Pelobates cultripes (assembly GCA_933207985.1). NCBI lineage: Eukaryota > Metazoa > Chordata > Amphibia > Anura > Pelobatidae > Pelobates > Pelobates cultripes. The sequence continues at coordinate 105,454,571 of OW240915.1, forward strand.
TGTACAGAACACTGGCGAGACCTCACTTGGAGTGTTGTACGAAGTACTGGAGACCATAACTCCAGAAGGATATTGATACTTTGGTGAAGGTACAGAGAAGGGTTACTAAACTGGTTCATGAGTTACAGGATAAAACTTCCAAGGAGAGGTTAAAGAATCTTAACATGTGTAGCTTGGAGGAAAGACGAGACAGGGGGAATATAATAGAAACATTTAAATGCATAAAGGGAATCAACTCCGTAAAGGAAGAGACTATATTTAAAAGAAGAAAAAGTACCACAATAAGAGGACATAATCTTAAATTACAGGGGCAAAGATTTAAAAATAATATCAGGAAGTATTACTTTTAGTGATGTCCCGAACGGTTCGCCGAACGGTTCGCGAAAGGTTCGCCACGAATGGTTCGCCACGGACTCATCATTGAGTAAATTTTGACCCTGTACCTCACAGTCAGCAGACACATTCCAGCCAATCAGCAGCAGACCCTCCCTCCCAGACCCTCCCACCTCCTGGACAGCTTACTAAGAATGCAGCTTCACAATGAATGTAAAATGGATGCTGTCCAGGAGGTGGGAGGGTCTGGGAGGGAGGGTCTGCTGCTGATTGGCTGGAATGTGTCTGCTGACTGTGAGGTACAGGGTCAAAGTTTACTCAATGATGAGTCCGCGGCAAACCGTTTGGGACATCACTAATTACTTTACTAAGTGTGACAAACGCTCCTTGCGCTGGATGTTTTCCACAAATTTATATAGGAGTGTAGAAGCTGGCCTCCTGCCCACCGACTATGGGCCACAAAGACTCTGTTCGGGAGTTAAATCTCCCCAACCGCCATTAGTAGCCTGCCCTGGTTGCCCCTGATTCGGCACTTTCCCTTCATGCGAATGGAACCGAAAGCTGGCTCTCTGACGGCCGTTCTGGCATAAACCAAACCCAAACATTACCTAGGGGCCAGCTGGAGAACCTCGTATTGCGGCAGCAGGAGCTCCCGAAGTTGACCGGCAAAAGCATCAAACGCCCTGGAACTGTTTTGAGCATTGGACCATGTGTGTGGCCGGTCAGAACTTCCACACGGTGGCGTTTACCCTACACTGCATGGATCTGAGCGCAATTTGGAGAACTTGGGTGCTCAGATCAGGACTATTTAACAATATATAATTTGTGTGGGTTTTGATATTTTCTTTTGATATTTTATGTTTTTATGCCGAGTCACTCTGACACAGGAATTTGTGCACATTTTGTGAGAGTATTCTGGGCTTGTTTTACTGCATCCTCATTTGGTATATTAGTAGACAATTTGGCCATAATTAAACACATTTGTTTCTACCCTTCATCAAGCCTAGGCTGATGTTTGGGGAATTGGGAGCTATAATCACTGCTTCACTGGGGATTTGGGAGAACTACAGCGGATACACTCAGCCGGAGTATAGGGGATCCGTTACACTAAGAGGGTAGTGGATGCACGTAATAGTTTTCCAGCTAAGGTGGTAAAGGTTAACACAGTGAAGGAGTTTAACTATGCGTGGGAAAGGCATAAGGCTATCCTAGACTTAAGCTTAGGCCAGGGACTAATGAAAGTATTTAGAAAATTGGGCAGACTAGATGGGCCGAATGGTTCATATCTGCCGTCACATTCTATGTTACTAATAAAAACACTTCATCATTTTTATTTGCCATTTTCCTTTAATTCTAGAACTACTTTTCTGTATGTAGCATACATTTACTTTACTAACATAAAAAGAAAATTTGACAAACTATGTTAAAAGTACCCCTATAATTATGATCAATGCAGAACTCTTTTTTTTTTACTCATCTGTCACATCAAAACCATTTGTAGTTTGTATAATTTTTCCAAGTGTATTTATCCACTGAAGGCTTGACTTTTGCCCTCCTCCATTCAAGTAATGCATTGCAATTATGTTGATACAAATGCAGTCAGGTCAGTGAAGAGTTTAGAAACTTAATGCTTCAGTAGGCGTCTTTAGCATTTCCAGTAAATGCTCTACACATTCTTATTCGTAAACTCTGTAAAACCTACTGAACTTTAACCGTAGATATCACCTGGGAGAAGAGAATAAAATGAGCAAAACCAAAGAGCTGTTGAAATGAAAAGAGTACAGGGGAAAAAATAACACAAAGAAAAATATCCTTAAGGACAGTAAATTGGACCAGAGCAACAGAGGAACAAATGCGAGATCAGAAAAAAGGCTAGATTTTGCAGACTTTCAAGAATTATCAAGAAAAAGACCACTGGTAAAGCCAAGGAAAAAATAATCTCTATGTTACATACTTTTTGAAGAGTAAAATGACAACTGTTAAACAGCCAGTAAAATGATGTCAGGTCCAATATAAGAAAGTTTATATTATTTAATCATTTAATCATTTAAATGAAAGACTTATAGGTTTATTCACTAAACTCACTCACTAAATTCACTCTTAAGCTCCAAAAAACTGCAAAATGGAGGGTAAAATAGTCATATTTCTGTTGAAGATATTTTTTTTTTGGTAAAATTTTAATTTTCATTTGCAAAATGTATTATTAGAATTTAGTGAAGAAATATGTAAAATATTAGTGAGTTCATTGAAATTGCATATTTACTGTTTAAAATAATTATTTAAGAGTAGTAGATTTGGTTTTTGTTTTAGGAACAGAGACTATGACCCAACTATTTAGGTGAACTAGGTGACTGTGACAGTCAAAGTCATAACGGGGTACCAAGTCGCATCCACTGTACTCCCTGACTGAGGCCAGCATCTTGTTTCCTCACTAAAAAATGAAATAAACTTTTGATAATGATGTTAGCACAAAATTGAAAGGAGAAAACATTGGAGCAGACATAAACTGGAAGGGATAGGAGAAGAAAAAAATAACAAAAAAAAGGCCCTTACATTTGATAAACAACAAAATGCTAAAAGGAAAAGGATGAAAAATAGAAAAGCAATAAATAAAGCAGGAGGAATAAGAGCTGATAATAAAGTACACCGTCTTGGAATTCTATGGTTTTACATGTCAGGGCATAATAACAATCATTTGTTCCATAGCAGGTCTTAAAATTAGATAAATACAGCTTCAAAATGTCAGCTTTTATAGAGGTGGTATCATTTGCTGATGATCAATTAACCAAAGGCATTAAATTAGCAGCACATGGATTCTCCATTTTGGCTTAATTGTTGTGTTAAATGAATTATTATTGGTGTATGTAGAGGAAGCAAATAATGTATGTAAACAAACAAACAAAAATGAATGAATAAGAAGTAGAACATATAAATCAATATATTCTTAAAGGACCACTATAGTGCCAGGAAAACATACTCGTTTTCCTGGCTCTATAGTGCCCTGAGTGTGCACCCACACTCAGGGACCCCCTCCCGCCGGGCTCTGGGGAGAGGAAGGGGTTAAAATCTTACCTTTCTCCAGCGCCGGGCGGGGAGCTGTCCTCCTCCTCTCCGCCTCTTCGACTGAATGCGCATGCGCGGCAGGAGCTGCGCGCGCATTCAGCCAGTCTCATAGGAAAGCATTTACAATGCTTTCCTATGGACGCTGGTGTCTTCTCACTGATTTTCACAGTGAGAATCACGCAAACGCCTCTAGCTGCTGTGAATGAGACAGCCACTAGAGGCTTTAGAGGCTGGATTAACCCATTTATAAACATAGCAGTTTCTCTGAAACTGCTATGTTTATAAAAAATGCATTAACCCTAGCTGGACCTGGCACCCAGACCACTTCATTAAGCTGAAGTGGTCTGGGTGCCTAGAGTGGTCCTTTAAGGAATAGGTACAGTGGTCCTAAACCATTGTAGCTACTGCCAACTCAAAGGTTTGCAGTGTCATACATACAGCATTATACATACTTAGTGCTCACTTGTAACCTAGAAATTTTCCTTCCCATTAGCTCCACTCCACCAATCATTGACCAACCTCCTTCATTAAACATAATTGCCTAAGTAAAGCCGCTATGTGATAGCTTATGAACTTAAAATGTAACCAATCTGTGTCTTGTAATTTGAGGGAGTTTCCTGCCCCAGGTAAGAGGCCTCTCAAACAGGAAAAGGATTAAGCTCAAAGTGTGTTTTGAACAACAGCTGAGCAACTCGTGCAGAGAGGACATCAGTGAGACAACTAGTAGAATATGATTTTTTTTCTTAAAAAAAAAAAAGAAGAAAGAAGAAAAACAAGCAGAAACAGGGAGAGAAAAAGAAAGAAAAAAGTGGGAGGAGGGAAGGTGAAGGGAGGAGATTGAAAAGGGTACTTGTGTGGGACAGGGTATTGAAGGTGCGAAAAGAGGGAGAGTGGCAGCTGTGCCAAACAGTATGGAACAAAATCAGTGTAAAATAGAAGAAGGGATCAGCCCCAAGTGACCAATAGCAGTCTGTTGCCCCCCCATCAGGTTCAGCCCCTGCCTACAACTTCAGACTCCTCAATCTGGCTCACCCTACAGTGTTGGAAATCTTGCAAAGCAGTCTGAGGGCATGAATTCTAACCAGTAGAACCATTGCTGAGTAAATCTCTTTCTATCACTAACAGCCATTGCTTTTAGGTCTTCATATTTTCTCATATCTTCTACCTCTTCCACCATCTTCACAACGGGGGTGTACAAGTTTGCCTCTAGAATATTGGGACCTCTGCTTTTGCTGTGTTCAGGAGTCTTGATATCATGATGGAACAGATTGTAAGATAAGTCTCCTTAATCCCTCAAAAAACATGTTTGATTAGAGATAAAACAGACTTTGAAACTGAAATGGAAAAATCAATTAAAAGTATTGATTATTTCTTTGTGTATCTGCCCCTGGCCAAATCAATGAAACAATGCGTGCACGCTCCCTGAAGTAATTCACACCAGACACAGGTTCCAGGTTGTTGAATAACTTGAGGAATGTTTATTCAGAGGGGACGGCAGGTCCCTTTTAAAGCAAAATTACATCATAAGCATTGTCAGAGATAACATGGAATAATACATCAATAATTGGTTAGGTGTTAAGTGGTTCGCTTCAATGCTCTGCCTACTGTAGGTGATGTCACCGGGGCCATGAGGGTCTCCCACGGTTTCCCGGCGCCATCTTGGTGCACGAGGTAGTTAGTCAATGTTAGGAAGAAGAAAGGGAGGGGAGGGGGAAGGAGCTAGAAGCTTCTAGCAGCCATCTTGATTATAACATGTGTGCTTAGCTATATATATATATCGTGAAATGAGTAAATAGACATTTTTCACTAACTAGGAAATATGTGTAGACCTTATTTCCACAACAGTCCCCCCTAAAATGGCTATTTACCATAACAACTGCTACTGTCCCTAGTATGTCCCTAGTTGCCTGCAACCTATCTGCCTTAACTAGCATCGAACACTTCACTCCGTGGGTAACCCGCAGTGGCTAGTCCACTACATCTCCACACGTGAGACTCGCCAGTTAAGACAGACACTTTCCCTATACTGTCCCTATAGGAAAGCAGTTGTTTGTTTGAACTGATGTGATTGAAGGGGTGTATGTGGAGTATCATCTTCGAGGTCTGTGATGTCTTGGTGTATGAAAGTAGGGGTCACGTCATCTATAGTCTTGTCCACCGCTTTCTGTAAATACTTCTGTATGCAGGGGAATATGCAACAGGTCAGAAATAAGAAAATAACGATCATTATGAAAACAGCTGTCCCCACCTGGAAGAGGGTCCTTTGCCAACCATTCATCCATCCAAACCATCTGTCCCAAGGGTCGATGACTCCTGAATTTTTCTTTAGCTCGTCTGCGAGACTATCTAGCCTCTCTATGGCCATAGTCACCTTACCATTGGGCCCAGTGTTGTCTGGAATGTATGTGCAGCATGTCATGGTCTCAGGGAGGATTTTACATACACCCCCTTTCTCAGCTAAAATCATATCTAGGGCCATTCTGTTCTGAAATGTCATTTGGGTAGTGGCTTGTAGTTGCTCTGCCAGGCCCTGTAGGGCATCCCTAGTGTAGTTGACAAAACGCTGTTGATTATAGTAAATATAGTTAATCCAATTGACATTTTTGTTAGCAGTTATCATTGGAATTAGGGACTCAAATCCTGCAGCCACTTCATCTCTTGCTTTGAATTCGTTAGGCACCCCCCTTGGCACACCTATGGCATCAATATACACATGGGGGTCAAAACTCCCTCGAATAGGAGTCTCTCGTTTGGTTCTAGAGTGTACATGTGTGAGGTTTAACGTGTTATGGTCACCATCTGGAATGATATGGATAGGCATTATGACTTTAGTTAGGGCACACTCCCCCCACCATTGCCCAATTAATTGGGACCTCAATTGTTTATCCCCACATAACCAATAGATGTCGCCGATTGTCTTTGTGTGGTTCATCAGCAGCGATACGGGTGGATTATGGTAAGTTGAGCAATATCCTGATGGGAATTTGCCCAAATACAAACCGGTGTTTTTAGATATTGTATAACATGTGTAATTACCTGGGTAGATGGTGACTCCATCAGGTGGTTTTACATGTCCGTGAGTGATCGGGTAAATTCTCTTCCACGATTCACATGTCGAAGAATTGGTGACGGACTGTGTGTAAAGGCTCAGAACACATGATTCTACTTCAGGAGGTAAATTCAGAGGAACTGTGCCCAGATGGGGCCTGGCTCCCCCACACACGTAACAATTGGTCTTATTGTGTGAGTTGGCATTATACCTCATCCATTCTAGCCATAAATTAGTGTCTGAAAAACCAGTTTCCACTGCCATAGTGTCTTCAAAGGTGGGGTTGGCTATAGCTACCATGTCATGTAGGGTCTTAATATGTGGTTTTAACGGGTTAACGATCATGTGAGTGGTCCCCACCCAGTCGGGGGAGGTGAGCATGTCTTGCAGGTAGAATGTCCCCAGTGCATTGTGTGAGCCACCTCCCTTCCAGTACATCCCCATCACATATTCCCCCGCGTCCCTTGGACTAGGGTGTTCTATATTCAAGGTAAGTTTAATGGGAGTTGACCCTGTGGGTTTACTAAGAGTCATTCTAGAAAGTAGGGGCTTCCCGTCTTTGTCAAGTCTGTCTAGTGCAACCTGAGGTCTGTAGCCCCATGGTCTACCTGTATTCCACCCGGCAGCTTTCCATGAACTACAGTGGTGTCCCCAAGCGCCTCCAGTCACACAAATGTATGGGTCCTTTTTGTCAGGTATGTCCTTGTATATGGCTGCATGTTGTGTCTGTGGGAATGTACAGGTAACTATGTCACAGTAATCAAAGGTGTATGTAGCTACATCAGTATCAGAAGAATTGTACCAGAAAGTGTAAACGTGATTATCTTTGGTTATGGCCACTTGTTGGGCCCAGGCAAAATGCAACAATACAAGAAAACACAAGACACATAATAAATTCATGTTTCAACAAGATCAGCTTCTCCTGGAGCAGGCACTTTTTTGCAATGTGAAGCGTGTATCCAGGAACTTTTTCCAGCTAGTTTAACTGACGTTGCTGTAATCAGGAGCACTTGATAAGGACCATCAAATCTCGGTTCTAGGGTGTGTTTCCTGAGGAACTTCTTAACCATAACCCAATCACCTGGAAGCAGCTTGTGTGTACCTGTATTCGACTCAGGATCTGGAATAGAAGAAAACACTTGGGCATGTATCTTGGTCAAGGCATGTGAAAGGGCAGTCACATAGTCTACCATAGCGTCTGACTGAATCTGAAGCTGTTGGGGAAAGTAGCAACCTAACCTGGGTGCTGTACCAAACAAAATCTCATAAGGTGACAAACTGTATTTTCCTCTGGGAGTGTACCTTACACTGAATAACGCTAGTGGGAGACTCTCGGGCCAGGGCATGTTAGTTTCTTGTGACATTTTAAGCATTCTGGCTTTCAAAGTGCCATTCATGCGCTCTACCTTACCACTACTCTGTGGGTGATATGGTGTGTGGAATGCAAGGGTCACCCCCAGTGCTGACCAGACTTCCCGTGTTAGCGAGGCAGTGAAGGAGGTCCCTTGGTCACTTTCAATTACTTCTGGAACCCCATAGCGGCAAACAATTTCTGTCAAGAGATATTTGGCTGTAGTCCTCGCGGTGAGATTAGTCACTGGGAAGGCCTCTGGCCATCCTGAAAACATGTCCACTATGACCAATGCATATTCATAACGTCCACTCTTTGGCATCTGAATGTGATCAATCTGGATCCTCTGGAAGGGATATTGCGGCTTGGCTAGGTGATTAGGTGCAGTCTTTATAATCTTTCCAGGATTGCATTTAGCACATATAGTACATGACTTACAGTAATGTTGTGTTAAGGTGGTGATGCCTGGTGCTTCGAAATATTTGTCAATCAGTGAATTCATCAGGAGTTTTGACAGATGAGCTGGTCCATGGGCCCATTGGACCACCGCTGGGTACATACTTCTGGGTAGGCAGAACTTGAGATTAATGGTGTAAACATCATCACGGAGTATAGCTCCTTTGTTCTTCCAACCTTGTTTCTCTTGGGGAGTAGCAGCAGCTTGTTGTTCCTTCAGAAGCCTGAGGTCTGTAGGCAATGTTTGCATAGTATAGATAGGCAGTGTATCTGTGGCCACTCTTCTGTCCACTTCCCATCTTTGTCGTGCTGCTTCTTTAGCTGCTTGATCAGCCAGGTGATTGCCACGTGCTTCTTCTGTGTCTAGTCTTCCATGGGCTTTTACCTTCAGTACTGCCACCTCAGCTGGAAGTTCCAATGCGTCCATCAGCTCTGCAATGGCTGTCCCATGCTTTACTGGGGTACCAGTGGCCGTAAGAAATCCTCTGGTCTTCCAAATTAAGCCAAAATCATGTGCTACTCCCAGGGCATATCTTGAATCCGTGTAAATGTTGGCACGCAACCCTTCAGACAATTTGCAAGCCACAGTTAGAGCTGTCAATTCAGCTTCTTGAGCAGACTTATTTGGTTGCAGGGCAGCTGCTTGTAACACTTGACATTCTGTAGTAACTGCATACCCAGTGTGATATTGCCCTTGTTCATCAGCAAATCTTGACCCATCCACAAATAATGTTTGGTCCGGGTTGAGTAGTGCAGCTTCGTAGACAGTTGGTAGATGTGTAGTTTCCATTTTCATTTGTTCAAAGCAATCATGAGGGATATCGAGGTCACAGTCTGTGGTAAGTGGACCCTCACAGGCTTCTGTATGGTACCTGGGGTACCCAGTTGTACAGCAATTAATAGTCTTTTTGTTGATTCTCGTAGAAGTCAGTTGTTCTGGGGTCATTTGACTCCAGGTTTTGGCCATCGGGCCTAGGTCTTTCCACGAGATGTCGGGGGGTCTGGTGAGAGATATGTGTGGGATCGATGTTTCCCAATGGTGATAGAGATGTGTCACACTCTCTGGGAGGTGGACCAAGATAAGCATGGTACCTGTGAGGTCCCAAAACAAGTCAGTCAGGGTAATTTGGATTTCTTTGAGTTGGAATACTTCTGCCTCGTAATTCATATCAGGGCCTGGTTCATCCCTAATCCACAAAGTGCAATGAAGTAGGGCCATTGATTGTTCATCATGTGGAGGTGCAAATGTAGGTAGTTGCAGATTTGTTAGAACTTCCGGGTTGATATCAAGGCTGTACCAGTGGTACACAATCCCCCCCTTGGGAAGTGGCAGAAGAGTGGGCGGGTTCAGGGTTAGGCATCTCTGAAGTTTTATGTTATCAGGTAAAAGCAATGAGGTTTGCAGGCGGAGGTGGCGTTGGGAGGAAAGGTGCTTGGGTTGAACTTGTTGCAGGATAGCAGTAATGTCATGGGGGGCCAACACTGTGAGGTGATGGCCAAGTACAAAGTCATTAGTCTTGTCCAGGAGGGCACTGGCGGCAAACACAGCACGGAGGCAAGAGGGGCTGCCCCTTGCAACAGGGTCAAGCATACAGGAAAAATAGCCAATGGGCCGTTGTCTGGACCCATGTTTCTGAGTAAGGACTCCGGAAGCATGTCCTGATTTCTCAGAGACAAACAAATTGAAAAAGAGTTGGTAGTTGGGTAGGCCCAAGGCAGGTGCAGAAGCAATAGCTCGTTTCAGAGTATGGAAACAGTTAATAGTTTCTTCAGTGAGGTGAAAAGGTTCACTCCGGAGTGCATCATAGAGAGGCTGCATGAGTTTGGATGCTTCAGGTATCCAGGACCTGCAGTATGTGATGAGACCCAAGAAAGCATGAAGAGAGTGGTGGGTTGCAGGTAATGGGAGTTGAAGGATAGCTTGCACCCGTTGAGAGGTTAGGTGTTTGGTGCCATGGGAAATGCAATGTCCCAAGAAGACCACAGAGGGCCGGCACCATTGCAGCTTTGATTTTGAGGCCTTGCACCCAGCAGTAGCGAGGAAACATAGAAGATCTTCTGAGTCACGTTCTGCAATAAACAAATTAGGAGCACAGAGAAGGAGGTCATCAACATATTGAAGTAGAACAACATCCAGGTGAGATTTCTGCCAGGGATCCAAAACCAGGGACATGGCATGAGCAAACTGTGTGGGAGAATTCTGAGCTCCCTGAGGCATGACAGTCCAGGTATATTGTTGTCCTTCATGTGTGAAGGCAAAGAGAAAACGGCAGGAAGGGTCAAGGGGAACACTGAAAAAGGCATTAGCTAGATCCACAACAGTAAAAACAGTTGAATTTGGTGGCACTTGGGACAAAAGGGTGTGGGGGTTTGGAACAATAGCAGTGTCTTTAATGGTTACTTCATTAACGGCACGGAGGTCCTGTACCATGCGGTACTGGTCGGGTTGGCCCTTAATAGTTCGTTTTTTAACAGGGAAGAGTGGGGTGTTGCATGGAGACGTACACTTGGTGAGGGCACCTTTGGCAAGCAGAGACTCAACTTGTTTGGTGATAGCATCAGCTTGTGCTGGCTTTAGAGGATACTGAGGTCGACGAGGAGGAAGTGCTCCAGGCAGGAGCTGGACCAAGACGGGGGGTACATGTAAGCGTCCAATATCATCCGGGCCGGTGGACCAAAGTTCTTGGGGGATACGATCCAGAGCACTGGGGGTGTGTGTGACCCGTGCATTCCCTGTATTGTCTGTTAGGTTCAACAGGATGGGGAGTGAGCAGAGCACAGAAGTATCTTTTTGTGATAAGGGGGTTGTTAACTCAACTTGTCCATCTGCAGTAAAGGTTATGGAAGCCTGGAGCCGGGAGAGGACATCAGCACCTAGGAGGTTAATGGGGCAAGTGGAAGAAACAACAAAACGGGACAGGATGTGTGAACCTACATGTAAGAGCTTGGTAAGGGGGTTACTGCGTGGTGTACCATCCACCCCAACACAGGATACATCAGTGTCAGACAGGAAGGAAGGATCTGGCAGGTCTTGTTCCCTAAGGACACTACGGGCTGCACCTGTGTCAACTAAAAAAGTGGTTGGGTGACCCTCCACGGGGAGAACTACAGTAGCCAAGGGTCCTCCCCCATCCCCTGCAGACACTGCCATAGCAGGGGTTGCTGACACAGGCTTGCCAGTTACCTATTGCAATAGATCAAGGTGGGCCTGATCTGGTCCCTGGTACCGGCGGGAGGTGGAGGGAGGGTTGACAGAATGCATGGGTGGGCGGGGTGGACGGAGGGCATGGCGGGGATGAGGATGGTTGTCTTGGAAGTCATCAGTATCATACCCTTCAGTGGAGGGTGAAGTGTATGCACGGGCCTCTGCTGCGGGGAGCCGGGCTTGGGAGTACTCAGGAGGCGGGGGAGGGGGAGGAGGAGGAGGTAGCTGAGGTAGCTGTGGATGGGGTAGGGCAGGGAGATAACCAGTGGAGGGGAAGTTATAGCTGGTGACATGGGGGTTTTGGTACCTGAGGGTCTGTTGGCGGAGCACTCTAGGGTGTGGGCAATCTCTCCTAAAGTGACCTGGCTGATTACAATTAAAGCAGGTCCGGATTGTCGTGACAGTCCGGTCACGGGGGAAAGGAATTGGTGCAGGCAGTGTCGGGGGGGGCTGGGTGAACTGTTGGGGGAGCATCTGAGGGCCCTGGGTTGGACCTGCGATTGGGGTGGAGGTAGCGTACATCAGTGGACTAGTTCTACGCTGTGTAGGAAGCATAACAGACTCTAAGCCTTTGGCTACCAACAAGAGAGTGTCCAGCGGAATAATTCTATACTCAGGTCGGGCTAAAACTAAACCCTTACGAATATTTTCCCTAAGCCCTGCCACAAAAGCTGCAGATAGCATCTGGGTGTGTGCTTTGTTGTAAGTACTAAACCCTAAGTCAGAAAAAGTCTGAGTCAACCTAGAGTGATACTTTTCAACTGTCTCAAGTTTGTCCTGTAGGATATCATTGATGCAAGTAGCCTGATCTGCTAGTTTATCCTGTGCCCAGGCACGAAGCTGTTCACAAAAAATTTCACCAGAACGAAAGTCAGTATCAGAAGTAAGTGGAGCATCATTAAAGCTCCGTTCCATGATTGGCCAGTATGCATCACCAGCCTTTATTTCACATAGACTAATGAGATCCCGCCAAGCAGCGGAGTATGTTTTACGGATCTGAGCCATCCTACGAAAAAAGGGCATGGGGTGTTTTTCAGGATCAGGGAGTGAGGTCACAAGGGTAGCAGCTTGGGAAGGGTTAAAGGTAACATACATAGGTGGAGCACCATCCGCACCATGGTTGATTGGGGTATATCCCTGAGGGATAGTTTGCTGTTGGGGTAGCCTATTCACCCCCAGGTGTGGTGAATTCTGGTCAACCACAACTACCTCGGCGGGCAGCACTGGGCCACGACGGAGAGTAGTCTCAGGAGTAGCTGTAGCTGGGACAACAGGGAGGGCGGTGACAGGTGAGGTAGCTGGGTGGAAACCTGAAGCCTGGGGGGAGGCACCCATCGCATAGGGTTGGTCAGATGTCCCCGACACCTCGGATCCAACCACCATGATTGGGTAACTAGGGCCAGCGGAAGGGATATGAGGGATCAAGGCTGTGGAAGGGGTTGTCACGGGGGCCGATTGGGTAGGGCGTGAAAGGTGGGTGTTGAGGACATTTGCGAGGGCGGAGATGGGATCGGAGGGCTCGGGGACATCGGCAGGGGACAAGGGTGGGGTTGGAGGCTCAGGGGGAGGGGGAGGAGGAAGAGGAGGTACGTCGATGGGAGGTGGCACGGGGATCGCGGAATTAACCAGGGAAGTAACAGCAGTGAAGAGGGCGGATATTGAACCAGGCAGGTCATCGGTCGTGGGTGTGTCAGAGTTCACGGGGGGAGGGGTCAGAGGGACGGGGTCAAGGGGCTGTGGTACGGTCGGGGGAGCAGGGATACTGGGGGGAGATGACACGGGAGAAGGGGCTGGGAGGGTGGCAACGGGGGGTTGGGTTAGCGCAGTGAGGGCGGAGATCAGGGACGGCAAATCGGCCGCGGGAGTGGGAGGCAATGAGGTGGAGGGGGCCGGGGTTTCAGGAGGAGGAGACACTGGAGGAGGAGCTGGAGGGGTGACGGCATAGAGTTGGGTTAGGGCGGTGAGGGCGGAGATCAGGGACGGCAAATCGGCCGCGGGAGTGGGAGGCAATGAGGTAGAGGGGGCCGGGGTTTCAGGAGGAGGAAACACTGGAGGAGGAGCAGTAGGCGGGACCTTGAAGATGGGAGGGGAATCCGTGGGTAAGGGGGCGGAGGCAAGGGAACTGGGACTAGCGGGCTGGACAAGATTCATGAGAGTGGAGAGTAGGGGCGGGGGATCCTTGGAAATGGAGGAGGAGGAAAGGGGATGAGAAGGAATGGGGGAAGATGGGGATACAGGGGTAGGGGTCACGGGGATTCCTGAGGATACTGGAGAAGGGAAGGCAACCGGGGGACGGGGGTCCGGGGAGACGGGGTCAGTTGAGTGGGTAGGAGCGGAGGGCGCAGGATGCAGGATGGATGAAGAGGGTGAGGGAACGGGGTTTACCAGCGACGGGGTACTCAGGGGGGAGAGGGATTGAGAGGAGGAGGAGGATGGGACATCGATAGTTGAGACGGGAATAGTCGGGGGAATACTCGGAGTAAGGACAGGCCCTGGGAAAGGTAACAGGGGGCATGGAGGTGGGGAAGCTCCGACGGGCAAAACAGGATGATGGCTGAAAGGGGGGGATTGGTCACAGGGGGGTTGGTGCATGGGAGTGGGTGGGAACGAGTGGTGTGGCACTGGGAAATAGTAAGCTCCATCTACACCGAGCACGGGACAAAGGGGGGTGGGGACTGGAGATACATCCCCGGGGGGTGGGGTCTGTGCTGTGACGGGGGAAGCAGGGCGGGAGGTTACTGTTGCGCTCTGGGCGCCATCATAGGGTGGTGGCCGTGGAACAATAGAAGTGACATTATCATTGAGAACATTCCTATGGTAAACATGTACAATCTGCCCCTCAAACTCCAACTCTTCCTCGACCCAACCTTCCCGTTTCAGACCTCTAGCTACACGATACCAGGCCTCTGCAACCTTTGTGAGTCCGTTGTCCAACAGTAAACCTTCCTTGTCTATGAGTAGCTTTCGCCAAAACTCTGGCTGCAATCTCCCACTGGGCAACATCTGGAAGCCACACACCTTAGCAATCTTTTTAAGTTTCATCATTGCATCCTCCCCTGCTCTTTCTTTCACAATATCGCAAGCCAACAAGCCCTTAGCAGGTCTAGCATGTTCCTGCCCCATCTTGACTAATCAAAGCGTGCCACTTGTTAAGGACAGATGAATAGAGGAGGTATAAAGGAGGAGGGGAAAAAAGAGTGTCTACAGTGCTCGACTGCCACGAGAACTTGAGCCCCGTGCGTCTTCCCCAAACGTAGACTAGTCACGGAGATCCGCCCACCCGGGGTGGTGGTCACGGACGGGAGTGAATGAGCGTGGGTGACTAACACAGCTCTGGGCAACAGGCACAGGAGAGATAAAGCACAAAAGAAAAGATGAACGTGGCTGCGCTAATGAGAAGACATTTGCAAAAATCACAAACATATAAATGAGCATAGACTCCGGAGTCCAGAACTAACCACACAATACACACACACACACACCAAGGGTACCCACGCTGTAACAACAATTGAACAAAAACCACAGAATGACAGAGAGTAAAATGGCCATGTACATGTTAATGACACCGGTGCCAAATAATCGAAGTATAGCAATCCTCAGCCTCCACCCACCAGGCTGGTCCCGGTATACTCCCAGGTATTAATGGGAGCACAGTAATGAACAACCAAAATCCCAGCCCCACCGGCTGTAAAATCCCAGCCCTACCAGCTGTAAAATCCCAGCCCCTCCGGCTGTAAAGTCCCAGCCCCACCGGCTGTAAAATCCCAGCCCCTCCGACTGTAAAATCCCAGCCCCACCGGCTGTAAAATCCCAGCCCCACCGGCTGTAAAATCCCAGCCCCTCCGGCTGTAAAGTCCCAGCCCCACCGGCTGTAAAATCCCAGCCCCTCCGGCTGTAAAATCCCAGCCCCACCGGCTGTAATGCGTCCCCTGCCCGCTAGGCAGTCAAGCTAACTTAAAAGAAGTATGAGAAACACGCACACACACGCACACAAACGAATACAGGAGGCAGATAGACAATTGACAGGTTCACCTAAAAAAAGGCACACCGGATGAGTTAATTACCTGTCTCTAGTAGCCTTCTGGAAGCCGGAAGTGGACTCGGAGGCAGACCGACACAAAACAGGAGAATAACACAGGCAACGGCTGTATTATGGAGGTGATCAGGCTCCGCTTGTCCCACTTTCCAGAGGTCCGCTCCGGTCCGTTGTTTCCGGCCCTCCGAACCGGCCCTCCGGTGGCCCCACGTTGGGCGCCAATTGAAATGGAAAAATCAATTAAAAGTATTGATTATTTCTTTGTGTATCTGCCCCTGGCCAAATCAATGAAACAATGCGTGCACGCTCCCTGAAGTAATTCACACCAGACACAGGTTCCAGGTTGTTGAATAACTTGAGGAATGTTTATTCAGAGGGGACGGCAGGTCCCTTTTAAAGCAAAATTACATCATAAGCATTGTCAGAGATAACATGGAATAATACATCAATAATTGGTTAGGTGTTAAGTGTTCGCTTCAATGCTCTGCCTACTGTAGGTGATGTCACCGGGGCCATGAGGGTCTCCCACGGTTTCCCGGCGCCATCTTGGTGCACGAGGTAGTTAGTCAATGTTAGGAAGAAGAAAGGGAGGGGAGGGGGAAGGAGCTAGAAGCTTCTAGCAGCCATCTTGATTATAACATGTGTGCTTAGATATATATATATATCGTGAAATGAGTAAATAGACATTTTTCACTAACTAGGAAATATGTGTAGACCTTATTTCCACAACAATTCTAATTTACTGAGATTGTGGATTTGGGTCTTTCATAAGCTGTAAGCCATAATCATCACACTTATGACAAATCACAGCTTGAACTATCTTGCTTTGCATGTAATGCGTCTATCTCATATATTAGTTTCCCCTTTTACGTTGCATTACAGAAATAAATGAAATTTTGCACGATATTGTAATTTTTAGAGTATCACTAGTATATAGGGGTGTATATAAAAAATACCCCTCTCTGTCTCATTAGAGATATCTTTGCCAGAAGTTCAAGGAAGCAAGGTGAAAGGTCTGCCACCTGAGGGGGTCTGCCTTGACGTTGGCAGGCGGGCATTCCCTCCAAGTGATGGGAGTGAGCACAGTACTTGCTTTTTTTGTGTATGTATGTATGTATGTATGTATATATATATATATATATATATATATATATATATATATGTGTGTATATATATATATATATATATATATGTGTGTGTGTGTGTGTGTATATATATATGTATGTATGGTTGTATATATATATAATATGTGTGTGTATATATATATGTGTGTGTATATATATGTATATATATATATATATATATATATATATATATATATAAAACAGTCTTTAAGAAGATAGCACTCCAGGGACTAGATAATAGGGTGAAAAAAACTTAGCTTTTATTCAGCAAGATGCCACAGTGATCAACGTTTCAGTTCCAGTACAGAACTTTCGTCACAATAAGGGTGCAGGTTTACAAACAAGTGTTAAATACAATACATAATTATTTCATACAATGTACACATGGGTTACTTACCCTTTGCCCCCTGTGATTGCCATGGCTGAGTGCCCAAATTTGTCGGTAAATTTGACCCGGTTTAAGATAGATTTGCAGCTGTCTGTGTTGCTGCTGTAGCCTGAATGCGTTCCAGCGGCTGTGTGGAAGTCGGCTGGAACGCAAGGGGGCGTAAATTGTTGTGTAAGGGTTGCCATAGCAACCCGGTTTCGGCTATGATACATACAGATACACATACAGATACACATAGTGACACATATACAGATGTACAGACACACATGCACTGACACACATGCACAAACAGACATAACAGATCCACAGATACACACACTGACACACGTGCAGATACACAGACACACAGATACAAACAGTGACACAGATGCAGTTGCACAGACACAAAAATACACACACTAATACACGTACAGTTGCACAGAAACACTGATACACACACTGGCACACATGCAGATACACAGATATAAACACTGACACACATACAGATACAGACACACAGATACACAAACTGATACAGATACAGATGTACAGAAATACAGAAACAGACACACAGATACACAAACTGACACAGATACAGATGTACAGACATACAGATACAGACACACAGATACAAACACTGACATACATGCAAATACAGACACTGACTCACATGCAGATACACAGACATACAGATACACACACTGACATATATATATATATACAGATACAAACACAATATCCATACATACAAACACACACAAACACACATACTGGTCAAAATTGTAGCCCCCCTTGAGTTTCCTACCATTTTGGAGCAGCAGGGTGACTCCTGCTGTT
Source organism: Pelobates cultripes (assembly GCA_933207985.1). Classification (NCBI taxonomy): domain Eukaryota; kingdom Metazoa; phylum Chordata; class Amphibia; order Anura; family Pelobatidae; genus Pelobates; species Pelobates cultripes. The sequence goes on from OW240915.1 coordinate 105,472,392, forward strand.
TCCCACATGTTTATTCACCAAAGTGTGAATTATTGGGAATGTGATACAACCTCTGATTTGTGAAAGGGCACATAACATACTTTAAAATACATCAAACTTCCCATAACTCCAAAATAATGACTTCTGAATAAATGTCTGGTGATAATTATTTAAGTTGATGATTGCATTGAGTGGGGGGCAATCTCCTGTGGGGATCATCTGTCACCAACAAAACTACTCCCAAAGTCAAGTCATTATACTGTTTGACTGATATTGTATATAATTTGTGTATGAGTTTAGGGGCTTGCGCATCACTCAATGCTGTTCCGCTTCTGCAAAGCATTTCTTGTGTGAGAAGGTGAGCTGGGACAGCATTTTGTTTTAAAACCTCTATGTTCATGCAGCTCTGTTATTAAGCATTGGAGGCTGACTGAAATACAGGGGACACTGGAAAAAGTGCTTGGTATTTATCTCTCCCTACCAGCCCACCAGAGCTCCAAATAGGCACAATATAAGTGCTGTAAATAGGCGCCCCTATAGGACATGCAGCTGCAGGCAGATGTCTACTTTGTCTAATAGATAATCTGACCCTGACCACCTATATCAGCTATGCCTCACTGACGATGCCTAACAAGGCTGAAACGATCGTCTGGGGTTGCTGTATCTCTTGTGCAGAGAGAACTTGCTGGCATTTCGGGTCTGGACTGCCCGTATGGGTGGGACCAGTCTGATATGCTTCAGATATGTTCTCTCTGTAATGGCACAAGTTGAGCTAAAACCAGCATGAGTTCGGAGCGGGGACCCACCGAAGGGCAGGCTATTTTAGCTGCTGTCCATTCTCAGAATACTCTTGCGACCCATTGTTTGCTGACCACCTATAGGTTCATTATTATGTTTATGTAATAATCCAGTACTTAATAACACATTTATTATTGTAATAGTATCTTGATGACTTTTTGCATGGGTAAGATATAATAATTTAGGGATAACCTTTTCTCTTTCTAACTGTTCTTCTAACTCTCTCTTTGTTCAATGCTTTCTGAAAAACTAGGAAAAGCGTCAGGCTTTAGAACATCATTTAAAACTACAGTTTTTGTCCTCAGCACTACAACAGGTGAGATATTTCACTTTTATCGCTTCACTTTTTTTTTTTTTTTTATTCTTTATTTTATTTTCATTTTCATTTATGTAAAGGTAACATAGGTGAACGTACAATAGGTAACAAGAAATTGGTATATAGGCAAAGGTAAGAAACAATACAGAACAGATCATAAGATTACATTGCAGGTCTGTTGCGCGCAGCACGCCTGTTTTACTGTAGGGTGTCAGTGAGCTATGTTTAAGGTTGTAATTGTAACATAGATGCCCTTATTTGTTTCCAATGTTCCACAGCCCTTGCAATTGGTCCCATGAGGAATGTTCGTATATGTTGTCATTAGGGTGTCAATATTGGGGGGTTACGTCCCGTCTGATCTTAAATGGGTTGTCTCATCCAGGTCAGGGTGCCTCCTTTTTGTGATTGGTGGTCCCCTGTGCTGTCACATAGGATTTGTCATTGTGGGGGGCATGGTTTTCTGGGTTATGGCCTGATATGAAGATTATTGAGAATAGTGGTTTTCAGGTCATAGGGAGTGAGAGTGTTAGTAGAAGGGAGGGGGGTCTGAAAGGGAGTGAGTAGGAGGCCATGTGTGTGCACCCGGCCATTGGGCCCCGCTTCCCCCTCCCTCCTGTAAAAGGGGGGGAGGGGTTGGGAGGAGAAGAGGAGGAGTAAGGCCTGGGGGGAGGGGCAGCAAGAGAGGGAAGAGTCATGACCATAAGTATTCTGGGTTTAATTGTGGTCTGTGTTGCTGTAGTTGTGTATAGCTACCAAGGGAGCGATGTGTCCCCTCCAACACACTTTGTGGAACCTTTGGGGGGTTACGTGTATTTGTGTTTCGTAAGTGTGTCCATGTCCAGGTTTTCTTGTATTTTCTTGTAGGGGTATATTGGTGGATGCCCATACCTCATCAATTGCCCTACGTGTGGCCAGGGCTACTCGTGCTATTAGTTTATTTTCAGCTCTTGTGAAATTGTCAAATGGCTTGGATAGTAGTAGTGCCCAAGGATCTACTGGGCATGGTTTGTTTAAAATTCTTGTCAGGAGGAATGTAATAGATTGCCAGGTTGGTGTAAGTTTAGGACATGTCCACCAGCAGTGGAGAAATGTTCCCACTGCCCCGCACTGTTTCCAACATAGATTTGTGGGCAAGCAAGGCATGATAGCCAGTCGTTTGGGTGCAGGGCCACCATCAGGGCATGACAACCGTAACGGTTGTCATGGGCCCGGCGGTCCTGGGGGGCCCGGACTGCTCAGGTCGTCCGGGCCCCACATTCAGTGGGTACATACCGGGTCGCAGGGGGTCCTGCGACCCGCTGTGTACCCACAGGGCCAGCCTCTTCTCCTGGGGGGCCCAGCAGCTGGTCACCTCAGGGCCCCCCAGAGGCTGGCCCTGCTGTCACCCGGCAGGCCGGCGCGCGAGGGAGCAGTCTCTGTGTGCTTCCTCTTCAGCTCCCTCGCGGAACTACTGATACCAGAGCCGGAAGATGACGTCATCTTCCGGCTCCGGCATCAGTACGCGGCGCACGAGGGAGCTGAAGAGGAAGCATACAGAGAGTGCTCCCTCGCGCGCCGGCCTGCCCGCCCGCCGCCAGTGTCGGGGGGGGTAGGAGGAATGAAATTCGAGGGAGTGGGGGTTAGGAATGAAATGAGGGGGGAAGGAGAAGGAATGGAGGGGGAGAAGGAATGAAATGGAGGGAGAAGGAAATGAAATGGAGGGGGAAGGAGAAGGAATGAAATGGGGAGGAGAAGGAAATGAAATGGGAGGGGAAGGAGAAGGAAACGAATGGGGAGGAGAAGTAAATGAAATGGGGAAGGAAACGAAATGGAGGGAAGGAGAAGGAAATGAAATGGGGAAGGAATGAAATGGAGGGGAAGGAGAAGGAATAAAATGGGGAAGGAAATGAAATGGGAGGGGGAAGGAGAAGGAAACGAAATGGAAGGAGAAGGAAATGAAATGGGGAAGGAAATGGGAGGGGAAGGAGAAGGAATGAAATGGGAGGGGGAAGGGAAGGAATGAAATTTGAGGAGAGGGGGAGGAAGGAAGGAAATGGGGGGGGAAAGAAATGAAATTTGAGGGAGGGGTGGAGGAATGAAATTTGAGGGGGGAGAGGAATGGAATTTGAGGGAGGAGAGGAAGGAAATTTGAGGCAGGGAGAGAGGAAGGAAATTTGAGGCAGGGAGAGAGGAAGGAAATTTGAGGGAGGGAGAGAGGAAGGAAATTTGAGGACGAGGGAGAGGAAGGAAATTCGAGGGACGGGGGGAGAGGAAGGAAATTTGAGAGACGGGGAGAGGAAGGAAATGAGAGGGAGGAGGAGAAGAAGGAAATTGGAGGGGGGAAGAAGGAAATTGGAGAGGGAGGGGGAGAAGAAGGAAATTGGAGGGAGAGGGGGGGAGAAGGAAATTGATGGGGGGGAGGGGGAGAGATTGACATCCATCACACACAATGCACACCTTGCACACAGAAAAACACACAATGCATTACACACAGATACACGTACACAAGCAATGCACCCCTTACACACACTCAATGCATCCCTTACAGACGCACACACTGCATCCCATACATACACAAACTCATCTTGCAGCCCTTACACAGATTCACACAATGCATTCCTTACACACATCAGGATATCCCCCACACACACTCCACTCCCTGTGAACAAACTCATTGGTGGAACATGAAGGTGGACCCTGGGACCCAGACATTGAGCTGTGTAAAGGGCCCTCAAAAAAATTGAGCTGCTTCCCGTTCTCCCAGAACAGTGATTTTTGTGACCAGTTTCAAACCGCCTCCAGAGAGCCTGTTGTACACCAGACCAGTGGAGCCAGACGGCAGCTAGAGCCCATCTTCATCATCCTCATCTGGTTGTAAGTAGGCAATCTAGTATATTATTCGTGGCACTAATCTCTAATTTACCTCACATTAAAGGGACACTATAGTCCCCAGAACCACTACAGCTTAATGTAGTGGTTCTGGTGTCTAGCCTGTCCCTGCAGGCCGTTTAATGCAAACACGGCGGCACTGCAGCACTGGTGTTAGTTAACATGGCAGATCACATGGGTGGGGCATTGTGATGTCACATGGGGGGGCGGCAAACTTTACTTTTGCCTAGGGCGGCAAAAATCCTTGCACCGGCCCTGTAGACACTGCATCCCTGTGGGCGGATTCGGGGGGGGCAGCACTTTGGGCGGACTCGGGTGCAGGCACCGGGGGGCCCAGACCTTGAGCTGTGTCAGGGGCCCCAACATTTCTGATGGCAGCCCTGTTTGGGTGTCAGGTACCATCGGAAAAGCATTTCTTATGCTTGTTTCTTGTGGGTTAAACAAATTGTGAGGGATGATATAGCGTCCCATATATCTGACCAGTCTTCTGCGTCCTCGGGTGGTCCCAGGTCTGCCTCCCAGGCTGTGATATATGGGAGGGAGATGTGGGTCGTATGTGTTGCAGTTGTGAGGTATAAGTCTGATATTTTGCTTTTCCTGGTAGGAGCTACCATGCAGTCTCTCTCAAAACTAGTAAGTGGCGCTTGCCTGCCTGTTGGATGCTGAGTATGGCCGCAAAACTGCAGAGTTGAATGTATCGAAAGTAATTAAATGTTGAGAGGGACTCAGCTTCTGTAATGTCTGTGTAGGAAATGATTTGGGTGTTGGTGAACAGGTTGACCAGTCTCGTTATTCCTCTCCTCTCGAATTGGGCAATATGTTTGGACGTGAGTTCTGGTGGGAACAGTCTGTTCGGAAGAATGGGAGTCATCGGTGATAGGTAGGAGGATAGGTCATACTTGGTGTGTAGTTTATCCCACAGGTCAAGTGACTGAGTAATTGTAGATGCCATCGGAAGGGGTAAGGGGCGTTGTTGTCTGAGGAGCCACCTGTAGAAGGAAGGGTGGTCCCACTCAAAGAATGAATGTTCAATATCTACCCATCGTTTTTTCACAGGTGGCAGGTGCTACATCTGAATTTGGGTCAAGTGTGCTGCGTAAAGATAATGTAAGAATAGTGATGTCGCGAACATAACATTTTCGGTTCGCGAACGGCGAACGCGAACTTCCGCAAAAGTTCACGAACGGGCGAACCGCCATAGACTTCAATAGGCAGGCGAATTTTAAAACCCACAGTGACTCTTTCTGGCCACAATAGTGATGGAAAAGTTGTTTCAAGGGGACTAACACCTGGACTGTGGCATGCCGGAGGGGGATCCATGGCAAAACTCCCATGGAAAATTACATAGTTGATGCAGAGTCTGGCTTTAATCCATAAAGGGCATAAATCACCTAACATTCCTAAATTGTTTGGAATAACGTGCTTTAAAACATCAGGTATGATGTTGCATCGATCAGGTAGTGTAAGGGTTACGCCAGCTTCACAGTGACAGACCAAACTTCCCGTTTAACGCACCGCAAACAACCGCAAACAGTCCATTTGCACAACCGCAAACTCCCCATTTGCACAAGGTTGGATACCAAGCTAGCCATGTCCCGTTCCTTGTCCTCACTGATGTCATTGAAGGTCTTTTCCTCCACCCAGCCACGTACAACACCAAGGGTCCCCAAAAGGTGACAACAAGCCCCCTGGGACGCTTGCTGTGTTTGGTCTTCCACCTCCTCAAAGCCACCTTCCTCCTCTGACTCCTCTTCTTCAGACTCCTCTCTCTGCATTGCCTCTCTCTGCATTATTATAAGGTGTGTTAAGTAGTACTATTCCTATCAGTTTAATCCCTGTTACGTCCCCTATCAGGAGACGTGTATATGGCATCGATTTTAGGAACCGGGAGATGGAAAAAGATGCTTGGTCGGTCCTCCTTCTTCAAATTTGGGGCACTGCGCGTGCAATCTAATGTGCCACCAGATAGAAGTGGTGTGTTAAGTAGTACTATTCTTATCAGTTTAATCCCAATGTCACGACTACTAGTGTGGTCCAGCACGCAGAAACTATGTAAACATATACATGGGCAAGAAAAGGAAAATAAAAGGACAGAGCGTAAACCGGACCTTAGAATGGCCGGACTAATACGCTAGATACAGAGAATGGTCAAAGGGAAAGCTGAGGTCAAGGAAGCCAGAAAATACACAATACCGTTTACACAAGCCAAGTCAGGGAAACCAGAATTCAGAATAAGCAGGGAAAAGCCAAGATCGGGATACCAGGAAATCAGATTCACAATGATCAAGCACTCTCAGGAAACCACGACAGGGCAAGGTACTGGGGTGAGCTAGGGATTTAAATATCACACGGCGGGCCGGCAGCCGCTACACCCTGTTACGTCCCCCTCATCAGGCCTTTTTTAGTCGATTGTATCGCCCACTGTCAGTCCCTTCGGGATCCATCCCTCATTCATCTTAATAAAGGTGAGGTAATCTAGACTTTTTTGACCTAGGCGACTTCTCTCCTCAGTGACAATACCTCCTGCTGCACTGAAGGTCCTTTCTGACAGGACACTTGAAGCGGGGCAGGCCAGAAGTTCTATCGCAAATTGGGATAGCTCAGACCACAGGTCAAGCCTGCACACCCAGTAGTCAAGGGGTTCATCGCTCCTTAGAGTGTCGATATCTGCAGTTAAGGCGAGGTAGTCTGCTACTTATCGGTCGATTCGTTCTCTGAGGGTGGACCCCGAAGGGCTGTGGCGTTGCGTAGGACTTAAAAAGCTCTGCATGTCCTCCATCAACAACACTTCTGTAAAGCATCCTGTCCTTGCCGGCGTGGTCGTGGGAGGAGAAGGATTACTTTCACCTCTTCCCCTGTTAGATTCCCGTTGTGCTGTGACATCACCCTTATACGCTGTGTAAAGCAAACTTTTTAATTGATTTTGGAACTGCTGCATCCTTTCCGACTTGCCGTAATTCGGTAACATTTCAGGCACTTTCTGCTTATACCAGGGGTCTAGTAGCGTGGACACTCAGTACAGCCTTTTTATACGAGGGTATCTCAACAGGCACGACAGCATGAAAGACCCCATTTGCACAAGGTTGGATGCCGAGCTACTCATGTCCTGTTCCTCCTCCTCAGTGATCTCACTGAAGGTATGTTCTTCCCCCCCAGCCACGTACAACACTACATGTACCAGATATGTGACAACGAGCACCCTGGGATGCCTGTTGTGGTTGGTGTTCCTCCTCCTCCTCAAAGCCGCATTCCTCCTCTGACTCCTCTTCCTCACAATCCTCTTCCAGCGTTGCCGCAGGTCCAGCAAGCGATGCTGATAAGGCTTGTGACGGAACGCTGGCACTCCGACTGAGTACCTCCGCCAATCGATGCTCCTAGTGCTCGCTGAGGACTCCAAGCACTCCAACCAACACCATCAGCACTGCAGACCCCACTTCCAGCGATACAGCTGCGCTGGGGTCTCGCCGTCTCCACCCACCCTGGATCCACGACCAGGATCCAGCTCCCAGTGGGTGAACCTCTCCTAAAGCCAGAGAGTGTAGCAGGAACAAATCAAGCTATTGCAATAGCTTACTCTGGGGAGTAAGTGATTATAGCAATCCCCAGAGTGTAGGTATCCCTTCCCCCAAACATGAGCCAAGGCTTCAAGAAAGGTACAAGATGATCTGGTTTTAATGACCACACACTGGTTTTTATGCAAGTCCCCATGCAAGGGGACATCCCACAGGGTGGGACCCAGTATAACCAATCACAGACAATACAAACAAAACACTCCCACAGTGACATCACAATCCCTCCTCTCTATCCTGGAGATAATTGGGAAGTAATCAAATTATCTCCCAGGACAGAGGCAAGACTCCATTAACTACATGGTTACAAAAAGACATAAAATTACACAATGTTACAATTACTACATAAAACATATACATGCAACATATCCCCAGATAGCTTAGATCTGAGTGCACATTATTATTGAATGGCGCTCAGATCACATACATACAATTCAATCGCCATGGAGCCAAAGTCTTTTCATAGTCTTTTGTTACACAAATAGGCTCCATGGTATAGCTATCTGGGATAGCACTACTACCATACTGAAAGTCCAGAACGCCCCAGCAGAAATACACAAATAAACCTTTCTGCAAGGGAAAATACCGCTATCAGCACAAGGGCCATAGTCGGAAGGCAGGAGCCTTACCAGTAGTCCCCTCCAGGCACAAGTGGCGAAGGGCACTTCGTCACAAGGCTGTTTCTGGTGGTGATGATGACCACAACTCTTCCTCTTCACGCTCATCTACGGCCTGATCCAGCACTCTTCGCAGGGCACGCTCCAGGAAGAAAACAAATGGTATGATGTCGCTGATGGTGCCTTCAGTGCGACTGACTAGGTTTATCACCTCCTCAAAAGGACGCATGAGCCTACAGGCATTGCGCATGAGCGTCCAGTAACGTGGCAAAAAAATTCCCAGCTCTGCAGAGGCTGTCCTAGCACCCCGGTCATACAAATACTCGTTAACGGCTTTTTCTTGTTGGAGCAGGCGGTCGAACATTAGGAGTGTTGAATTCCAATGTGTCGGGCTGTCGCAAATCAAGCGCCTCACTGGCATGTTTTTTCGCCGCTGGATATCTGAAAAGTGCGCCATGGCCGTGTAGGAATGCCTGAAATGGCCACACACCTTCCTGGCCTGCTTCAGGACGTCCTGTAAGCCTGGGTACTTATGCACAAAGCGTTGTACGATCAGATTACACACATGTGCCATGCACGGCACGTGTGTCAACTTGCCCAAAATGCAATGCCGCCAACAAATTTCTTCCGTTGTCACAAACCACTTTGCCGATCTCCAGTTGGTGCGGAGTCAGCCACTGATCCACCTGTGCGTTCAGGGCAGACAGGAGTGCTGGTCCGGTGTGACTCTCTGCTTTCAGGCAAGTCAACCCCAAGACGGCGTGACACTGCCGTATCCGGGATGTGGAATAGTACCTGGGGAGCTGGGGGGGGTGCCGCTGATGTGGAGTAAGACACAGCAGCAGAAGAGGACTCAGCCAAGGAGGTTATGGAAGAGGATGGAGTAGGAGGAGTAGAGGAGGTGGCAGCAGGCCTGCCTGCAAGTCGTGGCGATGTCACCAACTCCTCTGCAGAGCCACGCATTCCATGCTTGGCAGCTGTCAGCAGGTTTACCTAATGCGCAGTGTAGGTGATATACCTGCCCTGACCATGCTTTGCAGACCTGGTATCAGTAGTCAGATGGACCCTTGCCCCAACACTGTGTGCCAGACATGCCATTACTTCCTTTTGCACAATTGAGTACAGGTTGGGGATTGCCTTTTGTGCAAAGAAATTTCGGCCAGGTACCTTCCACTGCGGTGTCCCAATAGCTACAAATTTTTTGAATGCCTCAGACTCCACCAGCTTGTATGGTAAAAGCTGGCGGGCTAAGAGTTCAGTCAAGCCAGCTGTCAGACGACGGGGGTGACTTTGTGACATTGGCTTCTTACACTCAAACATGTCCTTGACAGACCCCTGACTCTGGGCAGATGAGCAGGAACTGGTCAAGGCGAGAGACGGAGGGGTGGATGGTTGAGAGGGGGCAAGGAGGACAACAGTGGTTAACGTGGCTGAAGATGCTGGACCAGGAGGAGGATGGCGGCTTTGAGTTTGTGTGCTGCTTGTACTCATGTGTTGATACCATAGGCGTTTGTGATGTGCGATCATGTGCCTTTGCAAAGCAGTTGTACCTAGGTGGGTGTTGGACTTCCCACGACTCAGTTTCCTTTGGCACAGGTTGCAAATGGCATCGCTGTTGTCAGAGGCAGACACACAAAAAAAAATGCCACACTGCTGAGCTCTGCAATGACGGCATTCTAGTGGTGGCAACAGCATGCATTGATTGGCGTGCTGTCTGGCTGACCCCGGGTGCCGATGCATGCTGTCTCACTGTGCCACTAGCTCCTTGCGATGACCTCCCCCTGCTTCCAACTCGTCTCCTCCTCTCTGTCTCCCCATCTGAACTCTCCCCCTGTTCTTCTTCTCTTCTAGCGGGCACCCATGTGACATTCACGGACGCATCGTCATCATCAACCGCTTCACTTGTATCTGACAACTCAGCAAAGGAAGCAGCAGCGGGTACAACATCATCATCATCACACCGTACGTCCATGTGTGTAATGCTGCCTGACTGAGACATATCCCTGTTATCTACATCCTCTGGCAATAATGGCTGCGCATCACTCATTTCTTCCAACTGATGTGTAAATAACTCCTCTGACATACCAAGTGAAGCTGCTGTGGTGCTAGTGTTGGTGGTGGCGGCAGGCGGGCGAGTGGTAACTTGAGAGGTGCCCAAAGCTAAGCTGGAGGAAGATGGTGCGTCAAGGTTCCGAGCGGAAGCTGTAGAAGATTGGGTGTCCTGTGTTAGCCAGTCAACTATGTCCTCAGAACTTTTTGAGTTCAGGGTACGTGGCCTCTGAACACTGGGCATTATTCTAGGGCCAAAGGGAATCACAGCACCACGACTACGCCCTGTGGGGTGGCCTGCCTCTGTCTGTAATTTTTTTTCCGATTAGTGGTACTATGCGTGCAAGCTACTGTGACAACAGATATGAGTGGCACTGTACAGTGGCAGAAGTTGGCAGAGTAGACGCTGTAGGCCTGACACACACGCTTGCAGACAACTAACTGCTATTCAATCTATTACAATTAAATTGTATTTTTTTTTTTTAAATGTACACTACTGTTACACCAGATATGAGTTGCACTTGTGTGACACTGTGCCCTGGCAGGCCCTGAAACGCACACGTGTGAAGGAAACTGACTGCTATTATATTACAGTCCAAAAAGTTAGTTTTTTTGTTAAATGCAAGCTTTTGTGACACCGAATATGAGTGGTGGCACTGGGCAAGTGGGCACATTATACGCTGTGAGCCTGACACACACGCTGGCAGACAACTAACTGCTATTCAATCTATTACAATTAAATTGTATTTTTTTTTTTAAATGTACACTACTGTTACACCAGATACGAGTTGCACTGGTGTGACACTGTGCCCGGCAGGCCCTGAAACGCACACTCGTGAAGGAAACTGACTGCTATTATATTACAGTCAAAAAAGTTTAGTTTTTTTAAAATGCAAGCTATTGTGACACCAGTGAGTGAGTGGTGGCGCTGGGCAAGTGGGCACAGTATATGCTGTGAGCCTGACACACTGGCTGGCAGGCAACTGCAATTACATTACACAGAAAAAAAAAAGCAGACTGATGTTCTAGCCCTAAAAAGGGCTTTTTGGGGTGCTGTCCTTACAGCAGAGATCAGATGAGTCCTTCAGGACTGTAGTGAACACTGAATACACTAGCCTAGCTATCAATTTCCCTATCAAATCAGCAGCAGCTACACTGTCCCTCCCCTCACTAAGAATGCAGCTTCACAATGAATGTAAAATAGATGCTGTCCAGGAGGTGGGAGGATCTGGGAGGGAGGGTCTGCTGCTGATTGGCTGGAATGTGTCTGCTGACTGTGAGGTACAGGGTCAAAGTTTACTCAATGATGACGAATAGGGGGCGGACCGAACAGCGCATATGTTCACCATCCGTTGCGAACGTGAACAAGCGATGTTCGCCAGGAACTATTCGCCAGTGAACCATTCGGGACATCACTGTGTAAGAAGTTAGGGAGGCCCAGCCCGCCCAACTTCCTAGGGACATATAACATTTCCCTGTGAACTCTGGGTTTGGTGCCATTCCAGATAAATGTATTAATTGCGTTCTGCAGGGATGTAAGGTCTACTGTACTGAACAAGACAGGGAGGGTCTGGAACACATATAAAAAATGGGATAGAAGATTCATCTTGACAGAAGCGACACTGCCCAGCCATGAGATCCCCAATGATTTCCATGCTTTGAGATCACCGTATGCCTTTTCAAGCATTGGAGTGTAGTTTGTTCAGTAGAGGGCTGTGACGTCTGTGGTGAGTTGTATGCCTAGGTAGGCGATGGCAGACTCACATATTCGTAGGGAAAATTTTGCTTTTAGATGTGTGAGGTCAGCACTAGATATGTGGATTGAGAGGAGCTCAGATTTCGTTATGTTCAGCTTATACCCGAGATAAGGGAGGACGAGTTTATCAGTTGTAATAAATGGGCTATGAAGGTGGCCGAATTAGTCAGGCATATGCAGAGACTTTATAGGGCTGCCCTCTGACATTAATACCCTCTATGCCCGTACTGGACCCTATCGCCTCTAGCAAGGGCTCCAGTGATATCGCAAACAAGAGGGAGGAAAGTGGGCATCCCTGTCTCGTCCCGTTAGAGATGGTGAATCTAGGGGGGTTACTGTTGGGGAGGAAGAGTGCCCCCTGTGAATGGGAGTTAGGTGGCCTCTATGAATAGTAAGAATTGCGATGGGAATCCGAATTGTGTGAGTGTTTGGAAGAGGAAGGGCCAGAGAAGGCAATCGAATGCCTTCTCGGCATCCAGGGATATTATTGCTGTGGAGATGTGTCTGTGATTTGCAAACCATATTAGGTCTATGGTCCTCCTGGTGTTGTCCGCTGCTTGCTTGTTGGGGATGGTCAGGATGGATTAGTGCGTTAAGGAGGGGATTCATTCTATTGGCCATCACATTGGTCATGATTTTTAAGTCCACATTTAATAACGATATTGGCCTGGTTCATCATGATGTTTGACGGGTTTTGGGAGAAGGCAAATGTTGGTAGAGACCATGTCCATCTGGAGTTTTTTCCCACGTAGCATGGCATTGAACACTGCACATAGGTGTTTCAGTAAGTGTTGGCTAAAGGTTTTGTAGTACAGGGCCCCAAACCCATCTGGGCCTGGGCTCTTGTTGGGCTTAAAGGAACGAGGATAATGGTAATTTTTTCCATTGTCACTTCCTCAGCCTCAGCGGTCAGGGAGGTCACATATATCCCCATTCAAATTCCGAATGCGCAAAATTATTTTTGATTCGATGCAACGTTTCAGTCGTCGTGCTAACATTTAGTCGGCTTTGTTACTTTTTAGTCAAATTTTTGTTTAAGCCAGAGAAGGGTCTTAGAAGAATCTTCAAATGTGAAGCGCTTTAAGAGTTCTCTGGCTGCTGTCAGTTGGTCAAGACTGATATATGCTGAGCTTCAAGGCGGTGGATTGCCGCCATGGAATCTGTGATCTGTTTTATTCGGCTTTTCTTTCTAGCTGTTGCCAGGCTAATTAACTTTCTGCGGATTACCGCTTTGTGTGCTGTCCATAGGGTTATAGGGGATATCGCCTTGGGGTCGGTATTTAATTCAAAATAGTCTGTAATGTATTTAGCTATAGTCTTGGCTAGATCAATGTCGTGCAATAATAAGGGGTTCAATTTCCGAGTCCAGGGCCGGTTCAGGTTATGAATGTGTCGTGTCAGGGATATGTCTGCATGGTCCGACCTTGTTATCAAGCCAATGCTGGTGGCGACTACTTGAGAGAGGGTATTTGGGGCCACCAAGAAGTGGTTGATTCAGAAATATGATTTGTGGGGGTGTGAATTAAACGTGAAATCTTTGGCGGGTGTTGAGCCCTCCATACATCTATGAGATTTCAGGAGGAGAAGAATTGTTGAAACAGGGTGTCACATCTTGACGGACGGCTGGGTCCTGTGTGTGAAGAGACCTGTCTAGCAATGTAGAGTGGACCACATTGCAGTCCCCCCCAAAACGAGATGGGTGTTGGACAAGGTTGCGAGGTGCGTGGAGAGCTGGGGCCAGAAATTAGGGTCTGGGTAGATGGGTGCATAAATGGAGCAGAAAGAGTAGCTGTTGGAGCCTATTATCATGGTTATTGTTAGAAACCAGCCTTGAGGGTCGGCAGTCAATGTAATGTCAGTCAGTGGGCAAGTGGTGCCCAAAATAATAGCTACTACCTTAGTCTTGGTGTCTGGTGAGTTAGCCAAGTAGTTGTTAGTGAGAGGGTTTTTTGTGGATGTGTTGAGGCCCTTAGCGTTAATGGATGTGCATATGATTTGCAGTGGCATAATGGGTAGCAGTGGGAATCAGCTTCCTGGGTAGAACAGAGGCGGTAGGAGAGGGTGATGGAGGTGGGGACGCGAGGCCGCGGAACCCGGCGACCCGGACCAGCTGCGTCAGAGGACAGGGGAGGTGGCTACTGGGCTTTCAGTCTAGGCCAGTAGAGTATGGGGAGTGTCGTCTGACCGCTCCACGTATGGTGCGGATAGGGATGGTGGGGGAAGGGTAGTCTATGAAAGAGGAAAGGTAGAGAATAAAGGGTTTACAGGTAGAGTCACTTCTGGGCAAGTCTTTGTCATCATGCTGCTGTGATACAGTCCTAATACATCTGCAGGCACCTGCGCCCCCATGTCATGGTAAATTGTTACCTTCTGCAGGAGGCCCTTCTGGATGATGAAGGGTGTCCATGTTAATGCGTGGTAATCCCAGCTGTGTTGCAAAGTCCTGTGCTTCAGAGTTGACATGTAGGATATATGTCCTGTCCGCCTCGCAGACCGTTAGCTTCAAGGGGTGACCCCATGCACATCTAAGCCTCTGCTGTTTAAGTGCTTGAGTTAGGGGTCTGAGTGCTTTCCGTTTGTGCAGGGTGCTGGGCGCCAAGTCCTGAAAGAATTGGACCTGGTAGCCGTCTATTTGTAGAGAGTTGACTCTAGCAGCTCGTATTAGTGCTTCCTTTACATGGAAGTAATGCAGACGGACTATTACGTCTCTTGGCTGGTGTTTTGCGAAGGAGCTTGGAGGGCTCTGTGTGCCCTGTCAATGATGAGCTCTGCTGTTGGTGCTTCAGGCAGTAAGCCGCAGAATGTCTCTCGGAGCGCTGAGTTAAACATGTCCGGTGCAACGGATTCTGGCAGCCCTCTAATTCTTATATTGTTTCTGTGTGATCTGTTGTTTAGATCTTCTTGCACTTCTTCTAAGGCTCGTACCTGGTTGCAGATCTCTTGCAGAGCCTTGTCGTGTTTGGCAGTGGTTGTGGAGATATCCTCCATCTTGTCTTCCACCGCTAAGGTGTGCCTGGTTAAGTCTTCTAGGCCTTGTCGGATAGGGGCCAGATGCAGTGGTGTATCCTGGTTTTGTGCTGCCCTAGGCAGGACAAAACTCAGGCACCCCCCTCCCCCCGCGCCACCCCCACCCCACCTTCTAAATACACACACACACACACAGTCAGACACATACACACACACACACAGTCAGACACATACACCTGATCAATTTTACACTCACACAGTCAGACACACACACACTCACACAGTCAGACACAAACACACACTCACACAGTCAGACACACACACACACTCACACAGTCAGACACACACACACTCACACAGTCAGACAAACGCACACACACAGTCAGACACACACTTTGCACGATGGGCATTTTACACAGTCAGACACAAACACACCTGCAGTCACACACGAATTGAACACACAGTCATATACACACACACAGACACGGTGAGCACCAAACACACACAGTCACACACACACACAGTCAGACACATACACATACAAAGTCAGACACACACACAGTCAGACACACACACAGTCAGACACAAACACACACACACAAACACACACAGTCAGACACAAACACACACACACAAACACACACACAGTCCAGACACAGAAAAAAACACACACACACAGTCAATAGTCAGTTCTAGTCAGACACACACAGATTAACTTTTTTTTTTTATTTAAATCCCCTCCCCCAACCTCCTTACCTTTGGGAGTGCTGGGGGGGGGAGGTCTCTCTCTCCCTGGTGGTCCAGTGGCTGCCGGTCGGGCGGGCGGCTGGCGAGGGAGCTCTTCCTATGAGCTGTCTGCTCAGCTCCCTCGTGCGCCGGCTGCAGAGTGAGACTGGGAGCCGGGGAGCTGGCTGGGCTGGCGCCAGATGCTCCCGCCAACCCGGCTGCGCCCTGGGATGTCAGTTAGCCGCAAGGCTAACTAGGCATTTGCCCTGGGCATTTGGGGGGCGGCGTTTTTTGCCGCCCCCTGAAAAATGCCGCCCAAGGCAAATGCCTTGTTTGCCTCGCGGCTAATACGTCCCTGGCCAGATGTTTTGCCAGCTCCACTGCCATGTTTAGCTTGATATCACGGAGGAACTCCTTCAGGTCCCCTCTGTTCACTGCATTAAGGTCCTGACTGCTTCTTCCTGCTTTGCTGGCATCGGAGTCTGAGTTGGACTCAGTGTAACATATTCATCCTCACCTTGCGACATCAATAACGATTGCCTTGCCAACAAGTGCGGTAGTGCCGTTCAGTGGCCATGCATTCATATGTTTAACCCATGCAGCATGTTAATGGACGCCAGCCGCTGCGGATCTACATCAATTAGTAGCCCCATGTCTGCCCATGCCCAAAGGACGCGCACGCACATTCTGGGGTCAAAGGCCGATTATGGCCAATCAGATCCACAGGAGAGGTAAGCTCATCTAATTCTTCAGCTCATTGCCCTTTCGTGATTTCCCTTACTGGTTGTCCGAGAGTGCGTTCCTGATAGTTTGTTTCTGGTTATTGACTTTGGCTTCGTTTGCCTTTCCTGTATTCTGGTATCCTTAAATTTTGGCTTTCCCTCATCGTTGTGTCCCTTTCTGTGTTTCTGACCTCGGCAAGTATTCTGATTATTCTCTGGTAAGTTAAGTCCAGCCATTCTAAGGCCCGCTAAGACGTTACCTATTAGTCCTAGGTGTGACACAGTTCTACGTGCTGGATCAACTACTAATCCTGACACTCAGACGGGTCTCCTACATGTGGCAGGCCCTTGTCTGTGCGGCTTCGGAATATCGGTGCTACAGTTGTGCTGTGTCTCAATTTATTTTTATTTTTTCATGATTATCGTTGGAGTGTGCTCGGGGAGACAAGTTGGGCAGGTTGTGGCAGAATTATTTAGCGATTCGTGCTTTTGTAAGCTGTTATTTTGCCCGATATTGAAGAGTGCTTCTATCCGCACCGGAAGTCAGGCCATCTCTTTTAAAACAATTTATTTTCACTCTTATTATTGATATCCATGACTACATCTAAAAATTGAAAAATCTTAAGCCACAAAACAGAGCCTGGGGCATGTGCACAGAGGAATATAATGTAATCATTCTATATTGGGTGAAGAGGTGTTGTGACATACAATAATTAAAGCACAATTAAAGCCAAAAAGTATGTGTTGCATGGAAAATGAATGGAGCTTGAACCAACCAGTCATCTCAATTGTTCTTTTACATTAAATCGGAAGACCTTATTTTATACAAGACACTGGTTTGTGTTGCTTCCTGGTCATTCCATAGTAGCAATATAATTTGTAGGCCATCATCACTACCCAGTTGTACTACTTTGAAGGACCTACATAAAATCAATAATTAAGGCCCTCTGGTCTTCAGTATCTTTTCCTGTGATTCCTTAATATAGTTTGGGCAATATATTCCTTAGGTATAGTTTGGGCAATATATTTTTTAACAGAGGGGTTTTGTACTCAAGTCAGAATGTTTCTCAGACTTTCACTTCATGGAAGCCACAGTGCATGGTTCCCCATCCGTGGAGGCACCCTGGAGTCCCTAGCTTAAGCAAGAAATACATGCTAGGAGCATATACTAGTATAGTGATCCCATGGCAGCAAATGTTGAACAGCAGTATTATAGAATCTCTCTCCCTCTGGACATTGAATGAAATAGCCCCTGTAATGTTTCACGTTTTTAAGTCTATACCACTGAGGATAAATTTGAAGGAAATGTTTGACCTTACATTCAGCATAGTGACAGTCTATATACGTACAGCTTACTTTCATTTTGTAACATAATCCTCATATTGCATTCTTTATTTACTGCAACTCCATAGAGCCTCAACAATGTAAAAGTAACAGAAACAACTAAGCAAAACAAAGATGTCAATAAAAGGCAGTGTCACAGAGGTTACTTCCTCTTTCTTTGCAGCTCGCCTCTTAAATCAGGTCAGAGTATTGCTTCTACAAAACCAATTTACATATCTACATTTATACTATTTCTCTTCATCAAATTAATTGTTTTTATTATTATATATTTTTTTCTTAGTTCATTTGTTAATGCATCCATTTGTTTTTTTCTATTGATTATTTGTTAACCTCCCCTTTTTTCAAATTCATTTATCTATTACCTTGTGTTTTGATTATTTTTAATACACTAATTATACTTAAAGGACCACTATAGGCACCCAGACCACTTCAGCTTAATGAAGTGGTTTGGGTGCCAGGTCCAGCTAGGATTAACCCTTTCTTCTATAAACATAGCAGTTTCAGAGAAACTGCTATGTTTATAATAGGGTTAATCCAGCCTCTAGTGCCTGTCTTATTGACAGCCGCTAGAGGTGCTTCCGTGCTTCTCACTGTGATTTTCACAGTGAGAAGACGCCAGCGTTCATAGGAAAGCATTGAGAATGCTTTCCTATGGACTGGCTGAATGCACGCGCGGCTCTTGCCGCGCATGCGCATTCAGCCGATGACGACGAGAAGGAGGAGGAGAATCCCCCGCCCGGCGATGGAGAAAGAGGTAAATTTAACCCCTTCCACCCCCTAGAGCCCGGCGGGAGGGTGGCCCTGAGGGTGGGGGCACCCTCAGGGTACTATAGTGCCAGGAAACCGAGTATGTTTTCCTGGCACTATAGTGGTCCTTTAAATATCACTAACAAAGGAAATGTTATAGGCTTTTACTATAATCTATGGGAATATAGGCAGCTGTGAATCACACAAGGATTCTAAAACCTTGTATATAGAACCTCAATGTGTAATTAATACATACATGCATCTTTTAGGGTATTCCAATATAAATAACCTAAAAAAAAAGAAATGGAACAGATAATGAAAAACAGTTGAACAATGTACAAATTCTGGTGAAACTTCTGTGGGCGATTCACTCACATTTTCCAGAGGTAACTAAAAGCTCTGCTGAATTCTGCACAGGCGGTAAAAATTCCAGTCTAAGTATGTGTATATATATATATATATATATATATATATATATATACATATACATATACATCCAGGTAACAGGAGTCCTCCAGATTGGATAGTGCCCATACAATATGTAGGAACAGAAGCAAGAGATACTTCAGTGGTGAAGTAAGTACGTATAAATTGCATATTAAATAAAGGGAATGTACTTACAATTTCTAGAGCAAGACTTGCTCTAGTGGTATGAGGCTTAGATGGAATAACCCCCACCTTAGAATATTGCAGGTACTCGGAAGTAAGATGAAGATGGATAAATAGGTAATTATATGAATAAAAAGTTAAGTTTATTATATGAATAGCATATATAAACAAAGAAAAGTGTCCAAATAAGAGATAGGGACCACACTTGACACATTTCTACTCTCAAAGTTTCATCAGAAGTGTGGCAGGGTATTCAAATGTCTAGGTTAATATAAGCAAGTAGTAATTAAAGATTGCTTCCTGGTGTGGTAAATTAAAATAATTTCCTGTATCCAGGACACATACGCGGTATTCAAGATTGCTGATCTCCAATGAGTCTATATGTATAGCTGAATGTGTTCCAGCTTGGAATGCACGTGTCATACAATGGCAGCGCGGTAATCTGTAATAGTAGGTTTCCATCTGATACAGGCAGCAGGTGCGGAGTGATATTCCGTTACACTCTAGCTGAAAACTGTGCCACATGCAAAAGGGAAACTAGAAGCAGCCCCCACCACTACACAAATAGTCTGGCCATGTTCAAAAACGTGTCAGTCTACTTTCTACATTGAATAAAGTTCAAACATCCAAGTTTTTTGACCCTCACACCCTTGTTTTTGGCAAGACTGGTAGACCACAGGGTCACGTAACCAGGCGATTTTGGCATACTGGCTCCAAATCTTGTCAGCCCCCTGGCTTCTACCTAGACATCTCAACAAGGTCACAATACAAACCTCAATGAAATATCCAGAAGTTACTCAAGGATGTGGACGGTATCTGTTCGACTACGTTGAGCCTTCATGCTTTAATCCTTTCCTCTATTCTATCATCTGCAGGGAGACTTTCATTTTTTTCTACAGAGCTGGACAACCTTGTTGACCAATTCCAGGATACTCCAGAAAAGTAAAGAGAAAGACCATCAACTTTCATACCACTCCATGGCAATCGACACCCCCGCCTCCTCTTCGCACCAGCGATCAACAATATTGCTTCATTCATAAAGAACTTCAAAAAAAATCTTCTTATAGGCACCATTAGAAAAGCTCAGAATACAGGTGATTTCTTAAGCAATGTATAATGGTGAAGAAGACGACTGGAGAGTACAGGCCAGTAATCTACCTACGTGCACTTAACTCGTTTGTCAAATACTGCCATTTCAAAATGGAGGGAATTAATCTTCTCAGGGACTTCCTTCAATGAAAGGATTGGTTCACACATCTAGATCTAAGGATACCTACCTCTTTGTACACCTGCCCAGTCAGCATTTTCTCAGGTTCTTTCGGAAGAGAGAACCTTCACAAGACACATGCCTTCCTTTCGGTCTCAGCCGCAAAGCTTCTAAAACCTGTCAATGCTCATTTGCTCTCCCATGGAATATGATGCATAATATACTTAGACTATACTCTATTCTTCAGGAGCCAAGAGACTCTCCTTCTATAACAAACACATTATGCTGGTCATTTCCAAAAGGATCTAGGCATATTAGTAAAAAAAAAAAAAGCTCTATCTCCATCCCATTTTATTCAGTTCCATTCAGTTCCTCAAATTTGAAGTAGACTCAGAGGCATGTGTACTACAACTACTTCATCAGGATTGAACTCCGGTGAGTATTTCATCTCACCACTGTCCCATTATAGCTACCAGCTTGAATTGTGGGACAGAGCAGATCATGCCACAGACGGGATCTGGTCACAGAATGAAGTCACTTCACATCTGTTGCTTAGAATTTACTGCTGGATCTAGCCAGAAACCTCTCCAATTGCTGTGCATGGACAATGTGTCAGTAGTTCAGTACATCAACAGGCTTGGTGGTGTTCACTCAAAACTCCTCATTGATGTCACCAAAGACATCAGTTCTGCTTTCAGAATATTACACTTGATGCAGAATACCTACCTGGAGATGAACCTAGTGGCGAACTGATTCTTGATACACTGGAGAGATGCCAGCAGTTGCATTCTGTTTTCACCTGTCTTGCAGATCTCCTGGGCCCTTTAACACAGGACTTCCTTGCATCATGTACAAATCACCAAGTTCAAGCCTTCTTCAGGTGACTTCTTGATCTGGATTGCAGGGTGCTAGATGCCTTCCTCAAGGAATGTCTGGGAAATGGTGTTAATGCCTTTCCTCCATTTGCAATGATCTCCAGAATAATCCACCACCTCTGGATTTAACAGACAGGCCTCTACAATTGTTAAGCCAACCACAGTTTCTGGATTTGATGGATATGTCTTGCCAATACCCTCTCCTACTCCTGAGTTCCCATACCCTTCTCATGGATCTGAAAGGGAATCCTCACCTCCTCATACTTCAAGATCACCTATGGCTAGTGGCCTGGACAATTTCAGGGACTCCTGGTATGGCGCGGACTTATCACAAATGGTAAGATCATTCATTAGGACTCCTCACATTTATCATATTTATCACATCTCTTTGCGGATGGCAAGTCACATCGCACTGTCAGTTTTGAGAAGTCTGTTATTTTTTCACAAGTCAAAGAATACCAGTCATTAAAGAACCATTATTATGTCACTATATGCGTAGTATTCAGTAGGCTCATCCTCCAGGTCTGAAATACTCCTCTCTCTGGGATGTTTCGATAGTTTTAAATTTTTTGCAGATCTCGCCTGAGAATGAAAACCTCTCACTCCACCAGCTATCCCATGTTGTTATTGTGCTTGATCTCTTTTCGCTGCGTCGGGAGGTCAAGGATTTCGACGTAAAGAGATTATTCTTTACCTTGACTGACGTGATTTTTTTTTTTAGTTCACTTTGGACTAAAACCAATACTTTTTTCACAAGCTCCAAAGCTTTGCGTTGTCAACGCCCTCCGTCGTTATGTAGATCTTATGGATCAACTCCTTATCTTCTATGTGCATCTCATAAACTCATCACAGTAGCCATGCTGGTACATTGGGTTAGGTGGCTTCTGTCCTCAATAGGGATAGACTCCACTTTAAGAGTACATTATGTCAGGAGTTATCCCTCTTGGATATCTTTCACTCTTCAGATTGATTTCGCAAGGACATCCCCTCATGCTGTCTTTTCTCTCCTCTCAGAGCACTAAAACTGCAAATATGAGCCTCCTGTCATGTCGTAAAATTGTAGATTATTCTAGCTTTAAATGACAAAATAAACTTAATTTTGACTGGAGGTGAATATTACCCACCCATTTTAGGATCCCTTCGATTCCTTATAAAGATTGTCTTTTCTACATGTCAGTTATGTCTATGTTATGTTGTTCTTGACTGTATATGTTTTCATTCATGATTTACTCAAACTCCTGTATTAACCAACGTCAGAGTACCTTTGAACCCTCTTCACTAGAGAAGCAAAGAATATATATATATATATATATATATATATATATATATATATATATATATATATATATATATATATATATATATATATACACACACACACATATATATTGAGGTGACTGCAATCAATTAGGAAAAAGGAAATAATAATATATATAAACATTGGAGGTATAGAACCCAGGCTTGCCGTGCAGCTGTATTGGCTGTACTCCCCTGATGGCTGCCCTGACAACATCGTAAAGCTAAAATACCAGCCTCAATGTACACTGAATGGGTTCTGAGTTATATAATAAAATAATATGGTGAATTTTCTTGATTTTTTGGAAATAAAACTGTGATGAACACTTTTATTATTACATTAGGCCAGACTACCTGAACCTCTGGTTTTAACTTATGCAGGCTGATTGTAGCTTAAAGTATACAGTTGTGCTCAAAAGTTTGCATACCCTTGCAGAAATTGTAACATTTTGTCACTGATTTTGATAATATGTCATGCAAAAAAAGTCTGTTATTGATGGATAGTGATCATATGAAGCCATTTATTATTACATCATTGTTTGGCTCCGTTTTAAATCATAATGATAATATAAATCATTAAAATGGCCCTGTTCAAAAGTTAACATACCCTTGAATGTTTGGCCTTGTTACAGACACACAAAGTGACAAACACAGGTTAAATGACAATTAAAGGTTAATTTCCCACACCTGTGGCTTTTTAAATTGAAATTAGTATCTGTGTAGAAATAGTCAATGAGTTTGTTAGCTCTCACATGGAGACAATGAGCAGGTGCCATGGGGAGCAGAAAAGAACTGTCAAAAGACCTGCGTAAGAATGTAATGGAACTTTATGAAGATGGAAAAGGATATAAAAAGACATGCAAAGCCTTGAAAATGCCAGTCAGTACTGTTCAATCACTTATTAAGAAGTGAAAAATGAAGGGATCTCTTGATACCAAGCCAAGGTCAGGTAGAGCAAGAAAGATTTTAGCCACAACTGCCAGAAATATTGTTCAGGATACAAAGGAAAAACACAAAGGGACCTGAGGAGAAACACAGGCTGCTCTGGAAAAAGATGATGTGGTTGTTTCAAGGAGGACAATATGACAATACTTGTACAATAATTAGCTGCATGGTCAAGTTGCCAGAAAGAAGCCTTTATTGTGCCAATGCCACAAAAAGCCTGGTTACAATATGCCCAACAACAGCTTTACATGCCTCACAGGTTCTGACACACTGTAATTTGGAGTGACGAGACCAGAAAAGAGCTTTATGGTCACAGCCATAAGAGCTAGGTTTGGAGAGGGGTCAACAAGGCCTATAGTGAAAAGAATACCATCCCCACTGTGAAGCATGGAGGTGGCTCGTTTTGGGAGGGTGTGAGCTCTAAAGGCACAGGGCATCTTGTGAAAATTGATGGCAAGATGAATGCAGCATGTTATCAGAAAATACTGGAAGACAATTTGCATTCTTATGCATGATGGCTGCGCATGGCATACTCTTGGACTTTCCAGCATAAGAATGACGCTAAGCACAAGGCCAAGTTGACCCTTAAGTGGTTACAACAGAAAACGGTGAAAAGTCTCCTGACCTTAATATAATCGAGCCACTCTGGGGAGATCTCAAATGTGCAGTTCATGCAAGACAAACAAAGACTTTGCGTGACCTGGAGGCATTTTGCCAAGACAAATGGGCAGCTATACCACCAAGAATTAGGGGCCTCATAGACAACTATTACAAATGATTGCATGCTGCCATTGATGCTAAAGGGGGCACTACACAGTATTAAGACCTAAAGGTATGCATACTTTTGAACAGTGTTCATTTCATTATTTTCTTTGTGGCCATGTTTTGTTTTATGATTGTGCCATTCTGTGACAAACTACAGTTGAATATAAATCCCATAAGAAATAAAATAAATGTGTTTTGCCTGCTCACTCATATATTACCAATTCTCCAAGGGTATGCAAAGTTTGAGGACAACTGTATATTGTCCAGAAACTTCTGTTTCCCTAACAAATGTTTAGTAGTCTCTACAAATTTACTACCCATTGGGACTCATTCCACCTGTATACTTGATCCGAGTCATGGCTACCAATATTTGACAGTTAGCTTTTAGAGTAGTAACATTTATGATCACAAGGCATAACATTTTTATATATTTATTTTGTCTTTAAGAACATTTTATAAGAGAGCAGAAATGGCACAAACTGAAATCAACAGTAGTCTGTCTTTTCTAAGCTCATGTGATTTATGGTTTATATTTAGATTTCTACTGATGTTCTTATTTCTATTTTGCTGACACCAATGCAGTTTAAAATTACTATTCTGCATTATATTTTCCTTTTCCTATTGATTGCAGACCCAATTAGTTTCCTCTTTAAAAATAAATAATAGCTGTGAAGGAGAACAGTAATTTTCCAGGATTTTTAATATGCTGTTTATTTATCCATATATCTAACAAATATAGGTTTGAGAGATGTGAAAAATAAATCTTTATCCTGCTGCTGTATATTGCATCTTGGCTATCTGTCCATTATTGTTAGAAGATTTGGATCTGGCAGTCAGCATAGAGAAACATATGGAGAAAAGGAATTTGTATTTCTCATGTTCATTTGCATTGCTTGCCCTGGTCTTGATTATAATGTAATTTATATAGAATATAAGTGATTTTCAATGTTATATGCAATGATGGGGAAGTGACAGTTCCCATGTAAGTTGCTATTTTGCAAGGGATCTCACAATATAATATAATATAGTAAAATATAAGGTCAATAACTATTGGTGTCGTTTTTAAAATATCCCTTGCTATTGATTGCTTTAATACTGTTTCCAGAGTAGGGTACTAAACAGCTGAAGACATATCTATATTATATATTTTATATATATTTTCTAATTTCTAATTTTAATTTATCTTGTGTTACATTGTAAGGTTTTTTTATTTGTAATGTTTATATCTGTCTTTTTTTATTTTAATATGCTTGCTAATCGAATGACATAATCAGCCCCCTCCCCCCAGCTTACTATATTTTGTTTTGAAATGTTCCTATATACGGGTTACTGGGAGAGAAGGGGCTAAACACAAATCTTTTAATGCAAACCCTAAAAAAAATGTAAATATCCTCTCTGCTCTAGAGTATACTGTATTTCACTGCATAATAGTTGCAGATTTTATGCCAAATTTATTTGGTAGAAAGTGGGTTGCGACCATTATGCAAAGCTTTGTTTTTATTGCATAACATTAAATTAAGCTTTTTTTATACAGCTTTTTAACAGTTGCTGATAAAATTATAGTTGCTAATTACCTAGTTGCTAAGAATATGCATATATGCATATTTGCAGCTCGCAAAGCGTGAGAGATACGGTAGTAAATGCATATCCATATGCCGCTAGTGAAAAGATACAGTGTTGTGCTGTATGTTTTAAGCAGCGTGACGCACTGAATTATACCATGCGACCGTTACGCAATGAATTGGACTTGAACCAATTTTTGAACTGAGAAATCAGGGTGCGATGATTATGCAGTGAAATACGGTATTTTGTTAAAATATTCAAGTAATAATTCCCTTATACGTTGAATGTTTAAGCTGTCAAAATATATATAATTATTGGAAGGGTATTACAGAGGAACAATAGTAGTGCTGAAGTTGCAGAAGTTCTGAGGTGTCAAAGTGCCAAAGTTCCGAAGTTCCGAAGTGCAGTATTGCCTAAGTACTAATATACTTACCCAGTGAAAGAAGAAGAATGTTATACTGTATACAATTTCAAATAAAAAGTAAACAAACATAGCCAGGATTCAGCTGTAAGCATTTGCAACACTTCAAGTAACATACATTCATATAAAATGTAAGTTACTTAGCCAGTTCATGTAATGACAGGAATGAATAAGTAGATAACTTCCTAATTCCTGTGGAATTAGGGAGCTATCTACTAAAAGGCTGAAACACCTGAATTGGTCTTTCAGCCAAATATACTAATACTAAGTAAAGATTACGTAGTATTAGTAAATTAGGCCCCTACTCGCTATATGGGGCCTGTGGCTGCTCACTGTAAAAAAAAAAAAAAAAGGCCCCCCCACCCCGCTCAGGGGTGGGGGCAAGGGGGTAGGACATTAGGTCCCCCCCCCTTATTCTTGTTTAGGGCCCCCACCCGCCGCTCAGGGGTGGGGGCCAGGGGGGAGGACATTAGGTCCCCCCCTTATTCTTGTTTAGGGCCCCCACCCACTGCTCAGGGTTGGGGGCCAGGGGGAGGACAATAGGTCCCCTCTCATTCTTGCTTAGGGCCCCCACCCACCACTCAGGGGTGGGGGCCAGGGGGGAGGACAATAGATCCCCCCAATTTGTATTTAGGGCCCCCACCCGCCGCTCAGGGGTGGGGGCCAGGGGGGAGGACATTAGGTTCTTAATCAGCTCTTAATCAGACCGACAGAATTCCTTTTTTTTTTTAATCACTCCTTCCCTCTATTCCCACATTCTCTCATCATGCCATCTTCTCTCCCTCTCCACTATTCATAATCCTTCCTTATCTTACATTCTTTATGTAACTGTCCCATATCACCTTGTCATCAGCTATAATACCCTTGCAGGTCCCTGTCTTCACCCTGTTTTCCCTAGCAGTCACCTAGTCGAATTCCAGGCAGCAGGACTGAAACTATGCATTGTGGAGATGGATATCAGTTGCGATGACTTGGACCATGCTGAGTTATGCATACTGCACTGTGCAAGAGCTCAATAATACACTGACATACCTACATCAAAAAGTATCCTCATTACCTTACAATCATTTTCACAAACAATGCCGACAGCCTAGAGATAAGGCAGAAACATGTGGAGAACCAGGAATACATCCCTTTGTAGCTCTTCTGATTACTCTTTTTTATCACTCTGGTGGAAATTGTCTCACTAGCCCCAGGGCCAACTCCATATAATCACCACAAGTGTCTGTTTATTCTGCAATGGCAGAAAATTGTTGAAGAGCTGTATTATATAAACCCTTGCATTGTATCTATATATATCTTATATATTCATTTATATATAGAAATATATTACCAGTTTTATATAATAATTAAAAAATACGTTTTGAAAAGGGTGGAAAAAAAATAATTCCGTGTGCATGGTAGGATAATTAATGTTATTGTCATTATAAAGCTCTTAAATGCAACAAATGAAGATTCAACAAGACAAGACAAAAATGAATTGAGCTGACTTAAGAATATGGAACACTAAAACATGTCAGTTGTTATTCATTAGTGGCACAAAGGAGTTTGAACTCAGAAAGCCTTATTTTAAATCCTAAGTAACATTGATTTCCCACACTTTTCCATAATGTTCTCCATAGATGTTTTTCAATCTAATTGGCACTTATGAGTGTAAAAAGCACTACGTAGCTCAAGGGGCTACAAGTAACTCTGTCTGTGTTTCAGTAGCTTCTGATGTAAAGTGAACAGCTCTTATCTATTTCCTAATGACTCTTTTCTATACTAAAATGGTCAAAGAGCAAAGTTTATGTTGTTTGCTGATTTGCTCTTTGGTTGTTTTTGTTCCTTCTTTGAAACATGGGTTTTGTTCGCAAGTATCCTACCTCACAGGATGTATAATTTCCTTCAATAATTATTTTGTAGTCTAGCTTCTTATCTTACCCCAGTTACAGAAATATTCAGGAAAACTGAATATATTAAAATTAACATTATTGTTCATATGACATTCACAAAACAAAATCACCAGCAAACGTATAGCTTAAAGAGGAACAGTAATTTGTCTGAAATTTACACCATTGAATAAAACATAATTTGCAATAATTAAAAAAAAAACTACGATTCATTTTCTTGGCAAGAGGGGGAAATGAAAAAATAATGGGAAAAAAAGCAGATTAACATACTCATGCGATTGTTATAGGTTTCAGTTGTGTACGGACCCTCCATCCTTGTTGGTGACTATCTAGAGAACATTTCTTGAGAGCAACTAGGCATGTGCAAGTAATGGGACAGATATTACATTTGTCCAGTTTCAGTGAGTTATACAAATGCCATGTCTCCTTTAAGAGGGAATTTCAAGGCTCCCATTAAGTTTTCATAAGAACAGCAAAGCCAGCTTCCCATGAATGAAGGCATGCCATTGGCCTGTCTATTCAGAGGTCACGATTGGCTCATATCCCCAGGTTGTGGGTTACCGTGCACACAGGATAGAGCAAGAAGTTATCTCGGAAGTAGCACAGTGAGAGCATAGCATCAGCAGCTTCTGTTCCCTGCAAAATGTAAGTGTAAAGTAGTATTTTTCTCTGGCCCCAATAACCTCACTGTCTGATTAAGGAGAGTGAGAGTGGACAAGGGAAGGGAGGAAAAAGGGCAGCACTATGCTGCTTGTCACACATTCTTTTATTTAGTCCTCGTGCACATTGAATAGCAAAGTCTCCAATACCCACTGTAACGGACCGTTTTGCCCACAAGAAGATAAAAACCATTTAGGCGATATTCCCCTTTTTTCAGCTGCACAGACAGCTACTGCAAGCACCAATCTCCCGAACTGCAAACCCACGAATTCACCAACTCCCGAACTGCAACCAAGGGAATACTCGAAACTCCCGAACTGCATACACACGAATAGCTGCTAGCAGATGAACAGGAAAAGCCCCCAAGCGGCTTACACTCCTGGCAATCAGTCTCTAACAGCATACAGTAAATCCTCCCCCCAATAATGAGACAAATCTTCACTTTGAGGGTTAAGCAGGAACTGTCTGTAATGGCCACACACTGGCTTTTATGCAAGTCCCCATGCAAGGGGACATCCCACAGGGTGGGACACAGTACAACCAATCGTTTACAGGAGAACTGTAAAACACACCCACAATTACATCCCAGTCCCTCCTCTCTGTCCTGGAGATAATTGGGAAGTAATCCACTTATCTCCCAGGACAGAGGCAAAACTCCATTAACCACATGGCAGACAATGCCCAATAAAAGACATAAAATTACATACAGCTACATTTATTCCATAAAACATAGACATTCTACATATCCCCAGATAGCTTAGATCTAAGCGCACATTACTACCGAATGGCGCTCAGATCACATACATACAGTTCAATCGCCATGGAGCCAAAGTCTTTCATACAGTCTTTCAGTATACGGCTGGGCTCCATGGCATAGCTATCTGGGGTAGCATGGCTTTAACAGTCCGCAGAAAGGCACAAATAAACCTTTCTTCCGGTAAAATAAAAGTTTAAAATGCAGGACCATAGTCTAAAGGGAGCAGGCGAGCAACCAGGCCTCTCCAGTGGACAGTGGCGAGGTTGGTTCCGCCACACCCACCATCTTCTTTAAAGTGCTCAGTCCTTCTGTAACTGCAACCTGAGGCACTCATGCTACGGCTAGTTGAAAAGTTATGAAACTCCACACTTCAGCACCTGGGCTGTGATTCTGAAGGCTGATTCTGATTTTAATCTGTTTCAGTCTTAAGTGAATGTTTCTTCAGTTAACCATGTCATCTACTCCTTGGCTCCATATAACTACTGCTGATACTCTTATAGCCAGCTGCAAAGGTAATATGTATCACTACTATAGTATTATCAGATAAGTTGTCAGAGTTAAGAGACACTACAGCACTTACAGTGTATATTGTGAGTTCAATGAAAGAGCTTTCACTTAATGTTTTGGTAGGATTTTAGATGTTACTTTGGATTGGGGCATTGTGTATGAAATGTCATACGTGCTCTCAAACTTATTGTCTGGATTAAAAGGAATGGAAAGACATAAACAGCAATGTTTTGACCTCCAATGAGATCTTCAGATTTCAAGATTGATGAAGACCTCATTGGAGGTTGAAATGTTGCTGTTTATCTTTGGATTCTACAATAAACCTGTTACCTTTTGTACCTTAAATGCCTAAAATACATTGTTCTTTCCACTTATTTATGAGGTTTTTCAGTCTCAGGTCTGGTTCTGAACCTGGTGTTACTCAATGGGAACAAAATAAAAAAAAAAAAAAACTAGAATAGCAACCTATTGAAGATCAAGAGGCTTATGGAAGCATAATTCTTGATCTCCAGCCATGCCAGGAGCTTAGCCGATGCCAACCAAACGGTGATTTATTCTGTGATAAGGTATGAGTCCAGCAGTCCCCAAGAGGATACCCCAGCATTCCCCGACTCTATTACAATCCAGGCCATTATTATCAGGCCCCAAATACAAGCCAGAACAACTATATGCAAAGTTTCAGATGATTTACCCACCTAGAGTTCATCCACAGGCCACTGAGGCAATCAACCTTAAAAACACTCAATGTGGTGAACCAGAGGTTATCAAACTGCAGGCTTATTCTTCCCCGATATATATATCAAGGTTTCCACTGGAAAAAATCTAATTATTTGTTTATAGTGCTCAATTGCAAGCTTCCCAGAGGAGCACCAGCTGCATTCTTCCGTCTTGGTCGGAAATCAAGCCGCCTTTGAGGAATTTTAAATTTGATTTGGGTGGGATAACCTAAGGCACCACATTTAAAAATGGTCTTGATGGTGGCAGCTTTTATGGGTATGGTGTTAAGAAGGATATTTTATCATTATTTTCACTATTTTTAACCCTTTCACCCACTGATACAAGTTGTAGTTTTTAACAGAATTTGAGCAGCAGTCATAAAATCTGTTATAGGATTAATCCATCTTTATGCTAGAATTCATGCAGTAAAGAATACATTGTGACTAGCTTAGAATTATGAAATGCTTAGGTATCTGGGAAAAGCACACTGCTAACACTTTACACTGAATAGAGTTACTTAGCTAGTTCAGGCAAAGTATGAAACCTGGACATTATTTACAAGTATGAACTTGTTTTTTCTGATTTAAGAAATACATTTAATATATTATCTGACTTGTATTTATGCCACCAAGACATTAACATCCTGCTCCCTAAGATTCCACCATTCAGCTTCTAACATTCTGTTGTTTTGTCCCTTATATACTATTGCACAAAAACAGAAGTACTCTGCTGTGTCTCTCTGCAACATATCAACAGAAGTCCTTAAAGTCATCAATGCAACTGAGGAACTGATAACTGGATCATCAGATCCGTGGGATTCCCAGCCAAATACACACGATCGAGGGGCTTTTCCTATAGGTGGTGACCCTGCCAGACTAGATGACCAACTCACCAAACTGGAAGAAAATGTAAGGAAATTTATTTTGTAAATGTGTTTTTACTATTTCCTATATTTTTATATCTTTAGAAAAGCTATAGAATATGCAGCTGTAGAGTAGTTAATGTATAACAACAAGAAGTTCCCTCCTTTGGCAAAGAAATACTCCTAGACCCTTAATTTAAAAAAGAATGTGGAACTTTTAAATGGAAAAAAATGTATGTACAATTCAAATGCACTGTTTTTATTTGGACTATAATATTTATTTAGTCATTTGGTTGTTTAATTACTAGTTTGAAAAAAATGTATCTGTATTTATAAATCACGCATTAACTGAACAGGGGAATAATTAACATCTATGGCTTGTTGTCTTTCTATTTATCTCTGGGTATGTCTATCTGTGTCGATAAAATATGAAACATTGAATCTTGCATTATAAGAGAATAATGCCATTGAGGTGTATTGCAGACACCATAATAAACCACAAAACTGGTCAAGTAGTTCAAAAATGTCTCCAGAGCCCAGAGATGACTTTCCTTCCCCCCTAATACATGATTCTCCCTCTTTTGTCCTACTTTTATGGAACATATTTGAAGGTTAGGGTTAGCATTAGTATAAGTGTGGTGGTAGTAGGGTGTTTAAATGTTTTTGTATGGATTAAGGGGAGGACTTTATTGTAAGGGCAGCACTGGAAAACACATCTGCCTGTGATTAGTGAAAGTTACAATCCCAGGTGCAACTATTTCAGGAACCTCCATTAAAAAGGTGTTAGGTGCCGTACTAATCTTTGGCAGGCATATATGTCCCATTCTCTCCTCCTCAAACTGCCCAGAGCTGACACCACCACCTGTGTAGCACAACATTTGAAAACATGATCTGCACATAACATTAAACACAATATATGTCCCATTAAACACAATCTATGTCTCAGTCTGCCTGAGCCACACTCCTGAGTGCACAGGCTCACCCCCAAGACAGTCATGTTCATACATTCACAGTCACCTCTTACTCTCAAAACACATCCTCTCCATAAACACATTACATAAATAAGGACTACAAGCCTACAAGCAGCCCACCATATTCCCAACACACCCCAACCCGCATATGCACACTGTCATACACATTCTCAGACACAGAAATATACTTTCACGCACACAAGGATACTAACTGCCAAACACATCTTCTCAGGCATATACACACATACACAATGCCAGACACACTGTCAAAAATAATTAAAGCCACATACATCCTGTCAGACGCACACTGTGACTGAATGTTTGTATCCCTGAACATGTGTGTCTCTGTGTTTGGGTATGCATGAGGGTGTGTGTATTAGAGTAGGTATATGTGTGCGTGTATCATATATATATATGCGTGCATGCATCACTGTATGTGTATATTAGTGTGTATGTGTATACATGCTTAATATGAGAACATATTAATATTATTTTAGTATTTATATAGCGCAAGCAAATTTCATAGTGCTGTAC
Organism: Pelobates cultripes; assembly: GCA_933207985.1. Classification (NCBI taxonomy): domain Eukaryota; kingdom Metazoa; phylum Chordata; class Amphibia; order Anura; family Pelobatidae; genus Pelobates; species Pelobates cultripes. Next base: position 105,505,431 of record OW240915.1, read on the forward strand.
AATGGGTGGACTAACAGACACGTACTTGTAACCAGACAAGTGGATGCACAGGAACAGAGGGGTTGTGGGCCCTGCTCAATGAGTTTATATGCTAGAGGGATGTAGTATAGTGACATAAGGGGTAAAAGTAGGGGTAACGAAGTAGGTTGCTAGACAAGTATTCACTGAGGGCTTAGTAGGTTATTTTTAATAGTTGCAGTAGAGGAGTCATGGGAATGGGGGAAAACCTGCTAACAGTTTAATTGAAACGCTTTCCTGAAGAAGTGAGTTTTCAATTATTTATTTATTTTTTTAATTTGAAATTTTATTGGTTTTCAAGTTTTTAGGGTACAGAAAAAAAGGTGAACAATTGTTCAGTATGCGTCTGTGAGGGGGATGAGGGAACAGAAAGGAAAAGGGTGGTTAGCACATCACGATGCATAACACAATGGCAGGTAGAACTGTGGGGCATCGCAGTGCCGTTATTAGTTGGTTTGCGTAGTTTGTCATATTTAGTCAATCTGTTACATGCGGGGGGGAGGGGGTAATCCCTGAGCTTGATTCAGCAAGTTCCTGAGTTACACAGTATATAGGTATTCGTGAGTGAGAAAGCAAGCCAGGGTTTTGGGGCTGGTATTGGACAGTTACTATCTGTAGCGGTATTTCTATCACACCCATGAGTTCACTTTTGAGTGTGTGCAGCATTTGTATGGAGATCCACCCAGGGTTTCCAGGTGATTTGAAATTGTTGTGTTTCTGCACTATTGGTTAATATACAGGGAGTGCAGAATTATTAGGCAAGTTGTATTTTTGAGGATTAATTTTATTATTGAACAACAACCATGTTCTCAATGAACCCAAAAAACTCATTAATATCAAAGCTGAATATTTTTGGAAGTAGTTTTTAGTTTGTTTTTAGTTATAGCTATGTTAGGGGGATATCTGTGTGTGCAGGTGACTATTACTGTGCATAATTATTAGGCAACTTAACAAAAAACAAATATATACCCATTTCAATTATTTATTATTACCAGTGAAACCAATATAACATCTCAACATTCACAAATATACATTTCTGACATTCAAAAACAAAACAAAAACAAATCAGTGACCAATATAGCCACCTTTCTTTGCAAGGACACTCAAAAGCCTGCCATCCATGGATTCTGTCAGTGTTTTGATCTGTTCACCATCAACATTGCGTGCAGCAGCAACCACAGCCTCCCAGACACTGTTCAGAGAGGTGTACTGTTTTCCCTCCTTGTAAATCTCACATTTGATGATGGACCACAGGTTCTCAATGGGGTTCAGATCAGGTGAACAAGGAGGCCATGTCATTAGATTTTCTTCTTTTATACCCTTTCTTGCCAGCCACGCTGTGGAGTACTTGGACGCGTGTGATGGAGCATTGTCCTGCATGAAAATCATGTTTTTCTTGAAGGATGCAGACTTCTTCCTGTAGCACTGCTTGAAGAAGGTGTCTTCCAGGAACTGGCAGTAGGACTGGGAGTTGAGCTTGACTCCATCCTCAACCCGAAAATACCAGCCCAAACCACTACTCCACCTCCACCTTGCTGGCGTCTGAGTCGGACTGGAGCTCTCTGCCCTTTACCAATCCAGCCACTGGCCCATCCATCTGGCCCATCAAGACTCACTCTCATTTCATCAGTCCATAAAACCTTAGAAAAATCAGTCTTGAGATATTTCTTGGCCCAGTCTTGACGTTTCAGCTTGTGTGTCTTGTTCAGTGGTGGTCGTCTTTCAGCCTTTCTTACCTTGGCCATGTCTCTGAGTATTGCACACCTTGTGCTTTTGGGCACTCCAGTGATGTTGCAGCTCTGAAATATGGCCAAACTGGTGGCAAGTGGCATCGTGGCAGCTGCACGCTTGACTTTTCTCAGTTCATGGGCAGTTATTTTGCGCCTTGGTTTTTCCACACGCTTCTTGCGACCCTGTTGACTATTTTGAATGAAATGCTTGATTGTTCGATGATCACGCTTCAGAAGCTTTGCAATTTTAAGAGTGCTGCATCCCTCTGCAAGATATCTCACTATTTTTGACTTTTCTGAGCCTGTCAAGTCCTTCTTTTGACCCATTTTGCCAAAGGAAAGGAAGTTGCCTAATAATTATGCACACCTGATATAGGGTGTTGATGTCATTAGACCACACCCCTTCTCATTACAGAGATGCACATCACCTAATATGCTTAATTGGTAGTAGGCTTTCGAGCCTATACAGCTTGGAGTAAGACAACATGCATAAAGAGGATGATGTGGTCAAAATACTCATTTGCCTAATAATTCTGCACTCCCTGTATGGTCATGCTGTATCTTGTCCTAAAGCTGGGTTTTGGATGGGCATTTTTGAGATTTACAGTTTAGGGCCAGTAGATTCCTGGCGGCCAGGAGTGTGATGGCACACACCTGTCTATGTGCTTTGGTAAGGTCTATGGGGAGTAGAAACAGTAGGTATGTCTGTGGATTCTTTGGAAGGCTCGGTATGCCTAATTTGGTTTGTGTGTTTTGGACCTCTGTCCATAGGGATTGAATGGCTGGGCAGGTCCACCATATTTGTAGGAATGATCCCACGGCTGTTGAACACCTCCAGCATAGTGGTGGCACTGTGGGGTAGATTTTTGTGGAGTTTTTGTGGTGTCATGTACCACCTGTATATCAATTTCCTATGAGCCTCTATATGTGTATAACATCTTATGAGTTTGGAGAGGTTATTGAGGGCACCTATCCAGTCTGTGTCGGAGAGTCCGAGGGAGCAGTCCTCCTCCCATTTCTCTTCACAGAGCGGGGTTTGTTTCGGTAACATATGTTCCCACATCTTATAGCAAAGGGATATGGCCTTTGGTTTTCCCAGGATGGCTATGGCTGGTAGTGATTTGTCAGTGGGTTTGGTTTGGTGGAGTTGTACATGTGTTAATACAATGCCATTTATTCTCACGTATGTGAATAGTTCGGTGGCTGGTAGATGCCTTTGGGTTTGCAGGTCTGCAAATGGTATTACACCTCTGTTATCTATTAATTGGTGGTTATGGGTAATTCCTGCCTTGACCCACTTCTTCAGTGGTATGTCTGGGGTTGTAGCTTCTAAGGCAGTCAGGGGTGCCTGGACTTGAAAGGTGGTTTTGCAGTCTAGTGTGTTCATGAACGTATCCCATATGCTAAGCGTAAATGTTGTGGTGGGAAATAAGCCTGTTTTGGGAGTTCTGAGGTGTTTGGGTGTCCACAAATAGTCAACAATATTGTGTTCCAGCAGTTGAGCACTCTCCACGTCCACCCATTGTAATTCCCCTGTGGGTGAGTGTAGGAGTATGCCCCGAGCTAGTGCAGAAGCTCTGTAGTATTGGCTGATTTTTCAATGATTTTTTGAAGGAGTGGAGACTTGGTGAAAGTCTTACGAAGAAGGGAATGGAGTTTCACAGAAAAGTTGCAGCACTGGAGAAGTCTTGAAGGCGAGCATCAGAGGTGGGAGTACGGACAGAGGATAGACGTAGGTCTTCGGCAAAGCGCAGGGGCCTCGGCGGGATATACTTGTGTATTAGGGAGGATAGGTAGGTTGGAGCAGCATGTTGGATAATTTATACAGGGCTCAAAATTTACACTTACTAATAGTCATTGGAAAGTGAAACTTTAGCCCTGGCATGACGAGTCCTGATATATATGTGAGAGGATCATAATATATTTTATAGAATGTGGGGAAGAATGTCTATGCCACATATTTAACCGCTTCGTGGCATTCTATGCCATACCGCATTCCCTGAGCTTTAAAGCCGCTGTGGCGGCATAGAACTCCTTAATGGCTTTTAGACCTGGAGCCCTGCAGATACTTACCTTCTTGGTGATCCACGTCGGGAGGCCTGCCTGACAGCCCAGGCAGTCCTCCCACACCAAATCAGACCCCCGGTGGCCATGTGATCGGTCTTAAGGAATAGGTGCCTGTGGATCTGCCTGCAGGGGGACTACCTTTTTTTTCAACTAGCTTATTGACTCTCCTCTGTTTATTTACTTTTTTGGCTATTCTCAGCCAACCTGCAACTTTCACTTTCAGGAACATCTTCTGCTATTTATGACACCCCACTCACCACCATCCCTCCTCTTTTCAGTCAGTTGTTTTAAATGTTAAAATCAGATTGAGCTGTATTGCTTCAGACCTGAGGAAGAGAGCAAAACTCTTAAAAGCTTGTTTTTGAAATAGTATGCTAGTCAAATAAAAAAAGGTATCATTGTATACTGCAATACTCTGGTATTTTTGCATCTTATATATATATATATATGTATATATATATATATATATATACATATATATATATATATAAAACGGATCACCTGGCACCCCGACTGGGTACTTCGGTTGAAGGATGCTCCTAGCGTTTCCTGAGGACTTCAAGCACTGCAGCAGACACCACAACCACCAAACTGGAGAAAAGTAAGAATGCTCTCAAGCATATGAATGCTGTAAGCAGCTGAACAGGAAAAGCATACAATCAGCTTACACTCCTGGCAATCAGCATACAATCCAATTCCCCCAATAACGAGATGACACTTCGTTTTGAGGTCAAGCAGAACTGACTGTACTGGCACATACAGCCTCTTTTATTCACAATCTACAAACATAGCACCACCCACAGGGTTTTAAAAAAAACACAGCCAATCAATCTGTACAATACACACAGACACTCCCACACAAAATCCTCCCCTCTGCCTGTGATATGATTACTGAACACAATGGTTAATCTAATTATCACAGGCAGAGAAATACAGCACCATAAAACATATCACAGGGACCCCAAAACATGCAACAACCCCACAAAAGTCCTTGGAGCCAGGGGATCTGGGTGAACCACATATCCAAAATGCACCCAGATCTGTTCAGTACTTTGGAAGATACAGTTTAATGCAGATTCCAGAGAACATATGCAGGCTATATGAAAAACAATTACTGCACAATGTGTCCCCTGTTGTATAGTCCAAAACCACTGCACAATGTCTCTGCCAAATACCAGCGAGATGGCACCGTGTTGAAAAGTCCAAACAGTGTATGTGAGTTAAAATGGCCGCCATCCATTGTTCTCACCATGTGCCTCTGATACAGGAAATGGTGGCCACCCAGTAACTCCACAGTATGTCCCCAGATGGTTCTTAAAGGGCCAGCAGCAGCACAACACAAATCCATTATGCCCAAATCATATCTTTAAATGGCAATACATCCCAGGGGCCATAGTCACATAGCAGGAGGCTGGCAATCAGTCTTCTCCAATGCCCAGTGGCGAGGTCGGTTTCGTCACAATATATATATATATATATATATATATATATATAATTTTTTTTAATATATATATTTATGTACATATAATTATAGTATTAAATAAATAATAATAAAAATAGATTTAAAAAAAATTATATATACATGTAATTACTTTCTAACTGTATTTTTATATTAATATACATACATTAGTAACAAAATACACAAAATGAAATTCTCTATATATCTATCTATATAAATAAATAATACATAAATAAAAATAATTGAAAAAATATATTTACATATTTATATATTTATTACATAAATAATTACATAAGTATACACATAGAATTTAAATATATATATATATATATATATATATTAAACTTCCTTGTGTACGTTTATGTAATCATTTAACATAATTATGGGATTTTATTAATTAAAATTTTAGGGACGTGCCTCACAACCCATCCAGAGCGTCCAGAAAATTAATTTGCAAGCCTTATACGTAACCCTGTAACTGTTCACCCTAAAACCTGTACATGAGGGGTACTGTTGCACTCGCAAGACTTCACTGAACACAAATATGTGTATTTTATTGTAATAAATATGAACAGTATTATGACATTCACAGTGAAAATGCTATGCCGAACTTTAAAAATAAAAGTTTTTTTAAAAGTTATTCTTATTAAATTATGTTTCATATATAAATATTTGATATGAAATGAAAGCCCTGTTTCTCCTGAACAAAATGACAACAAAATGTGGGTGCACTTAATATGAAAGAGGTGAATTATGGCTGAATAGGCATATAGCGCAAATTCCAGGTTTTGTTACGTTTTGTTTTGATCAGAATGTGTACAATTGACTCCGTCCTTAAAAAGTTAACAATGCTGTTGATTTACAATACTGCTTTCTTATCTTTATCTTCAATATTTGGTAAATGAGTTTTTGAAAAATTTTAATGTCCAGCCAATTTGTTTCATTTTTTATTAATGAATTTGCTATCTATGCATACTGAAATAAAAATACATGTAAACATTTCTTTCCAGGACACTTTTTTTCCCACTTATTACTAAATAGTAAACCGGAGTGCCATGATAACCAAATTTCAATGTTTGTACTGAAGTTTCAAAATCAGAAGTTTAGTACACTTTTTTAAGGTAAAACCGATTAATTATGTAACAATTTATCTTACCTTAATTTATATTAGAACAAATTACTGGAAGTATCTGTACTTTCAGATATACATCCCAATAAAACAGGAAGCTGAGCCTGTATCCATATAGGTCAAAACCTTTTATTTTAAGTAGCAAGTGTCATATTAATACCTTGTATAGACTCTCTGCCATTCCATTTAACTGGCATCTCAAGCTATTATAGTTATCTTGAAAATGAAGATATATAATCATGTGGCTTAAAATTTTCGATCTGAACATTTTAAAGTGGTACTGAAACAGAACAGCCATGTAGAAAACTATGTCAAAATGTCCTCACACAGTGAAGAATAGTAATGGTACCTTAAACTTAACATCAAATATTGGTTCATTCATACAATATCAAATAGAAAAAGTAAAATATGGAGAAAATTTTCTTTATGGACTTTAAAGTACAATAAATTATTGTTATACTTAAATGGACAGCTAAAAAATCAAAGCCACTTCAACACCCCTGGCACCATAACACCTCAAAGTTGTTATATTGTCTGCAGGTCCTGGATTCCTTCAGATATTAAACTGTTTAATCCAAACGTTGTCCAGACAGTACCCATCCGCTCTATCTATCTTTCTCTGCCTCAGTTCCCTATTTTAATGCAGAAGCCTTCAACTGGGCACCAATGATAACCTCGTAAGCTAAGATGACACTGAGTACCTTACGGAACCATAACAACAATATTGAAATTACATTGTTATGGTGCCCAGAAATTTCATTTTATGAAGTAATTTTGGGGTGTAGACACTGCCCTCCAGCATTGCAAATGAAAACAGTGCCTTTTCTTAGAAGGCCTGCTAGCTGTTGTCATTCAGGCTGACTAGGGTTTTCAGAATAGCCAAAATTATATTATTGCATCATTACCAATGCCTCTCATATTATATCCCCAAGGCTTCTCTATGTCTAGACAAGAGTCTTGATGATGACTTCACAGGTAAAGGATCAGGGTGCGGAGAGGAGACATATCTTTTTAATATAAAATATTTATTTAATAAATGCCAATATTTTTTACAGTTCTATTATAAGGAGGATGATGTGTGTCAGTATATTCTACAGTGCTTTAAAGTGCTTTTGGATTGTCAGAATTGTTTTATCCATCCACTTGCTGCTACCTTCTTTTTTTTCTGTGGGACTGCCAGATTTCCATTGAATCTTGAGTTCTTCTGTTTGTGGAGATATGTTTATTAAATTGTTCTTGTATACAGGATTAAATAGGAATACAAAAAATGGTTCTATGTTAATCAATAAAAAAAAAGACAGCAACCCTAAAAGGGGAATCCCTCTAAACGGTTTGGAGAATATAAAGAAATAAATGGATTTTTGGAACAAACAAGAAATAAGTCAATGTGATAGTCCTCACAAATAATAGTCTCTTGATAGTAGACGTTTTAGTCTTTACTACAGCAAGGACTTTTCTCTCAGTAGGGCAGCTGTCTTTATTATCTTGTTGATGTATAAAGCAAGGTAAAAGCAGAAAGGGTGGAAATAGTGTAATAAGTCAAATCTAGTTTTGTAATAAAAAAATGTGACAGTATCACACTCACATTTTATAGAGCCTTAGACAGCTCTAGCATGTATAGCGTGTGGTGGTATAATCCCCACTTATAGGATATATTGGAGGTGTCCATTTTGTTCATGATGACAGGAACCCAAGGAGAAATAGATAAGCCGACAGATAGTGCTCTTAATAAAACAAGTGATGTATATGATAAAAATAGTTAACATATACTGACAAATATAGAGCAGACTAACTGCTCTATGATGACAGCGTTGGTGGTTTGCTTTGGAGAAGAGATAAAAGATGCCAGGACATATGAAAACAGTTTTAAAACTAAATAAAAAAGTGTAGTGACCAAAATCTTTTAATAGCTAAAATACAAAGTAGTAACATCTATTAACGCGTTGTCACCAGTATGGCTTTTTTAAATGGAGTAAAAACATGCACCTGGCTAGAGAGGGTTTTTATAGGCTTAAAATTGGCACCAAAAACACAGTGTAACAAGTGGGCAAATCAGCTGTCAGCATAGTTTAAACATAGATTAAAACAGAATAAAATACATATGTATGTATTAAGAATAGTAAAACGGGCCCAAATATATAATTTGTTATTAAAAATTAGCATTAGAACAAACAAAAACACCTTTAAAGCCCAGGTCTTAGGGAATGTGCATCCTTGCAGTGGGCTTCGGCAGAGTGACGACTCTTGCCAAAGCCCCAGGGGGCGGTAACATATGAGCATAGCATGTCAGCCCAAATGATGGGCGTCAGCAAAGTAAGAACTATGTAGAAACAAATATTGAAAAAACAGCTAAATGGCCATCTTGCTGGGGGAATAGAGGCCAATAGTAGTGGCCATATTGGAGGGGAAGTATAGAGAAAAATACATATATATATATATATATATATACATATATATATATATATATATATATTAGGAAATATCCTTGCACTCAGGCTGTAGAATTATATACTTGCCGGGTGCTTAGCCTGGGTTTACCAAGGTAGTAGTAGAAATGTCAGCACTCACGGTCTTCACTAAAAATATTCTTTTATTAGCAAGGGTAAAACATGGGATCGACGTTTCAGTCCCTGCATGGGACTTTCATCAGGCAGTTAGTTTGTTTGATGATGTTATTGCACTGGAGGAAGTGAAGTGAGGAAAGACCACAGAGACTAACTGACAATTTTCAAATAAGTAATAAAACTAGCTGAATTACAGGAAAAATTGTCTTCAGTTATTTTTTGCCACAACTCCAGTTCCACTGGGTGTCATGCGGTAACACTTCCGCGATGCGGAGCTGAACCCGCCCCCCTCTGACGCGGCTCTGACTGTACTTAAGCAGTCCACGCCAGAGTGATTGTCTGACCTACTTCCGCCATACTCGCCGGCTCCCGAGGCTCTGACAATGTGGACTGACTTCCTGGTATACACGCCGGCTCCATAGACTCTGACAAGCCGTCCTAGCCTTTGAGCTAATGCATGGATGTTACTGCATGCCATGGAGGATTACTGGAAAACTGATACTTGTTAATTATCAAGTGGACTATTACTTTGAACTCTTGGAGGATAACTCACCTTAACCTTAAGTAAACCTTTCAGCTATTCTCTGCTATCTCATTTATTGATGAACTGTTACTGCTTGCTTAAAACTTCACTGCTTCAAGCTAATAATTATATGGAGGACAACTCCCATCAAGCTTAATCACTAGGAACTGTTTCTTGCTTTGCAAATACTTTGCTACCTGCTAAATATCATTATTGAAGATTATTCCTAGCAACCTAATGAATCTTATTTAATATATCTCTGAGGAAATACTTATTGATGAATTTTGTATTGTTTAATGACTTTCACTTATTCTTATTGGATTATTGTCTAATTGCAATTCATTAAGTTTAACAATTATTAAAGCTTCATTTGATTCTCAAAGTGCCAGCAATCCTCTCCTTTCTTAAAGCTACAGTATTGATACTTCAAAGATTCTCCGCTTCTTCACTATAGTAATTAAGGAGTTCTACAAGCTGCAGTTGAGTTCCAATCCAAATCACCCAAGTGGCATAACAAAATCACCAAGCCTCAAAAATGGAACCAGCAGATGTGGATTCCTAAATTACCTCTTTGAATCACAGGGTTGAAATGCTCACACAAGGCATGCAGGATTTGCAAATTGCTATTGAGAGACTTCTTTCTTATATTAGAGAAATGCAAAATAAAGTTACATATTCTTCATGTGACCCTGCTGTCTGCAATCCCGAAAAATGTTATGGAGATCGGTCCAAATATAGAGAATTTTTGAATTCATGCAAATTATTGTTTACTCTCATACCCAGGGCTTACCCCTCAGACAGGATTAAGGTCTGTTCAATAATTCCCTACTTAAGGGGTGAACCTATGTCCCGGGCACATTCATTTCTGGAAAATGAAGATCCTATTTTGGATTCTTTGGAAAATTTTATTGAAGCAATGTCACTACTTTATGAGGACCCTAATAAACAAGCTACAGCTGATCTTACTATTAGATTATTACAATAAAGAAATCGTCCTGTGGAAGATTATATAGCCGAGTTCAAAAGATGGGCTTCAGAAACCCAATGGAATGAAATGGCTCTACGTAATCAGTTCCGTTTCAGTTAAAGATGAATTATCTAGAACCACTCTTCCCCCAATGCTGGATACATTAATTCAACTCTCCATCAGTATAGATAGAAGAATCAGAGAACGTAAATCTGAAAAGGCTCTCTCTAATTCATCTTGGAAAAAACCCAATCCACCTTTGCACATGCCTAATAAACCCTTGCAACCCAGTGAACCTATGGAAGTTGGGTTTATTAGGGGACCTTTATCTATGGTAGAAAAAACAAGAAGGAGAGACTTAAATCTCTGTATGTACTGTGCTTCTAAGGAACATCTTTTGCAAGAATGTCCTCTACTAAAACGCGCCAAGGGAGGAAAGCTTAAAATTAATACCTCAATTCTGAAAACTCTTCCCTCTTCCTGCTCTCATCAGTTTGCTGTACCTTTCATTTTACAGTGGGACAAAGAAAGAATCAAGACTGAAGCTATTATTGATTCTGGAGCTACGGGGATATTCATAGATTCTTCGTTTGTTGAAACTCATAAAATTCCTTTTATGAAAAAAGCATCTTTTGTCTCCATCAGAGTTATTGATGGATCTTTAATCCCCTCTGGTCCTATAAAAAATGAAACTATTCCTATTAGGACCATTGTCAATAATAACCATTTAGAATTTCTTGTTTTTGATATTATAAAATCCCCCCTTTTTCCAATCATCGTATGTATCAACTGGTTACAAACTCATAATCCCTTCATTCATAGGGCTCCCTTTTCTCTCACCTTTGACTCAGAATATTGTAAGGACAATTGTTTTCCACAAATTCCTACACTTCAATTAAGTCAAGAAAAATTAAGACCTGGATCTCGTAACAAAAAAGCTGATGCTCTTTCCAGAATTCAGTACAATCCTTCGCTAGAAAAGAAAACTTTCTCAATATTAACAAACAATAAAATTATTGGACTTACAACAACTATATTGGATGAACTGAAACAATTATCTCACAAGGAACTTGAACTACCTTCTACTCCTAAATTGTACAAGATGGAATCTTTTATTTCAAAAATAGAATTTATATTCCTCCAAAACTCCAAAACAACCTTTTTAAAACTAATTCATGATAACCCCCTTGCTGGACATCCCGGAATAAAAAAGACACTTGAACTCTCTACTAGACAATATTGGTGGCCTCGTCAAGACAAAACCATTGAATCCTATGTAAAGTCTTGTCCAGTTTGTCAAAGGTCCAAAGCGGAACGTCACCTTCCTTATGGATTATTGACTGGATTACCAGTACCTGAGAGACCTTGGCAGTCTATTCCCATGGACTTTATGGTGGAACTCCCTCATTCTCAGAAATACACCACCAGCCTTGTTGTCGTAGACCGTTTCACAAAAATGTCACATTTCATTCCTTTGAAAAAGTTACCCTCATCCTCTGAACTTTCTAAAGTTTTTATTGACAATATAATCAAATTACATGGATTTCCTGAAGAAATAATCTCAGACAGAGGTTCTCAATTTACTTCACGTTTTTGGAAGGAAATGTGTACTTCACTTCAAATCCAACGTAAACTTTCTTCAGCATACCATCCCCAAACAAATGGTCAAACAGAATGAGTCAATCAATGTCTGGAACAATACCTTCTTTGTTACTGTACGTATTTACAAGATGACTGGAGTAATTGGTTACCAATGGCTGAATTTGCCTATAATAATTCCATACATTCAAGCAGCAAAATGACTCCATTCTTTTCAAATTATGGATTCCATCCCTCCTTGTTTCCTGATGATCCCAAGACAACTTCTAATCCAATGGTTTCTATTCAAAATATGGAAATGTCCTCATTGTTCAAGCAATTAAAGAAAAACCTTGAAAGTTCTATGACCTTACATAATGGGAATTATGATGTTAAAAGGAGGGCTCCTCCTAAATATAAAATTGGTGACACTGTTTGGTTGTCTTCAAAAAATATTTCTACTAACCCTCCTTCTAAGAAACTAAGTCCTCTTTTCCTTGGACCTTTTCAAATTGAATCCATTATTAATGAAAATGCTGTGAAATTGAAACTTCCTCCATCACTTAAACTTCATCCTGTTTTTCATGTTTCACTCCTAAAGTCTTTTCTCCCAGATCCCTTCCATAGGGAACAATTGTTGAAGCCAGACCCCATTGAAGTTCAAGGTGAATTAGAATATGAAATGGAGAGAATTCTTGACTCCCGACGTCTTAGAGGTAATTTACAGTACCTATTAAATGGAAGGGTTATGGAGATGAAGATAACACTTGGGAGAATTCCTTACGAAGTTAATTACTGCGTTTCACAGAAGGTACCCTCAGAAACCGAGGTAACAGCACCCGGAGTGTGCTCCTTAGGTGGGGGGTCTTGTCATGCTGTAACACTTCCGGGTTCGGCACTTCCGCGATGCACTCCACTAAGGGCTTTCATTTGATAAAGCATTTGATATATGGTGTATATTTTGCCTTAACCTGTCACCATTTTTTCACCAATTTATGTCAATGTTTGTGGTGGTGGGGGGGAATGGCATTTTTACATATATGTTGCATTTTTGCTGAGTATTTCTTACACTTAATATGTACCACTGTCATAAAAATCCCCAAATTATACTCACTTACACCTTCTGAGTAAAACAATATGCCCAATGTATGACCTAGACACTATTTTGTGAAGTTACAGTGCTGTAAAAGAGACATGACAATTTCAGGTTTTTAAGTGTGAATTCTCATGGAGGGTTTTGATGCGTCCGTGTCCCACTTTGGAGCACTTGAGCAGGCTACATATTACAACTACACCATAAAGGCATACCATTTCTTAAAGAAGACATCCCAGGGTATTTCAAAAGGCTTATTTTGAACCTTAGCATGCAATAATTTTTCCGCTAGCTCGTACCAAGTGTAATGGTAATAAGCGTTTTTTCTGCCTTTTGACACACAAAGTGAGTTTGTACAGTATATTTTGCAAACCTCATGTGTGCTACAACTGTATAATACTACATATTATTAGTGATGTCGCGAACCGCCATAGACTTCAATAGGCAGGCGAATTTTAAAACACACAGGGACTCTTTCGCAATAGTGATGGAAAAGTTGTTTCAAGGGGACTAACACCTGGACTGTGGCATGCAAACTCCGATCCGCGGCTGCATCTTGCCACAGTATTCCCACAGTATTAGAGAGCTATCTACTAAAAGGCTAAAGACCCACATTTACTAATACTAAGTAAAGATTACTTAGCATTAGTAAATTCTGCTCCTACTCGCTATGCAGGGGGGGGACCTAATGTCCTCCCCCCCGGCCCTCACCCCTGAGCGGTGGGTGGGGGCAAATAAATCACAATGGGGGGGGACCTAAGGTCCTCCCCCCTTGCCCCCACCCCTGAGTGGCGTGTGGGGGCCCTAAATACTAAAAAGGGGGGGGACATAATGTCCTACTCCCGGCCCCCACCCCTGAGCGGCGGGTGGGGGCCCTAAATACTAAAAGGGGTGGGACCTAATGTCCTCCCCCCCCGGCCCTCACCCCTGAGCGGTGGGTGGGGGCAAATAAATCACAATGGGGGGGGACCTAATGTCCTCCCCCCCGACCCAACCCCTGAGCGGCGGGTGGGGGCCCTAAATACTAAAAAGGGGGGGGACCTAATGTCCTCCCCCCGGCCCCCACCCCTGAGCGGCAGGTGGGGGCCCTAAATACTAAAAGGGGGGGGGACCTAATGTCCTCCCCCCCGGCCCCCACCCCTGAGCGGCGGGTGGGGGCCCTAAAAAAAATGTCCCCCCCAGGTGACTAGGGGTCCCCAAAGCCCTAGTCACCCCCTCCCCCCAAAAAAAATTAACCCCCTACCTACCCCCCTCACCCTAAAAATAATGAGGGGGGGACCTTTAACTAAGTACCTGTAAAAAAAAAAATAAAACTTACCATTCAATGTTTTCTTTCTTCTAAATCTTCTTTTTTCAGCCCCAAAAAAGGCCAAATAAAAAACCATAATAACCGACGCAATTAAAAAAAAAAAAACGAGCGCCAAAAAAATAATCCATGTTCACCTGGCGAGGGCTCCGCGCAGACTGAGCTCTGCAGGGTGGGGGAAGGCTTATAAAGCCTTGCCCCGCCCTGCAATTAGGCTCAGAGCACTCTGATTGGTGAGTTTAAGCCATCCAATCAGAGTGCTCTGACAGGTAAATGAAGAGACTGACAGGTAAGTCTCTACATTTACCTGTCACAGCACTCTGGTTGGTTTGAAATCCACCAATCAGAGTGCTCTGTGTCATTTTACACAGCGTGGGAAAGTTCTTTGGAATTTTCCTACGCTGTGTAATTTGACTCATAACAACACTCTGATTGGTGGATTGAAAGTAACCAATCAGAGTGTTATGAGTCAAATTACACAGCGTGGGAAAATTCCAAAGAACTTTCCCACGCTGTGTAAAATGACACAGAGCACTCTGATTGGTGGATTTCAAACCAACCAATCAGAGTGCTGTGACGGGTAAATGAAGAGACTGACAGGTAAGTCTCTACATTTACCTGTCACAGCACTCTGATTGGTTGCGCCGCGGCGAACATGCGATGTTCGCCAGGAACTGTTCGGGACATCTCTACAAATTATCAGCTATGTCGTCTGAGTACAGCAATACCCCCGTATGTACCTTTGCCTGGTAGATGTGGATGTTGAAGGGGTACATTTGAGACAAAGCCATTCAGTTTTTTTCTAACTTTGAAATTTTACGCTGTGTCCATGTTCCATTTTGGAGTAGTTTAGATGGTTGGTTATTGAAACTTCCCCACAAACACATGCTATTTATTAAAGAATACACCATGGGGTAATTCAAAAGGCGTATTTTGAACCTTAGCGTGGGATAATTTTTTCTCTAGTTTGTTCCAGGTGTAGTGGTAATGAGCATTTTTAAATGTATTCTTTTTACTTTTTTAAACTTTTTTTACTTTTTAAAACTAGTTTTTAAACTTTTTTTGCTTTTTAATTTTTTTAAACTTTCCTAAACTTTCTTAAAACTTTTTTTTACAGATTTAAAATTTTTATAAGCTTTTTTATTACCGTTAACCCCTAACTAGCAGTAAGCAGCACTAACGGTAAATTCCCCAATTTCCCATAACTCCCACCCACCCCAGCTAGCAAAATATACCATTTTAAAATATTTAAATTAATTAATTAAATAAATTGAACCCCCTAGGGTTAAAAAAAAAATAAGTTAACCCTAAGGGGTTAAAAAAAAATCGGGTCACAGCAGGGACGGACTGACAGTGGCCTGGGCCCCCGGGCAAAATTAGCACCTGGGCCCCCAGCAGACCGATATATATGCTGGTATAGGTGTACCGTATATTTGATTGTATGTACATGTAAAGTGAATGCATGTTTCTGTGTGTATATTCACTGTGAGCGCTAGTGTAAGTGAATATATGTATGTCTTTGTGTGTAGTGTCAGGATATGTGAATTATTAGTATATTTGAATACATGTTTTTGGTTTTGTGAATAGGGTAGTATTTTTTTGTGTGTGTTTGTGTAGCATGGCAGTATGTAAAAGGGGGTATTTGTGAAACCAAGTGTTAAATGTTACGAGCCACCTTAAAGGGACTCTCCAGTGCCAGGAAAACAATCCGTTTTCCTGGCACTGCAGGTCCCCTCTCCCTCCCACCTTCCATCCCCGGTTGCTGAAGGGGTGAAAACCCCTTCAGTGACTTAACAGAGGCAGCGACATGTCCCACGTCGCTGCTTCTTCCTCCGCTCATGCTCCTCCCCTTCATCACGTCAGCCGTCGGGGGAGACCTAATACGCATGCGTGGCAATGCCGCGCAGGCGCATTAGACCTCTGCATAGGACAGCATTGAAAATGCTTTTCAATGCTTTCCTATGGGAATTTTAGCGACGCTGGAGGTCCTCACACAGCGTGAGGACATCCAGCGACACTATAGCACAGAAATCCTGTGCTATAGACCAGGAAGTGCCCTCTAGTGGCTGTCTAGTAGACAGCCACTAGAGGAGGAGTTAACCCTGCAAGGTAATTATTGCAGTTTATAAAAACTGCAATGACTACACTTGCAGGGTTAAGGGTAGTGGGAGTTGGCACACAGACCACTCCAATGGGCAGAAGTGGTCTGGGTGCCTGGAGTGTCCCTTTAAAGGAACACTATAGTGTCAGGAATACAAATGTGTATTCCCCCCTTAAAAATGCGATTTACTCACCTGTTTCCCAGCACCGACCAAACTCCTTGGCAGAGTTAATCAATTTAGATGATCTCAGCCAACCCAATGCTCTACCATAGGAAAGCACTAGATGGCTATTGTGCACGCGCAGCAAAACGCTGTGCCAATCACCATCATAGAGATGCATTGAATCAGTGCTTCTCTATGCCAAGCGTCCAGCGTCGACATGCAGAGCATGGAGATGCTGAATGTCAGTGCTGCACATTTTGCAACACTGACACAGGAAGCGCTAGGTGTTCCTAGGAAGCAATGTAAACACTGCATTTTCTCTGAAAAGGCAGTCTTTACAGCAAAAACCCTGCAGTAGTATACTATACTCACCAGAACAACTACATTAAGCTATATAATAAACATTAAGCTGTTACTATACATTAAGCTGTATAATATAAATTAAGCTGTAGTTGTTCTGGTAACTATAGTGTCCCTTTATGTTTATGCGTGCAAAGGGGTAGGGACTGCAGAGGGTGCCAAAAGGAAGGGGCTGTAAAGGGTGCGAGTGGAAGGGGCTGCAGGGGAGGGACTGTAGAGGGTACGGGGGAATAGGGTGGATTAGAGGCTGTAGTAGGTGCAGAGGAGGGACAGACTGTAGTGGGTGCAAAGGGTAATAGGAGATGCAGTGGTAGCAGTTGGGTAGCCCACTAGCCACTACCAAAAGCGAAACCCTACTATTGCGCACAGTGCAGGGGGCAGGAGCTGCAGTGGGAGCAGAGGGGTACGGGATGCAGTGGGAGCAGGGAGGTAGGGGATGCACTGGGAGCAGGGGGTAGGGGATGCACTGGGAGCAGGGGGGGTAGGGCATGCACTGGGAGCAGGGGATGCAGTGGGGATAGAGGGGGTAGGGGATGCACTGGGAGCAGGGGGGTAGGGGATGCACTGGGAGCAGGGGCAGTGGGAGCAGGGGGGAAGCTACTTAACTGGGAGCAGGGGTAGGGGATGCAGTGGGGGGGGTATGGGGATGCACTGGGAGCAGGAGGGGTAGGGGATGCAGTGGGGTTATGGGGGTAGGGACAGTGGGGGGTAGGGGATGCACTGGGAGCAGGGAGGTGCAGGGGGGATGGTGTATACGGAGGTAGGGGACGCAGTGGGGGGATAGGGATGCAGGGGGTAGGGCATGCACTGGGAGGGGGGGTACGTGGACGCAGTGGGGAGCAGGGGATGCAGTGGGGGCAGGGATGCGGCAGTGGGGGGGCAGGGACACGCAGGGAGGTAGGGGATGCAGGGAAAAGGGGATGCAGTGGGGATAGGGGATGGTGGGAGGGGGTAGGGGATGCAGGGGTAGGGCATGCACTGGGAGCAGGGGGTAGGGGATGCAGGAGTAGGGGATGGTGGGAGTAAAGTGAGGGGATGCAGTGGAGCAAGGGGGTAGGGATGCAGAAAGTGGAGCAAGGGGGGGTAGGGGATGCAGGGGGTAGGATGCAGTGGAGCAGGGGGTAGGAGATGCAGTGGGGGGGGTAGGGGATGCAGTGGAGCAGGGGGTAGGGAGGGGTAGAGGGGGGGTATGGGCTCTGATGGGGCAGTAGTGGGGGAAATTATATAATAAAACATTTTAATTAAAATAAAAAAAAGCCCCCCTCCCAAACCTTACCTCTCTGGTGGTCCTCTTCTGAAGGAGGGCACACAATGCTGACATGCTGCCTGTAACTCTGCTCAGGGCAGCTCCTCACTCTGCACTGTGACTGCTGATGTCACTTCCTGCAGAATAAGCCGCACGGAGCTGCCCTGAGCAGTTACAGGCAGCTCAGTGAGGCTGTGTTTGGAGACAGGCACACTGAAGGGCAGCCTAGTGGGGTCTTTGGAAGGCCCTTTTAGCTGTCCCTCAGTGTGCCCTGCACGGGGGATTATATTTTTAGCAGCAGGGGCCCGCGGAAGGCTGTGCGGGCCCCTTACTGAGTGCAGGCTGGCTGGGGAGATTGTTTTACTCCCCAGCTCAGCCATTACTCACTGCAGCAGGGGCGGGCCCCCCAGAGCCTCGGGCCCTCGGTCCATGACCGATTTGCCCGAGTGCTCAGTCCGCCCCTGATTATTATTGATTATTGGATACATATTGTGTATTGTGGTGATTGTCTGATTAGAAAATTTTATTAGACTCAACCTGTTTAGTATATCGGCTATTCTGTCTTTGGCCTCAGAGGGGTCCTTTTTTGAGTGTTTTAATCACAGCGGCCCAGTGAGAAAGGGGTGGGAACTGAGGGGGGCTATTGTGACATCACCAATTACAAGCATGCCCTCAACGTGAGCATGTTTATTCAATGCTCTTCTATGGCAGCCCATGCTTATATTCCTGCTAAAGAGCTCTTGCACGAGAAAAAGGTCTTGCATGTATTCTGCACAACACAAGTGGATTTAATGACAAGCTTGCGAAAGTTTCAAGAGAACATGCCTATGAGCAAGTCGGAAGGTAAAACCTTTATTCAAATGCATTTGCTAGCGACTTGTCTCCATAAGTGGGTTACCAGAGGACAAAAGGGCCAGGAAAGAGTATTGTGATGTATTTGTTTTGAATATTTTTATTGTTTTCACAATATAATCGCATATATCAAACTGATTTGTGATAAAGCAGGTATATGCCCGCGCAGGGGCTTAAGCGTCAACATATAATAATGTAAGCATTGTGTCGCCTACGCAGAGGCGGTTTTGGTATTGCCTTTGTTTTGAATATGTTGATTGGTTCATAACATAAATTCCATTGCAAACGTATATGTGGTTAAGTGGTTAACCGCCTACGCAGAGGCGTTGTTTTCGGTGCATGAATAATTCAAAGTAGCCATGTCCTGACAGAATGTGGGAGTACTTATGTTCTGCAGGATTAGATTTTTCATTTTCGTTTAACAGGTTTGGTGTTGCCGTGTGTTAGTGTTATTGGCATATGTGTATAGCTGTGTTAGTGTCGATTAGTGGCTCATGGCCTGCTAACATGCATCTTGGTGTATTGATACACTGAAGGAAGTGAAGGGGTATGTTCGTGTAATTATCTTGCGTTGACTGGTTCGTGTAGTTTCTATGTGTTTGTGGGATTATTTTGAGTATTTGTAGTGCTGTCATAGCACCCGTGTGGGTAGCATCTTCGTGAGTGGTGGGGCAGAGGTTGCCCACGCAGGGGCGTCAGGTTGCATTTCATACATTTGATGGCATTCCGTCGCCTTACATTGAGGCTGGATGGTCCTTGCGTGTACCATACCGCAGAAATATTCACAATTTGTTACTCGCATTTTACATCTGTATGGCTTGCAGTGTTGCTATATTACCGCTGCGCCTGTGTACATTGTTGTGAGTGTTTCTGCCTAATCTTATTCTATTTGTTCTGGTGCCTGTGCTTGTTTGCTCCCTGTGCGTCTGGGTATCTGTTGCTTTATGCAGTTTGGTGTTTCCCGGTCGTGTGTGTCTAGGTGTGCCCTGCGTTTGTCTCCGTTCGTGTTCTAATGGGTCGTCCCCTTTATGTCTGGTTTTAAGGGCTTCAGTTGGGTGTGTGTCCGTGGCGTGGCCAACTCTTGGTTCCGTGTCTCCTATGTGTGTTTTTCCTTTCTGTGTTGTCTGCAGTGTTGTCCCCCACTGCGTCTTGACTGTCCATGGGTCTGTTGAGGGTTGAGTGTCTCGTGGCTCTAGGTAGGGTTGCTTCATTCTGGTGTTGTTGTCGGTCAGTCTCGCTATGAGGGGGTGGCTTGGTAAGGCCTTTAGGTTTCATTTTGCTACCATGTCTGTCTGTCGAGGTATGTTTCTGGGTTTAACTGGGGATTGACATGGGGGGTGTTGGGGGGATGCGTGTGTCTGTCCCCTACCGCCGCCGTTGTCCGCCCCCCTTCTCTGCCTCCCGCCCCGACCCCATCCTTAGCCCCCTCCGTCTCATCATTCTT
>OW240915.1:105534089-105590259 GCA_933207985.1 Pelobates cultripes
GGGGTAGGAGATGTAGTGGGGGGGTAGGGTATGCAGTGGGAGTAAGGGGGGGTATGGGCTCTGATGGGGCAGTAGTGGGGCAAATTATATAATAAAACATTTTAATAAAAAAAAAATAAAGCCCCCCTCCCAAACCTTACCTCTCTGGTGGTCCTCTTCTGAAGGAGGGCACACAATGCTGACATGCTGCCTGTAACTCTGCTCAGGGCAGCTCCTCACTCTGCACTGTGACTGCTTATGTCACTTCCTGCAGAACAAGCCGCACGGAGCTGCCCTGAGCAGTGTTACAGGCAGCTCAGTGAGACTGTGTTTGGAGACAGGCACACTGAGGGGCAGCCTAGTGGGGTCTTTGGGAGGGCCCTTTAGCTGTCCCTCAGTGTGCCCTGCACGGGGGGATTATATTTTTAGCAGCAGGGGCCCGCGGAAGGCTGTGCGGGCCCCTTACTAAGTGCAGGGTGGCTGGGGAGATTGTTTTACTCCTCAGCTCAGCCATTACTGCACTGCAGCAGGGGCGGGCCCCCCAGAGCCTTGGGCCCTCGGTCCATGACCGATTTGCCCGAGTGCTCAGTCCGCCGCTAGGTCACAGTATAATACTGTGATCTGTATTTTGATCACTGTAGGTAGTGTTCAACTGGCAGGGAAGGGGTTAATTTTTATTAGGACTTGGTAAAGGAGGGTGGGATTTTTACTTTTTAAAACTTTTTTAAAACTTTATTTTAACGTTAACCCCTAGCAAGCCTAACACCAAATTCCCCAATTCCCCACTAACTTCCACCCACCCCAGCTAGCAAAATATATTATTTTAATATATTTAAATTAATTAATAAAACAAAATTAACCCTTGAGGGTTACAAAAAACAAAGCAGATCACAGTAAAATGTATGCCCTGCCAATTGATCACTGTGGTCAGTAAATATTTGAAGTCTGAGGTGGGTATTGGGATGGGGAGAGTTTGAAACAAGTAGAGAATGTGTGGCAGTAGATTCATCTTTATCGAGGCTAGGCGTCCAGCTGTGTCCTCCAGCTGTGAAGGTCTTCCGTTGCTTTTTGTAACAACGGAGTGAAGTTTAAGGCATATTTGCGGTGTAGTTCCGCTGGCCGTGCAATTCCGAGATACGATATGTGTGAAGGCTTATGTATCTTGTAGTATGTTTCTATGTTTTGCCTCTATGTTTACCATTAGTGCTTCGGTTTTGTCTAGATTCAGCCGATACCCCATGACCTCAGAGTATTCGTCTACTAGCTGCAGGAGCAGTGAAAGGGTATATAGCTGGTTTGTGAGTGTCAGTAAGAGGTCATCGGCATATGCTGCTGCTTTGTATGTTTGCGTGCATACTGTAATGCCTGTGATCGTTTGTGTGGTGCGGATGACCTGCATTAAGGGTTTAAGAGAGAGGGCGAAGAGGATGGGGGATAGTGAGCATCCCTGCCTTGTTCCATTGTATATGGAGAAGGTAGGTGGGTTTGTGTTAGATATGAGGAGGTTGGCAGCGGGGTTGGAGTAGATCGTTCGCAGTGCGTATTGAAAAGGTTTTGGAAATCTGAGTTTCTCCAGGGTAGCGAAAAGGAATGGCCAAAGCAATTTGGCAAATGCCTTCTCTGCATCTAGGGATAGGAGTAGTGTTGGGATGGAGTGTCGGTTGGCCACCCAGATCAGGTCCAGCATCCTCCTGGTGTTGTCGCTGGCTTGGCGAGTGGGGATAAAGCCTACCCGGTCTGGGTTGACCAGTTTGGTGAGGAATGCTAGGAGCCGGTTGGCGAGTATCTTGGTGAATATTTTCACGTCGACGTTCAGTAAGGATATTGGTCTATATTGGCCCGGGTCTGAGAGGGGTTTGTTGGGTTTGCGTAGGAGGCATATATTGGCCTGTAGCATTTCTTTGGGAAGTGGGTCTCCTCGTAGAATGGAGTTGTATAGCCGTCCCAAGTGGGGTAAGAGGTTGTCTTGCAAGGTTTTGTAGTATATGCCAGAGTATCCATCTGGGCCTGGGCTTTTGTTGGGTTTGGTGGCTCATATCACGGCTGCCACTTCCTGTTCTGAGATTTCTGTAGAGAGTTGTGTGATTGCGCTGTCGGGTAGAGTGGGTAGTCGTGTTCGTTCTAGGAAAGTGTGGAATGCGATCAGGTAGGTTGGTGGTTAGTTGTCTATGTTGGGGGAATGGTCATATAAGTCAGAGAAATGTTTTTGAAATGTCTCTGCGATTTTCGTGGGTATGTTTGTGGTGTGTCCCGATGGGGTGCAGATGTGGGTTATATGTTTAGTCTGGGTGTGCTTACGTAGCCTACATGCAAGGAGTGTGTCGGCTTTGTTGGATTTTTCATAGAACATTTGCTTTGTCCATTGTAGGGCTTTAGGTGCATCGGCTGCCATTGCGTTCTTGAGGGCCTGTCTTTGATGTTGGAGTTGTGTTGTGAGGTCAGGTATGGGGGTACGTTTGTGTTGGGATTCAAGGTTCCTGTGAGAATGTTTTCTATGTATGAGAGGCATCTTTTTATGTGTGCAGTAGCTATGCTGATGAGGGAGCCCCTGATTACCGTTTTGTGGGCTGCCCATTGTCAGGTATACTCTAGCATTCATGCTGCCGCCGGAACCCACTTCCGGGTTCACGGCGCTTAGCCCCGCCCCTTTCTCTGACGCGGTCCTTCCACGATACTTAGGAAGACCGCGCCAGATTCAAAGGGCTGGATTATTCACTCAGGTGCTGCATTGAGATCAGCTGCTCTACTTGATGCTACCGGCTCCACTCCTCTCCCGACCTCGGCTTGTAAACAGATTTCTACCTTCTCCACTTCTCGACCTCGGCTTGTAAAACGGACTTCTACCTTCTCCACTCCCAGACCTCGGCTAGTAAAAACGGACTTCCTTACTCTCCACTACTAACGCTCAGCTTATTAATAGAGACTCCTAATTTCTCCTCCATTTGGTGAATTAACCCTTCCATTGCCAGAACTGCCTCTAAGTTAAGTAAACCTTTTTGCCAAGGAAACCAATTCATATTAATTAATTTATACAGTATTTAAATTTCACTAAAATTCTCTCTTGTCAATAAGGGATTGCTAATAAGTCTAATTCTTCCTGCAAATATCAATTTATTCTAATTGCAAGCCTGTCCAGCTTCATTAACATAATTTTCATAAATCATTCCATCTTAATTAAGTTGGAACTAGCATTGCATTTCTTCCCTGCATGTGTATTTAAAGATACAGTCAACCTTGTTCACTTCAATATAAAAGGAGGTGAAACTTATTGTTTCTGCAGTTGAGTTCCAATTAAAGAAGTATTACAAATAAGTATCACATAATAATCCAGCCCATTTCAATGGAACCAGCAGATATTAACTCACAAGTTTCTGCCCTAACCAATAGAGTGGATACGATTGCTCAAGGGTTACAGGAACTGCAAATCACGAATGAGAGAATATTAACCTATGTTAGAGACATGCAAGGCCATCTTCCTCATGCCGCTCTTCAATCGGCTGGTGATCCTGCTGTCTGTAATCCAGAAAAATGTTATGGAGATAGAACAAAGTACAGAGAGTTTTTGAATTCTTGCAAACTTCTGATAGCTTTAAAACCTAGATCTTATCTCACTGAAAGATCAAAAGTTTGTTCAGTAATTTCTTTTTTAAGAGGTGAACCTATGGCATGGGCTCATTCCTTTTTAGAGAATGATGATCCCATATTAGATTCATTGGATGAATTCTTTGAAGCTATGTCTTTATTATATGAAGATCCTTATAAACAGGCTACTGCTGATTTAAACATCAGAACTCTCCACCAAAAGAACAGACCTGTTGAAGATTATATTGCAGAATTTAAAAGATGGGCTACAGAAACCCAATGGAATGACATCACTCTACGCAATCAATTCCGTCTCGGATTATCAGAAGCTGTGAAAGATGAACTCTCTCGTACTGAACTTCCTCCCACCCTAAATGCATTGATTCAACTTTCCATTAGTATTGACAGACGTCTAAGAGAAAGAAGGGCTGAAAAAGTTCACACTACTTCTAACTGGAGAAAACATTTTACTTCTCCAAAAATTCCTGAAAAATTTCTTCCTCAAAATGAACCTATGGAAGTTGGTATAATAAGAAGTCCTCTTACTTCTGAAGAAAGAATAAGAAGGAGACAACTAAACCTGTGTATGTATTGTGCTTCAAAAGAACATCTAATTCCAGAATGTCCTCTACTTAAACATTCAAAAGCTGGTAAGCTTCATTCATCTACCTCTATATTGAACGTTCTTCAAAAAAGAAAAACATCTACTTATTTTTCTATATCTCTCATATTACAGTGGGATACAAAAAGAATCGTGACTGAAGCCATTATTGATTCTGGTGCTAATGGAACCTTCCTTGATTTTTCTTTTGTTACAAAGAATAAAATTCCTTGTGTTCGAAAAACCAACTTTGTTCCAATCAGAGTTATTGATGGTTCATTTATATCCTCAGGACCCATAAAAGATGAGACAATTCCTCTAAGAATGATTACCAACAACGTACATACCGAATTTCTTACATTTGATGTTATTAAATCTCCACTTTATCCTGTCATTCTAGGAATTAATTGGTTAAAAACCCATGATCCTCTAATTAAATGGTCACCCTTCTCCATTTCCTTTTCTTCTGATTTTTGTAAAAAAACCTGCTTACAACATATTCCTATTCTCCAAACTACTCAAGAATCAGTTATACCTCCATTCTACTCTGATTTTGCAGATGTCTTTTGTAAAAAAGAAGCGGAAACACTTCCACCTCATCGAGTATATGATTGCCCAATAGATCTAATACCCGGTGCTCCTATTCCTTATGGTCACATTTATCCACTTTCTGAAAAGGAATTGCAGACCTTAAAAGAATATCTTAATGAAAATTTACGTAAAGGATTCATCAGACCCTCGACCTCCCCGGCTGCCTCTAGTATATTCTTTGTGAGGAATAAGGACCAAACCATCCGTCCCATTATAGATTACAGAGCCTTAAATAAAATAACCATAAAAAATCGTTATCCTCTTCCTCTAATAAATGAATTACTTGAAAGATTAAGGACTGCAACTATATTCACTAAACTCGACCTCCGAGGAGCATATAACCTCATTAGAATAAAACAGGATGATGAATGGAAGACCGCCTTCCGGACTAGATATGGTCTCTACGAATATCTAGTGATGCCTTTTGGGCTTTGTAATGCCCCTGCAACATTTCAACATTTTATAAATGATATCTTTAGAGATCTTTTGGATGTCTGTGTTATTATCTATTTAGATGATATCTTAATATATTCTAACAATTTGGATGAACATAGGAAGCATGTAAGATGGGTTCTATCTAGACTGAGAACTCACAAATTATACGCTAAACCAGAGAAATGTCTTTTTGAAGTTACTGAACTCTCCTTTCTTGGATACATTATTTCACCTCATTCTCTGAAAATGGATAACTCCAAAATCGAATGTATTATTAACTGGCCCGTTCCTACTACTACAAAAGAATTGCAACGATTTCTTGGATTTGCAAACTTCTATAGGAAATTTATTAGAAACTATTCAGAGGTATCTCATCCACTTAACCTTCTTAACAGTACAAAACGTCCTTTCAAGTGGAGTAAAGATGCACAAGCTGCCTTTGACAGATTAAAAAAAAGATTTACAACTGCACCTATTCTACAACTACCTAATCCAACATTCTTATATGTCCTTGAAGTCGATGCATCAGATACAGCTATCGGAGCAGTTCTTTCTCAACAAAAGACTCCTCAAGATCCACTTCATCCAGTTGCCTTCTTCTCAAGATCCTTGAGCTCTGCTGAAAAAAAATTATCCTATTGGTGAAAAAGAATTATTAAGTGTTAAAGCTGCCTTCGAAAATTGGCGTCATCTTCTAGAAGATACAAAACAACCTATAATAGTTTATACAGACCATAAAAATCTTGAATATCTCTATACTAACAAAACCCTTACGGCTAGACAAGTTAGATGGAACCTATTTTTTAACCGATTTAACTTCCAATTAATATACAGACCTGGAACTAGGAATAAAAAGGCTGACGCTCTCTCTCGAATTCCTTCTAAAACTACTATTGATGTTTATCCCCCTAACAAAATAATAGGTATCCTCTCTTCTCTTCAGGATGTCATAAAGAATTTGAATCACAAGGATCTTGAACTTCCCAAAACGCCTAATTTGACAAAACAGGGTGGTATATTTTACTTTAAAAATAGAATTTATATTCCTCCCATTCTTAGGAACAAATTACTTAAGATGGTTCATGATTCACCCCTAGCTGGACATCCTGGAATAAAGAAAACTCTTGAACTAACTTCACGATATTATTGGTGGCCTCGCCAAGATAAAACCATTGAATTATATGTCAAAACTTGTCCTATCTGTCAAAGGTCCAAATCTGAACATAATCAACCTTTCGGATTACTACTTAACTTACCCATTCCAGAAAAACCTTGGCAATCCATTTCTATGGATTTTCTTGTTGACCTTCCACCATCTCGACATTTCACCACTATTCTTGTTGTTGTGGACTGCTTCACAAAAATGTCCCATTTCATCTCTTTAAAAAAATTACCCTCCTCTGTAGAATTGTCCAAAGTCTTTATTGATAATATTATAAAACTCCATGGTCTTCCAGAAGAAATTATTTCTGATAGGGGGACACAATTTACCTCCAAATTCTGGAAGGAGATGTGTCTCTCTCTTCAAATTCAACGCAAACTCTCTTCCGCCTATCATCCCCAAACTAATGGGCAAACAGAGAGAGTTAATCAATGTTTGGAACAATATCTCCGATGTTATTGTTCATACCTGCAAGATGACTGGACCACATGGTTACCTATGGCTGAATTTTCTTACAACAATACCATTCATTCTAGTACGAAAATGACTCCTTTCTTCTCCAACTATGGTTTTCATCCGTCCTCATTTCCCATCCAAACTATTACTTCATCCAATCCTACGGTTACATCAAAAAATGAATTTATGTCCTCTCTATTCCTCAAATTACGGGAGAATCTTCAACTCGCTCAAAACTACCAGAAAAAGTTTTTTGACAATAAAAGAAGAATTCCCCCTCCTTACAAAGTAGGGGATCTTGTCTGGCTCTCTTCAAAAAATATTACCACAAACCGTCCTTCAAAGAAATTGAGCTCTCTTTTTCTTGGTCCTTTTCAAATAATTACAATTATCAATGATAACGTTGTTAAATTAAAACTTCCTCCAAGTTTTAAACTTCATCCAGTATTCCATGTCTCTCTTCTTAAACCACACATCCCTGATCCTTTTCATAGAGAAATAGTTACAACTCCTGAACCTATCATCGTCCAAGGTGAAGAAGAATATGAAATACACAAGATTTTGGATTCACGTGTCCACCGTGGCACCTTACAATACCTTATTAGATGGAAAGGTTATGGAGTTGATGAAGATACTTGGGAAGATTCATCTAATGTTCATGCAAAAAAATTAGTTGATGCTTTTCACAAACGCTATCCCTCTAAACCAAAGTAAGTGCACTTTCAGGCTGTGGAGCTGTTTATCAAGTTCAGCAGCCATGAGAAGGGGGTACTGTCAGGTATACTCTAGCATTCATGCTGCCGCCGGAACCCACTTCCGGGTTCACAGCACTTAGCCCCGCCCCTTTCTCTGACGCGGTCCTTCCACGATACTTAGGAAGACCGCGCCAGATTCAAAGGGCTGGATTATTTACTCAGGTGCTGCATTGAGATCAGCTGCTCTACTTGATGCTACCGGCTCCACTCCTCTCCCGACCTCGGCTTGTAAACAGATTTCTACCTTCTCCACTTCTCGACCTCGGCTTGTAAAACGGACTTCTACCTTCTCCACTCCCAGACCTCGGCTAGTAAAAACGGACTTCTACCTTCTCCACTCCCAGACCTCGGCTAGTAAAAACGGACTTCCTTACTCTCCACTCCTAACGCTCAGCTTATTAATAGAGACTCCTAATTTCTCCTCCATTGGGTGAATTAACCCTTCCATTGCCAGAACTGCCTCTAAGTTAAGTAAACCTTTTTGCCAAGGAAACCAATTCATATTAATTAATTTATACAGTATTTAAATTTCACTAAAATTCTCTCTTGTCAATAAGGGATTGCTACTAAGTCTAATTCTTCCTGCAAATATCAATTTATTCTAATTGCAAGCATGTCCAGCTTCATTAACATAATTTTCATAAATCATTCCATCTTAATTAAGTTGGAACTAGCATTGCATTTCTTCCCTGCATGTGTATTTAAAGAAACAGTCAACCTTGTTCACTTCAATATAAAAGGAGGTGAAACTTATTGTTTCTGCAGTTGAGTTCCAATTAAAGAAGTATTACAAATAAGTATCACACCCATAGGACTGCCTGGGATTGGAGTGAGTCCTCATTTGTGGTGAAGTAGTTTGTGAGTTCAGTCTTGAGTTGTTGTATTATTTGCGGATCATGGAGTAAGATTGGGTTGAGTCTCCAGGACCATGGTCTGGAGATTTGTGGTGGCTGGAATGTCATTGAGATTTCGGTGTGGTCACGTTATGCTGCCGAGTGAGGTTGTTGTCATAAGCGGGAGGAGAGATGGGGAGACAAGGAATTAGTCTATGCCGGAATAGGTACGGTATTGATGTGAGTAGAATGTATAGTCCTGCGTTGTTTGGTGGTACAGTCTCCATACGTCTATCAGCTTGGTATGAGAGATGAAGTCTGCCATGAGTTTGTCCGATCTGAAAGGTTGGGTATGGTCCGTGGTGGCTGTCTTAGTCTGTCTATCATTGGGGTAAGTGTGGCGTTGAAGTCTCCGCCTATGATTTTGTGGCAGTTTGGGTGTAGGCTGAGATGGGCTTGTAGAGTGAGACAGTATTCTGGGTCTAGGATTGAAGGGGCATAGATGGACGTAATAGCGTATTTAGATGGGCCTATTGTACCTGCTACCGTGAGGAAGCGTCTGTGGGGATCTTTGTGTGTGGAGGTGACCTGGAGGGGGCATGATTTCCTTAAGAGGATTGCCACTCCATTGTGTTTACCTGAGTTTGAGTTGGCTAGGTGGCAGGCCTTAAACTGTCGGCTCAGGAGAGGGAAGGGATGCGGGTCCACGTAGTGTGTCTCGTGTAGTAGGATTATGTTTGCTTTGGTGCGGTTGGCCCATCGCATGAGTTGGTGTCATTTGGTGGGGTTATTTAGCCCTTTGCAGTTTATGGAGTTGCACGTCAAACTAGTTGGCATGGTAGTGTGGATGGGTATTTTGTGTTGGTGCGGGGCAGTAGGGGAACCTGCCCCCTAGCCGTGTATAGTTCTCCATGTCCCCAACTAGGGGGTCTGTCATTTAGTCTGCTGATGAGACCAATTTAAAACTAGGGGGTTTCAGGGCCTTGTGTGCCCTGTCTATGGCCAAATCTTGTGGCATCGCTTCTGGGAGGATTGTAAGGAAAAGTTCACTCAGCGTGGAGGGCAGCGTGTCTGGAGTGACAGTTTCAGGGAGGCCTCTTATCCTTATGTTATTGCACTGTGAGTGGTTGTTTAAGTCCAACATGCCAGTTTCCAGTGTCTCCACCCCCATTCTCAGTGTAGTGAGGTCTGATTCGTGGGTATTCAGGGTTTCCAGGAGCTAATCAGCTCTTTGTTCCACTTGGCCTGTTCTTTCTCCCAGTTCAGCTATTTCCACTTTCAGGCTGTGGAGCTGTTTATCAAGTTCAGCAGCCATGTGTTCTTTGATGTCTGCTGCAGCTTCGCGCAATAGGAGTTGCAGGTCCCTTTTGGTTAGTGGTGTGGATGCCGGGGCGCTTGCCTCGCTGTGATTTTTCCGTCCGTTGTGGGGAAGATGGCGCTGGAACTCGTGGAGGCTGGAACAGAGGGCGGTAGGTCGCATTTCTAATGGTTCCCTCCCATGTTGGCGGGCGCTTGCAAAGGTCCTGGCTTGTGTGGGGGTATTTTGGGAGGTCTGTGCACTGCTTGTGACTTTAAAGTGGCTGATTTTGGAGCCCGTTTGCGGGAGCTCGCACACTACGTGGCCATCTTGGTTTCCGGTCAGGATCCGCCGCCCCCACCCCCCCCCCAAACTTTATAGTTTTGTAATTCCAAAATCAGAATAGGGAAAATAAAAAAAACTGTAGTCCCCCCCGCTTTTTGTCACTTAGGGTCACAACAACACACAAGCAGCACGTAGGAGCCCTAAGTAACAAAGAGGGAGGGGGAGACCTACCCCCCCGGTCCCCACCCATGAGTGGCAGGTTACCCCCCCAATAAAATAAAACCCTATAATCCCCCCTCAAAAACCTTCCCATGCCCTGCAACTTGATTCAGAGCGCTCTGTTTGGTTGGCTTAAGACGACTAATCTGAGTGCTTTGAAAGGTAAATCTTGAGCCCTTCGCCCTTAGGACACCACCATGAACTGACACAAACACAAGTTGTAAAAAGTGACTTATGAAATTGTATTGCATATCACAGGTATATATGGCATTCTTTAACAGGGCATGCTTTTATTCTTTATCCATTCTAACAGTTCCACCTGGTCTTATTGTATAGAGAGAGTAGTAAAAGGGGGGTGATTATTTGGGTGTTTATAGCTGTTAAAATGCAGCAGTATGTGGGGTTATTAGGGTAGGGGGGAGGAAAGAAGGTATTAAGTCAACACTTGTAAACCCCTAGGGGTTTATTCACTAAAAGTCTCTAAACACAAAACTAAAAAAAATTAGATACCTTCATGCAATGTCTAACAAACAAATGCAGTCCAATGGGCAACATCAGTGTATAACATTATAAAAAAAAATCACCACAAGTAATTGTGGTAATTCTGAGCTGTTTCCTACTTGCTGTATCTCTCTATGCTGATCTACTAATGGCTCCTTTTTTTTCCCCTCCATGCAAATTGGCTGATGGCTTCTTCCCCTGCTGCTAGCCATACTCTCACAGTCTCCTTTGAGTTGCTGCTGTATTCACCAAAATACATATAGTTTCACCTTATCACATTTACTTTACTTAATAATGTAAAATAAACTTTTTACTGAGATTGTACAGTTTGCTGATTTCTTCACTGAGCCTGAAGTGCTATGCTGTATTGTAGGCGTGCAGAGGTACACTGAAATAGTCACATATGAGAAATAAAATACAACAAATAGAACATTGTAAAATTTAAAATGTAAAGGGTGTCCCTTTAAAAACATTGTATACAACAGATTCTTTTGTGGCATCATTGTTATGCATTTATTTTCCGAGAGAGTGTCCTCTATTTCTAAATAATATACAACATTATTAATTGTGTTGTTCTTATTAAGGTGTACCTCACTGCTGGCACAGTGTATGGGTTAGAAGGACAACTCAATGAGATTGAAGACTCAGCACGTAAAATCAACAGTGTCACCACTGAATTAGAACTTGCCGACCTTGAAGATCAAGTAGCAACAGCAGCGGCTCAAGTGCATCATGCTGAGCGTCAGGTGATTCAAATTAATATTTTGATGCTAACTAAAAGGACACGGCAAACATTCACTTTTCAGTGATGGGTCAGTTAGAAGTATATATATCTAAAGAGTATATATATGTATATATATATACTCTTTAGATTACACTTCAGGTAGCAGTATGAATTAGGGATATTTCAATGTACATTTGTCAATAATGAGTGACATGTACAAGTATGGTGGCCAGATCCCACTGAGGATTTTTAAATTGGTTCTAAAGCTTATATAATGTAAATTTTATTACAGTTGAAAAGTGTTACCGCATTCCAATTTTGTAGCCATGTAAAGAACAAAAATCTTTATTTTAATGAGGAATTCAGCAGAAGCCAATTGCTATGATAATTTTGTCTGTTTAACACTAAAGGAATTTAGAAATTTGTATTTTCAGGATAGATTTAGGAAGGACATGAGAGCTGTAACTTTGTTCCTGTCTCACAGGTGTATATGCTGTGAGCAGGTCCGGACTGGGGAAAAAATTAGGCCCGGGCATTTTTCAATCAGAGCGGCCCCCTAAGAAGGGGATGGGGCCAGAGAGTGTGTGTTTTGTCATCACTAATGACAAAACGCCCCCCCTCAAAGTGAGCATGTTGGTTCAATGCCCAGAGCCCTGCTGAAGAGCTCTGGCATTAGAAAAAGGCCCTGAATTTGTTCTGCGCAGCGCAAGCAAATTTAATAACATGCTTGCGCTGTGTTTGCTTTTAAATTGTCTCTGGTGTCTCCACAAGTGGGATACCAGAGGACAAAAGGGCCAGGAAAGTGCATGGTGCATATGTTTGGAGCCTGCTTGTGGGATTGCGTGTGTGTAGAGTGTGGTGTGGTATTGTATAAATAGGTCAATTTAATTTGTGTTTGTGGTGTAATATGTGTGGCTAGGGGCTGTAGAGAGTGTGTGTATAGGGGGCATAGTTTTATAGGGGATGCAGCGAGTGTGTGCATACAGGCTGAAGTGTGTGTGTATAGGTGACGTAGTGTGTGTAGGGGTTGCAGAGAGGGTGTGTTTAGAGAATGTTGTATGTGTTTGCTGACAAGGAATGTAGTGTGTGTGTGTAGGAGATCTACTGTGTAAAGGACCCAGTGTGTGTGTGTGTGTGTGTGTGTGTAGAGGATTAAGAGTGCATATAGGGTAAGGGATCTAGTGTGTATCTGGAGCGTAATGTGTGTAGTGGTGCAGTGTGAGGGGTGCTGTAGTGTGTGTGTGTGTGTGTGTATATATATATATATATATATATATATTTGGACTTATTGTATGTGTGAGGGGCGCAGTGTGTGTATGTAAGAGGGGTGCTGTGTGTGAGGGTGTTTTTATCTGCTGTCACATTCTAGGTTTCTAATTTTCTTTGTCTGTTAACTCACTGAGGGTTATTTTATATATATATATATATATATGTGTGCTGTATATGTGTGGGAGTGTGCTGTTTGTGTGAGTGAGGGTGGTGTGTGTGTCTGAGTGCTGTGTCTGGGTGCGCTGTGTGTGTCTGGGGGTGCTGTGTGTGTCTGTGGGGTGCTGTGTCTGGGGGTGCTGTGTGTGTCTTGGGGGTGCTGTGTCTGGGGGCTGCTGTGCTGTGTCTGGGTGCTGTGTCTGGGGGTGCTGTGTGTGTCTGGGGGGTGCTGTGTCTGGGTGCTGTGACTGGGGGGTGCTGTGTGTGGGTGCTGTGTGTGTGAGTGAATGTATTTTTTATTTAAATTTATATATTTTTTACTAATAAAAAAAAAAATTATTCCCCCCCCCCTCCCTTCTTACCTTTATTGTGGGAGGGGGGAGGAGGAGATTCGTTCTGCCTGGTGGTCCAGTGGTGAGTGGTGAGAGTGAACTCTAACCTGCAGGTTAGAGTTAACTCTGCAATGCTCAGAATCCCACGAGAGGACCGGCGGAGCTGCTTGTTAGAGCTCCGCCGGGTCTTCTCTCCTCCCTCCCCAGCCGTCGGCCACCTGTAACACTGCCTGTGGGCAGTGAGGGAGATCTTTGATCTCCCCACCGGCCCACGGAGGCACACAGCAGGGCCGGCGCTCGGGGAGACCCCACGGCCCCATGGCCATCGCGGCCCACCGGGCATTTGCCTGGTATGCCCGATGGCCAGTCCGGGCCTGGCTGTGAGTTTTGGGGAAGATAATGTGACGTTGCTTTATACACAACACACGCAAGCAGCAAACCAGATACCTTATATGGAGTACCAAAAATGCTTCCACCTTTATTCTTAGATGTAATAAACAGAGGGAATAGGGTAAGGAGGAGAACCAAATTCTGAAATTTTTTGTGCAATTTGTCAAATACCCTGTTGTCTTTAGCATTAAGACTTGGAAGAATAAAGGTTACAGTTTAAACTAGTAAATTATTTTCCCTTAAATTAGTTTCAAGAGACAATTTGGAGATTTCACTTTGGTGTACTTTGAGGTGTCTAATTAAGCGCTGGAATAACTAAATAGTATTGATTTAGCTATTCATGACCTAGCCTACACATAAGAAATAATTGGAAAATAAACGGTGGTAGTTCCACAGGCCCACTATAAACTAAAGGCTATTTCTTTCCTTACCCAATAAAGAGGTGACCTTTGTGGTTTTCCAGAGTATGGTAGGAGGTGACCAGTATAATAACTGTGGGTTCTTCACCTTACCCTATGGATTGAGCATGCATTAATAATAGGCCTGTGTTATGAAATTCTTTTGAAAAAGGGACAGTGTAAGCTTTAAATTCAGTTTAACGTAACGTAGTGGTTTTGTGACTGTCACAGTTTGTCACAATTCAACACAGTTCAGTTTGTGAAAAACAACACTGTTTGCATTTTGCAATGTCCACACCCTAGTAGTTGTCATTCAGAAAGTCGCAAAGGGCTTGGTACCAAAATAGATTTAATAATTGAATCTATTTCTCAGAATGGGAATTCGATTTTTTATTGTGTGTTGTTCCAGTGCTTCTGTATATGAAGCATTTGATGCTTCTTGAAAAGCATTGGATTTGTCAATCACAACGTTAGCATGTATGTCTGCAATGAATATGGTTGGTCACGAATCATTTAGTTTGATGACTACATGGTAGTAGGATTGGCCTGCAGTGTCTAGAAGCTTATTAGAGGTAAATCTAATTAATTTAATTTAAAAAAAATTGCAGATGGCCCTAATTTAAATGTATAAAGGAAGATTGCATAATATATGTATTTTTTAGACTGTTCCTATAACACTTAAAAATAAAATTATGAGGGTGACCAACTCACAAATATTTCCCAACAGTGCTAGGGGAATGCTAGAACATCCAGATATCTCACTTGTTCCCTGGTGGGAATACATTTGCTTATGTGTATAAGTGAATATTAAAATAAAAATATAGGAATTGGTTCTGATGTTGCAATTATTTTTACATATGTGATCTATTTATACTGCTTATTGTTAAAACCAGACTTGATGCATAATACATTTATCAAAATCTTGCTTATTTTTAGTTTTTATTTGATATTTTAGATTTCAGATATTGAAAGTAGGATATCAGCTCTTTCAGTTGCTGGATTAAATGTTACACCTTGCGTGAGGCTGACAAGAAGACGGGAGCAGAACAACTCTAATCAGGTATTAGTACATTAGTTGCAATAATACACAGGGCATGAAACAAAAGATATAATAAACTAGCATCAAAATATACGGAGATTTCACAGAAAGAAAAAAAAATATCATGAAGTGCACTGAGTGAATAATAGTGAGAGTACAACTAAGCTAAAGAGAAAAAACAAAAACAAAGTATAATACAGGGTGCAACAGAACTGATTAAGTAGTTTTGAGGGGTTATAAAAAATTTACTGAGATATATATATATAGAAAAAAACTGCTTTTATTTTCAAATTCAGCAGTAAATACCATTTTTATATTCATTAAGTTTTGAAAATAATGTCCTCAAGAAGGCGGCCATTGGCAGGAATACACTATTGGAGACAATCTCTGGAGTTTTGTACAGCTTGTTCACACATATCGCTAGGTATAACCTGCTCCCTTAGCGCTAGTAGGGTGTGAGGGTGATGTTTGAACACTTTTTCCTTCAGATATCCCCAAAGAAAAAAATAGCAAATGCTCTAATCTGGTGACCGCGCCAGCCACCTCACATCACCCCTCAGAGAGACCAGACGTCTGGCAAACATTTATTTCAAAACATTGAGTGAATTTTGGCTGCGTGGGGTGTAGCCCTCTCCTGTTGGAACTAGAACTCCCCATGGGAGTTTTTTATTCCTCTTTAACAATCCCTTCCATTCTGGGCTGCAGAAAATTTTCCAACATTGAGACATAATGTTCAGAATTCACGGTCACGCCTTCCTCCTCAAAAAAGTATGGGCCTATCACTTTGAATTGTGATGCGGCACACCACAACGTT
The DNA here is from genome assembly GCA_933207985.1 of Pelobates cultripes. Classification (NCBI taxonomy): domain Eukaryota; kingdom Metazoa; phylum Chordata; class Amphibia; order Anura; family Pelobatidae; genus Pelobates; species Pelobates cultripes. The sequence continues at coordinate 105,549,908 of OW240915.1, forward strand.
AGTTTAGGGGAATGTAGCAGCCTTTCATGAATAATTAGGGGGTTATTTTGAGCCCAATAGTGGAAATTTTAGTTATTCACAGCTCCACTGAGATGAAAGTGTGCCTCGTCGCTACTGAAGAAAGCTGCTGCGGGAGGGATCTGTGCAAGCATTTGCCCTCATGGATTTCAGTGGTTGTCGTAATTTGCTATACTCAATTCCTGAGCCAACATCATCTTGTGTTAATGAAACTGCAAATCTTAATGAAGAATCCTCCTCAGACTGCGGTCTGTCATAACCAAAGCAACAGCATGCTTTCGAGCAGAACGTCTTTTGCTCAATTGCTGCTCTAACCAGCTGCACATTTTCCGGTGTTCTTATGGACTTATGGACTTATTCTTATATTTTATTAACTATACCACCAGTATATGTGGTGATACCATAAAGTCAAATAATAGGAAATCAACTGGATCTTTTAAAGGGTAAAACAACTAACATTAACTGGGTGTGACTGCAATTTTCAAGTAACTAGTGCTCTGCACTGGTGACCCACCTGGGTCCCTACTATATCCAATCCAAACAGACAGATGGTCACACCAGGAAATCCAGGAATTATTGCTCCGAGCTCCCCCTCCTCCTACCACCCTGTCCGCCTCAAACTTTGCAACTTACTTCACTGAGAAGATTTCTACAATCAGGGAAGAGATCTCTAACCTCTCTCCCTGTCCTTCCAATACATCCCCCAACCCCACTCCCTCCGCTGTTCTATGCTCATTCGTACCTACAACAACGGAAGAGGTTTCTGCTCTGCTCCAGTCCTTCCACCCCACCACCTGTTCCCTCGATCCTATTCCCTCATATCTCATCCGCACTCTGTCTTCCTCTCTCTAAAATTTTCCATCTCTCCCTTTCCTCTTGCACATTTCCCTCACCCTTCAAGCATGCAACCATAACGCCAATTCAAAAAAATAAAAATAAAACAACCTTGACCCCAACTCCCCATCCAACTACCACCCTATATCACTACTGCCATTTGCCTCCAAGATCCTTGAGAGAGTTGTGTATGTGAGATTGACAGACTTCCTCAAATCCAACTCTCTGCTTGACTCACATCAGTCTGGATTCCACACTCATCACTCTGTTGAAACAGATGTGACCAAAGTATCCAACAATTAATTCACTGCTAAATCTAATGGTCATTGCTCTATCCTAATTCTCCTTGATCTTTCTGCTGCCTTTGACACTGTTGATCATCAACAGCTTCTTCTCATTCTTCGTGATCTCAGTCTACAGAATACTGCTCTCTCCTGGTGCTCCTCCTACCTCTCCCAACGCTTTTTCAGTGTTTCTTTCTTTGGCTCTGCCTCTTCTCCCCAATCCCTCTCTGTTGGCGCTCCCCAAGGTTCTGCCCTTGGTCCCCTACTGTTCTCTATCTATACTGCCTCCCTTGGTAAACTCATCAGCTTCTTTGGCTTCCATTATCATTTATATGCAGATGATACACAAATCCACCTGTCCTCTCCTGATCTCTCTCTGCCCATCTTGACTCGTGTCTCTGACTGCCTGACTGCCTCTCCGTGATTTCCAACTGAATGGCTGCTCACTTCCTTAAACTTAACCTGTCCAAAACAGAACTTCTGGTCTTTTCCTCACTCTAGTGTTGCTACTCCAGTGTCTGTCTCTCTCCAAGTCAATGGTGCTACCATCACCTCTACCTTGCAGGATCGCTGCCTAGGTGTTCTCTTTGACTCCAACATCTCCTTCACCCCTCATGTCCAGTCGATCACCAAACCTGCCACTTCCATCTCAAAAACATAGCTTGCATCCACCCTTATTTAACACCAGATGCAGCTAAGGTGCTGGTCCATGCCTTTGTTCTTTCTCACCTTGACTACTTCAATCCCTTTCTCAGTGGTCTTACATGTTCCAAGATTGCACTGCTGCAATCTATAATGAATGCGGTGGCAAGGCTCATTTTACTGTTCGCCTGCACCTCCCACTCCTCTGTTCTGTCAGTCCCTACATTGGCTTCCAGTTAGATATAGGGCTCAATTTAAGATTCTGGTACTTGCTTACAAGTCCCTACATAATGCTGCTCCAATCTACCTATCCTCCCTAATACACAAATATGTTCCGTCAAGGCCCCTGGCTCTGCCAAACACCTACGCCAATCCTCTGTCCATATTCCTACATCGAATGCTCACCTCCAAGAGTTCTCCAGGGCTGCACCTTTTCTGTGGAACTCCCTTCCCTTCTCCGTTAGACTTTCACACAGTCTCCACTCCCTCAAAAAATCTTTGAAAACACACTTCTTCAGGAAAGCATATCATCTAAACTGTTAGCCGGTTTTCATCCCTCCCACCCCCTCCCCCATCCCCCTAGTATTTCAAAATTGTGTGTGTTTTCTTTTTAAAGAGGAACATTATAGTCAGGAACACAAACATGTATTCCTGACCCTATACTGTTAAAAACACTACATAGCTCCCCCCATCCCACCATGACTCCTGTCAAAAATAAACTACTAAGTTCTCAGTGATTACTTTTCTAGCAACCTATTTCATTAACCCTACTTCTCAGTGATTACTTTTCTAGCAACCTATTTCATTACCCCTACTTATACTCTTTGTGTCACTATATCCCACTCCCTCTAGCATGTAAGCTCATTGAGCAGGGCCCTCAACCCCTCTGTTCCTGTGCATCCATTTGTCTGGTTACAGTTACGTGTCTGTTAGTCCACCCATTGTACAATGCTATGGAATTTGCTGGTGCTATATAAATAATAAAATAATAATAAATATAAAATTTATACCACCATGCAGAAAGACATGGCCAGGTTACAGCAACATCACTTGCGTTTTGTGTTGCTCAGAATACTTAATCATAAGTCTTGTGATTTGTGGGTTTTTTAGGGGGCAGGGGGTTTTGGTTGGAATTTGGATACGTTATATACCATCACACATTATGATCTTGTAGCATTAAACTAATTTATTTAATTCAGCATGATCTGTACATGAACTATTTATATCAACAGTCAAACATACAGATATAAGTACTTTTAATCAGCATCTTATTTCAGCGTCTGAAAAAACACACAAATTATATCTGCTGATGTAAATTATATTAAGTTACATTAATCCTCTGGGTTTTTATAGGTGATACGGTTAGACAAAGGATCAAGAGCAGTAAGGGCATACAGAGTCACATACATAGTTGTTCATATTGTTGCATACCATAACTCAAATAATGTTGTATTTTTTTTATATTATTTAATTTTATAGATACAAACAATAGATTCATCTAGACAACAGAGGCGAAAGTTGCCTGCAACTCCCCTGCAAGGTTTGTATATTTATTAATGTTAAAATATATATATATATATAGCGTCAAGTAGTTCCATTATTGAAACATACTTCCAAAGTCAATTTAAATGTATGATGTGGGGAAAAACCATGAACTTCAGAAAAGCATGACCACAATTTCCTCCAGAACAGCTTTAGTTGTTCTTGTAACACAACATGTGTACGATTTGCAGTGGGGATATTTAATCATTTATCTAGTATGTATGAATTAGGTAAAACATATACTGCACAATTTGTACTCGACAACCTTCCTTTAAATGAACACTGGAAATCATGACACATCACCTCTATTAAGTTGTTATTGTGGCTGGAGTCACTGGGTGTTTTTTTTTTGTCAAAAACATTTAAGCACTGAAGGTAAGATGGCACTCAGTGATTCCAATCGCCATAGCAAATATTTTGAGATGAACTTGTTATGGAAGCTTAAGTAACCTGGGAATGTTTTTTTTTAAAGTTAACTTAATCTATGTTTTTGCAAAACAGTTACTGAATGTGATTGGCATTGTGTAGGGGACATTATTATTCTGAAATATGGGTACAACATGGGTGAACAGTGCTTAGACCAGGCATAGGCAACCTTCGGCACTCCAGATGTTTTGGACTACCCCTCCCATTAAGCTTTGCCAGCACTATGGGTGTCAGAGCATTATGGGGGATGTAGTCCAAAACATCTGGAGTGCCGAAGATTGCCTATCCCTGGCTTAGACCATAGGGTGCAACTAGTCTTGAAAATGCTCCTTCTTCCTCGGCCATTATACAACCTAACAGAGCATTCATCAGAGTTCATGACTTACAACAGAATGTCTGTCCATATCCTTATAGCACCCTTCTAAATGTAAAAGCTGCCAGCAGAGATAGCCATCCCTTGATTTTGTCTAGATGTAAAACTTGATCATCATTTTATATTTACATTGTTCAGTGGTCTCATACACTGGCACGATTCTTAAGGGAACATGGGTATGAGTTAGGGAGACTTTTATACTTTTAGATATTTATATGATAATAGAATAATGCAACAATATTCTTGCACATGTATGTTCAATATTGAGTTATATACATTTGAGATATATATATATATATATATATACTATTTTGTTTGTGTCAATTCAACAGTACTCAATGTTAAATGGATAAATGTATCAGTAGTTAGAATTCAATAGTCCATGTACACTTATTGTATCTACTCAATTTCTAGGAAATTCCCAGGTATTTTATTTTGTAAACTAGATTGTATTTTTAATATATTTATATGCAATTATGTATACGTTTTTCTTCTTTATTGCAAAAAGATGAAGAACCTGAAATCCCCACAATTACCGTAATGAGAACATTTAATAGGAACTTTGTGCTGCAAGGATCCTTGACTCAACGAACTAAAGAACGGAAAAGTACTGCCAAGGACATCATGGTAATTACCTGGAAATCCCTAATCTACTGTGAAACACTATTCCTATTAATTTATATATCTATAAAGAACGTTATTTATTGAAAAAACATATCCAATGAAATAGTACCAATAGCTTAGAATAGTATCAAGAGAATTATGTATGAACTCGGGTTATTTATTTTTCTATTGTAAAGATTTCCATTTTTTGAAGAACAAAGATATGTTATAAAAATAAGGTGGTGGCGGCATGCCTATTTGGGGTGATTCTTTTAGAATTGTTATTTTATGTTATCAAGAAAGAAAATTCAGAAATGAGTTTAAACATATCCTTGTACATAATATAATTATTCCTGATTAACTATAATTTAGACTGTAAGCTCATCTGTGCAGGGTCCTCGTTTACCTATTGTCCCTGTAACATTTTGTCATTGTCTCATTTATTGTTAGATTTCCCCCTTTCATAATATTGTAAAGTGCTGTGGAATAAGTTGGTGCTATATAAAAAGCAATAATAATAATAATAATAATTTACAATGACACAGTGACTTCATTTGAATACATACACAACATGACCATTTGTTTGAGTTTTAAATATCTAATATAGGTTTCTGTCTTTAGTCTCCATGACAATGAATGACATGACAATGAGCTTTTAGTGCAGATTTTGAGGTTATTAAAATGTGTCTTCTTTTTTAATGTACTTGGTGTGCTGAAATATACACATTTGTCATATTGATTATTTCTTTGCCATGTCAAATGGAAAGGATTATGTTTCAATCATCTAGAGAAGTGCAGATCTCATTATTTTACCTTATAACACAGATTTATTTTTGATCATTTTATATATTTAATCCAAGGTGAAAGCAAAAAAATAAATAAATAAAATAAAGGAAGAATGAACAAAAGAAAAGCAGAGTCAGGTAGTGTTTTGGTCCTATTAAAACCCAGATATATTCTTCATCTCTTTACAGGAACCAACTAAAGGCTCAAGTGTAATGTATTAAAGACATGGTTAAACTGCCAATAGTATGTTCCTAAAGCTGTACACAAGAGTGCCTTTATTTAACAGCCATTACGATCTCCGAGAAATGGATCCTTGTGTGAAGCTACAATGCCTTGGTAGCAACGCTTTTTTGTTCCGATACCTCATTGGAAATTGTCAGCATTACAGTCGATTTACTGAAACTCTGCCTTAAGTTTTTAGGTCACACCATAAAAGGTTATTGAGTTTCACAAGAAAAACTTTCTGTTTTATGATGCACTTTTTATTTCTGTCCAAATTCTTCTGTAATGTGTCAAAAACCTGTTTTTTTATATCTTTTTTAAATGTATCCATATGCCAAATTAAATGTCAGGTCTGAAATATGATGCAATTGTTCTTGTTTTGGAAATGTGTTCTAAACATTTGTTAATGTGATAATCGAGACAGATATTATATGATAGTTGTGCAGTTCTTGTAACAGTTTCAATTCTAATTACTCCTATAAAACATCTAACAAAATAAAGATCATACAATTTTACATTTATTGAATTGTACTTGCCATATGAACCATTTTATATTATTGATACCTAATAGAAAATTTAGAAACTGTAAGTTTACAAAGTGAAATTATCCATGAAATCTTCCCTAATGCCCAAACCCTGCTTCCCCAATATAAGACATACTAATTTATAAAATGTCTCTGATTCCATAAAATATTGGAATCAGATGTATATTACATCTGTAAATTTTGTAATAGGTGACCTAGGTGACAGGATGAGTGTAAAACAAAGAAAGTTGCCATGTGGCTATTAAAGAGAGGTAGAAAAGGGAGTTTCAAATTTTCTAGTGAATAGATAATTCAGAATTTAAGGCATTCAGCAAGGTTTTTGTTTGGAGAATATTATGGTAAGGCTGTTAAAAGATTCTAAGTGAATTGTTTTAACAATGTTATTATTGTCTATAAGAAACACCAACACACTGCCTCTTGAAGCTATGTTAAACAAAGCTTCCTTGTCCTTCCATGGAAATTAGAACATTTTTAGATTTCTCTAATGCTGCATCGTCCAGAAGTTGTGAATTTACATTTCTATCCATAAACCCGTTATGTGGTAGAATAGATATATATGCCATTGAAGAGATTAACATGTTATAAAATAATATTCCTAGCTGCCAATTAAGTTTGCACTTGTATTTCCTCATTTTGTTTTTGTTTGACTGAGGTAAGGAGAGAAGAGCAAGTATAATTTAATGGCTAGTGTTAAAGCTTGCTGTAGTGGTTATAGTCCCAGGAGTGCTCTGGCGTCCTCCCAGAGTCATTTGTCAAAGTGTTTTGGAATGGTTTCCCTTGGGGCCCATGTTTCCACTCTTACCTGGGTTCCCTTGGGGCCCATGTTTCCACTCTTAAATCTGGACAAGCTGGATATCTTCATTGAGCTAAGCAAACCTGATACAAGACAGTGATGTTTGACTGAGAACACTCAGAGCTGACACACTCAAGCAATGAGAGCAGCTCTGCTTGGTCTTGCATAGATCAGAGGAGCTAACTAGTATTTCAGGAATGGGGAATATGGAAGTAGACTATGTGACCAGTGGGACAGTGGGTAAATTGTCAAATTGGTCTAAAATGATTTAACAGATTACTCTGGGAGGGTGCAAGGGCATTCCTGGAGTATTTATTTAACCAACACATTTTACCTTTCTTAAAAGCATACTACATTATGCATGACATGTTTACATGGTTTTGTTTGAACAAGTTGCTGATATTAAAGGGACACTATAGTCAACAAAACAACTTTAGCTTAATGAAGCAGTTTTGATGTATAGATTGTGTCCCTGCAGTCTTACTGCTCGATTCTCTGCCATTTAGAAGTTAAATCACTTTGTTCATGCAACCCTAGCCACACCTCCTGGCATGTGATTTACATGGCCTTCCTAAACACTTCCTGGATAGAGTCATCTAATGTTTACTCTACCTTTATTGCAATTTCTTTTTCATTTAGAATTTATTATGTCCTGCACTGTTAATAGTTTGCGAGACCCTGCATGAGTCTTCTTTATGTAATCCAAGTTTAATTTACAGAGCAGGAGTTAAAAGCATTTAAAATATGTTACATCTGATTGTAAATAAAACCATTTTATTTTCATGCTAGCTCTGTCTGTCAAAGCCAGGGGAGGTGTGGTTAGGGAAGCATAAACAGAAACAAAAGTTAATTAAATCCTAAATGACAGTGAATTGAGAAGTGAAACTTCAGAGGCATGATCTATACACCAAAATTGTTTTTTATTAAGCTAAAGTTGTTTTGGTGACTATAGTGTCCCTTTAAATAGAGTAGCCCTATGTTACTTTATTATAAGTGTACTGAACTCCTGTATGAACTATATGAACAAAACTTCATAAAGTATACAAAGGGGGCACAGTAATAAAATATACACATCTTTATTGATACTTTAAATTTAAATATAACGCAACAAAAAATAATAAAAATATATGAACATGCATTTGGCTAGATAAATATATATAATACATAACTTTATCAATCTATGCTTAAAGTGTTACTCATTAAACTCAAAATAAAACTCTAAAATCTGTATTGCTAAATTTTGGCTAAAATAATAAAGCTGTGAATGTAGCTGGGATGAAGAATGTTTCCTAACCAGCTAATTTAGTAGTCTGATAGACTTGTACATGGCGGGGTTAATCTCTTTCGCCGATTATTTTTTCCCAAAATTCATATTTTGTTCTGGATGTCCGAGGTTAATGTAGCAGCTTGGTTCTGCCAAATTTCATCTATGAGAAAATATTTGGTAAAACATTAGGTAAAACAAAAACTGAATCAAATATGGGCCGGTCAGTTTACTGTAAAATATATACATAAAACCAATATTATGTATACATTTTGCAGTACATTAATTGATCCATTATCCTGACATTTGGCTCACAGATCAGTTGTGGAAAAAGTAACCAATAGAGGGATAGAAGATGATGAGCAGTAAAAAAATAAATCTATATTTATAAATTATATATCTTTTTTTAATATATGATGTAAATATATATTTTTACTGCTACTCCTTTTTTCCCTGTCTTGGTCCCTTTTCACTGGATCTGTGAATAAATTCAACATTTAGTGGTTGTCCCCAAGCCATCAATCATCTTTTTTCTCACCAATCATCACTTTGTTTTGGCACAATCCCCTTTAGTATCTGAGGATCTTTTGCTTGGTTTTTCATCCTCATGGTGCTTTAAAAATACAGAATTCTTCTGAATTGTCAATCGCCCAAAGTCAGCCTAATCTCAGTTTGGATGAAACGGAATGCTCAAGTCTATAGTATAAAAAGCAGTTCTGTACTGCATTGAATTCAACAAAGTCTGTGTAATGTTACCAATGTCACATGCGGATTGGGTGTGATGCACTATGACAGTGCGTGCATCAATGAAAAAATTTATATACCAACCTTGTTGTCAATGTGGAGTTATCCTGCTAGAATTTGTCACTTACTAACTTAAAAGTTATTTTATCCATCAAGTGTGTTGCATGGTTTGATAGAGAGAGAAAATATAGAGTGAGCTGTAATTCATCTCTACCTTGCATAACTTTATCTAACATGGTATATATTCCATATGCTATAGCAACAGCAACTGGCATCATTGGATGCAAAAAATTAATAAGGATGTAAAACGGAAAGAAAACCACATAGATATTAGAATTATAGTCACCCATGCCATATTTTATATATTATATTTCAAAATATCACAGAATAAAAAGAATTAATGATATCCTTTGAAATCACTGTCGAATAATATGTGATTTAACACTAACTAATTCCCTACTAGATGTACCATATTGACCTATCAGCTTGTTGTCTTCATTGTAAAACTACATTGCAAGATAAACTGAAAATGTTTCTTCATCCTGCAGCTACTAAAAGTATTTTGTACAGTGGCTTATTTCGGCTTACTTTCTATCCTGGGTTAAAAAAAAAATTTAAAGCCCAACATTATAATTTTTTTAAGCAGTTTCCCTTGTTAGCTTTTTATGAAATATAAACAATCTTTTCTTTTCCAATTTATAAACTCATAAGGTTTTAAAAGGTATATAAAAACTGTAAGGAATTAAATAATAGATTAATTCTATGCCTTCTATGCCCTTTGTTATGTTGGTGTATTTAAGATGTTACAAAGCGTTAAATGTGATGTAAACTGGTCAACCATAGAAGCATGAGATGCAGCTATTGTAGTGTACTAATGTTGAAATATTCAGTCTTCTGAAATGAAAAATATGTACTGTGTAAGCACTGCAAAAAAAGTCATTCATTATTGTCATCTTTTAGTTGAAATACATTTTGTGCCAAATATGTGTAAAAAGAGTTTACTGTACAACACAAATAGTATATATAACACCAATAATTATTTTACCATTGAGTGATTGCAATTTTTAGTTTTAATATTTATATTCAAATTAATTTTTTTACAAATGAAAGTATTTTATGGTTAAATATATTAAAAATATAGTAAACATTTATTGCATTTGATCTTAAAAGATAAATGTGCATTCATGTCATCCTCTGCATATGTTTAGAAAGATATTTGAAATGGTATATACTGGAAAACAGTTTATCAAGTGTGATGTAATTACAATAAAGTGCATGTCTGTTTAAATTATTCTGGAAACGTTAAAGGCCTTGATTACAGAAAAACAAACTTGACAAAGATAAAAGTTATACACCATAAATATGCCTCATTTCTTTATTTTGTAAAATAATATTTTTGTGTTTTTGTTTTTTTAATGCTGTGTAGCCAATTAGCATAATATGATTTATGCCATACAGAAATGTTTATAACTTTGAAGTCGGTATGGATCACGATATCCCATGTTTTGCAGACATTTAAAATAGGGTCAAGCTAAATAAGTGCATCAAGCCCAATGTTTAAGGAAAGTTTAGGGTCAATAGTATGTGAATCAGTCTAGCAGAGAATAGACTAGAATAGATCATGTTTAAATAGGTTATTTCATTTAACACATACAATGAAATGTCAAGCATCAACAAAACCACAATCTGATAAAAGTCAATTGCAAGGATTCAATGACTGAGTGGAAAATTAACTACACCAGTGTTTATTTATTTATGGATGCTTCCAAATAATATGCTTCTGTTTTAAACACTCCATACACTCCGTAGCTTTCCCTTCTAATTGCCCAGAGAGGAATATTGACAGGAGAATAGTTTTAGTAAAGATTTACAGATGATGTGCAAAAATTGATGTAATGGTAACTATCAGCCTTATGCTGAGGTAGCATCTCTGGAAGATCTTCTCAAGATTACCTGCACTATCTATTTTTTTATCCCTGTTTTTTAAATTTACATTTGCTTTCCTATTTACATCCCTCCCCTATAGTTTTTTCAGCTTAATTGATAACTTAAATTGGCTACCTCCTCATATAATGCTACCCTCACCTCTGCCGTTGACGCTGCAGCCCCACTCTAAGCACACTTCTCAAGGAGGGCGCGCATCCAACCGTGGCACACTAAGTCAACCCGCTACCTGCAGAGATGCTCTGCTCAGCTGAATGCTGCTGGAGGAAGTTTACACCTTGTCAGACTTTCTACACTATAAATTTGTCTTCACGCTTCAGCCCCCACCCTTGCTAAACAGTCTTACTTTTCTTTTCTTAGTAGTTCATGCTCCCGCAATCCTAGGCATCTCTTTAATACCTTCAACTATTTTCTTAGCCCTGCTGTGGCTATTCCACAAACTTATCTTTCAGCTGATAGCATTGCATATTTCTTTACTGACAAGATTAAACAGTTAAGGAATTAATTCTCCCCTTTCTATCTCAACCTCACTTGGACCATCCCATCCAACCCTCCAAGACTTCCCTCCAGATACTGAACAGGAGGTGGCTGCGCTTCTCCTCTCATCCCATCACATGTCCGCTTGATCCAGTACCTTCCCACCTCATCAGAGATCTCACCCCTTGTCTTGTACCATCCTTAACACACATCCCAAACTGCTCTCTTTCAGCTGGTGTTGTCCCTGCTCCCCTTAAGCATGCTACTGTCGTATCCATTCTAAAAAAGCCATCCCTAGACCTGTCTTCTACTTCTAACTATCCATATCCATATCCCTCCTTTTTCCTCAAAGCTGTCAGGTTATACCTGCCGGGTTTCGCCGAATTAAGCCACTTCCGGGTTGACGGAGCTCTGCCCCGCCCCTTCTCTGACGCGGTCTCCCCACGCTACATAGGAAGACCGCGCCAGATTCAAAGGGCTGGATTATTGAACAAGTTCCTGTGAACCTCTTACCGGCTACCCAATTACATTATAAGCTTTTCCGTGTACCGAACCCGCTCTGAAAATGACTACCCGCCTTCTCCACTCCTCGACCTCGGATTGTTTAATGGACTTCTACTCTTACTCCTAAAAGACTGCTTAAATTGATCTCCCCAGTTCTCTGGAGCTACTGCTATTGAAGCTAAGTACATTTCTTCCTACAATCCACTTACCTCTCAGTTGCAATTATAAGCTGCCTCATTGTTAAACACTCTTGAAGCTATTTCTGCTGCATTTAATTCAACTCTAATTCTGCATGCAAACTCTGCACTATCCTTAATTGGAACTGCTTGGCTTAATGCAAAACTTCAGTGGCTTAATTTTTTCTGCAACTAACAACCTGCCATAAGAGTTTAAAGCTACAGTAACCAAATCTTGCAATTCAATAAAAAGAATAAAAATTTATAAATTGAAGTATTTAAAGTTTCTGCAGTTGCGTTCCAGTCGTTTAGCATTACAAAAGCTTCTAGAAAGACTTATCTTTACTCGTATCACTCACTTCCTAAATTTCAACTCCCTTCCTTTCGCCCCCTCCACTCTACTGTGACTGCTCTTGTTAAAGTTACAAATGACCTAATCACAGCCAAATCCAAAGGTCACTACTTCATACTTATTCTTCTTGAGCTCTCTGCTGCCTTTGATACTGTTGATCAAGGCTCCTTCGCCTAACTCTTCAATCTCTTGGTCTCTGTGACACAGCCTTTAATGGTTCTCCTCCTATATCTCCCAATACTCCTATAGTGTCTCTTTTTGCCCTCCTCTCCTCATTCTGTCTCAGTTGGAGTCCCTCAAGGTTCAGTCCTTTTGTTCTCTCTCTATACTGCCTCTCTTGGCAAACTCATTAATTCATTTGGATTCCACTACCACCTGTATACTGACAACATCTAAATATACCTCTCCTCCTCTGACCTCTCCTCTGCTGTCCTACAACGTATCACCAATTGCCTTCTTTTTTTCTCTGACTGGATGTCCTCCCACTTTCTGAAACTCAATCTCTCTAAAAATAAGTTTCTTATTTTTCCTTCTCATAACACTGATCCTCCTCCTTCACTCTCCCTGCAGGTTGATGGTACTTGCTTCATCCTTTCAAGCTCGCTGTCTTTGTGCCACTTTTGATCCTGGCCTCACCTTTGCGCCTCATGTCCAGTCTGTTACTAAAACTTGTTGATTCCAACTTAAAAACATTGCCCGCATACACCCCTTTTTGATGCAAGATGTTGTAGTAACCTTACTCATCGATTACTGTAATTCTCTCCTAATTGGTCTCCCCAGAAGCTGTACTGCCCCCCTACAATCTGTGGTAAATGCTGCTGCCAGGCTGATCTTTCTCTCCTATTGCTCCTCTCACACCTCACCCCTCTATCGTTCCTTCACTGGCTTCCTGTACCCTACAGGTGTCAATTTAAAATACTAACCCTCTTACATTTTTTCACTGATTCATAGGTATGCCCCCTCTCAGTCTCTCCGCTCTTCTGGTGACCTTCTACTTTCTGCTGCTCTCACCCTTACTGCAAATTCACGCCTGCAAGACTTCTCATGGACGGTTCCTTTCCTTTGGAACAGCCTGTCTACCCCTGTCAGACTCTCCCCTAGTCTTCATTCATTTATGAAGTCCCTCAAAACCCATCTTTTCAGGAATGATTATGGTCTCCAAGAGTAACTTCTCTCTCTCAAAACCTTCCTCTCCTTCTCTCCCATAGGGCCACACTCCACTTTCACCTCCAGTTCTGCTACTTTCCCAACATGTCTATTTTCTATCTCTCTCAATACCATTACTGTTGTGTTTTTATACCCCACCTCCTCTATACTGTAAGCTTGTTTGAGCAGAGTCCTCAACCACCTATTGTTCCTGTTACATTTTGTTATTGTCTCATTTGGTAAATTCCCCTTTTATTGTAAAGTGCTGTGGAATAAACTGGCGGTATATAAATATTAATAATAATAATAATAATAATTAGGCTAGCCCCTTCTCTTTGAGAACTTACATATTAGAAGATTCATATCTCTTATATGCCCTGGATGAAATTACTTTGAGAACCAACAAGAACTGGGTGATTTGAATGAGATGTGCTTTAGCATTATCAGTTTTGATGTTAAAACTAGCATAAGAGAGAAAAAATATTTACATTTATATTTCTTTTAAAACCTCTTCCTAAATTAAATTTGTAATCCAGATGTGGACACTGTGCTTACTGTGCCTAGAGGGGTAAAAAAATACCTCACTGACTAGGAGCAAAGAAGGCCAAAACAAGGGTTGCAGAGAGGGAACTTGTCAGCATTTCAGTTCTGGACTGCCCTGAAGGGCAAGCTATTGCAGATTCTCTCAGCTTTTACCCCCTTTTCAGAATTTTCATATTCTGTTCTTTTAAAAGATTCATGAAATTTACCAGAAAACAACATCTCTCAGCTTTTGCCCTTTTTCACAATTTTCATATTCTGTTCTTTTAAAAGATTCATGAAATTTACCAGAAAACAACAAACCCTGCACACTGGTTCCACATTATGATCCGGCCATCTGCCAAGGAGGTGCTCCATGTTTAAGATGGACACCACAATATCCACCAATGTTGTACAAGAACAGATGAACACATGCAACACTCCAGGAGCCCTGCAGGACTTGCCATAAGCAGAGCCTGGGCCCGATACAATATTGAAACAGCTACACCCAGGACTCCCAGCACACAACCCTGCAGGACTTGCCATAAGCAGAGCCTGGGCCCCATACAATATTGAAACAGCTACACCCAGGACTTCCAGCACACAACCCTGCAGGACTTTCCATAAGCAGAGCCTGGGCCCAATACAATATTGAAACAGCTACACCCAGGACTCTCAGCACACAAACCTGCAGGACTTGCCATAAGCAGAGCCTGGGCCCCATACAATATTGAAACAGCTACACCCAGGACTTTCCATAAGCAGAGCCTGGGCCCCATACAATATTGAAACAGCTACACCCAGGACTCTCAGCACACAACCCTGCAGGACTTGCCATAAGCAGAGCCTGGGCCCCATACAATATTGAAACAGCTACACCCAGGACTCCCAGCACACAACCCTGCAGGATTTGCCATAAGCAGAGGTAGCATTTGTGGATGATCATCTTGAATACCTGGACTTCTTATTTCTCCTACTTTTGTTATAAAATGTATTTCTTTCTTTATCCACCCCCCAACAGTATTACTGCTTAATTGATGACTATTATACCCTCCATCCTTAACTCTTGTTTAGTTACATGTTTGTTTTGCTAGTGTTAGTTATTGCACTCTATGCCTCATTAATTTATGATGTTCCCTATTTATGACTTTTATCTATCTTATCTCTGCCATTCCCTCATATCCTTAAATTTATTATCCCTTTCATCTGCTTTTTCCTTGATTTTGTTTTTAACACCCCAATGATTCTCCACCCACAATCTGCTTTATCTAACCCCAGATTCTCTCCTTTATAGCCTGGGCCCCATACAATATTGAAACAGCTACACCTAGGACTCCCAGCACACAACCCTGCAGGACTTGCCATAAGCAGAGGTAGCATTTCTGGATGATCGCCTCCCACCCACCCTCCCCATGGTAATCACTACAGTTATAGATAGCTCAAATTACCTACCTTTCTTGTTAAACCAATTATGTTAGCCTCTGTCCACCAAGCCCTCCACACCCAAAATAGCTATACTCAAACAATACCTCTTTAACCCTTAACCCTCCTAACCACAGCTCTTAAAAATACAGCACCTACTCTCCTACTAATGTTCTCACTTCTATTTTTCACTTTCTCGCTCACTTCCCTCATCATTAAAATCTCTCTATAATTTTACTTACCCGTTCCTGCTAACACCATCTTCATTGCTCCCTCTCTGCTCCCCTCATCTCTGTATTCATCACACGCACTTTACTCATATTTATCCAGCCTTTCTCCACACACCCCTCCTAAATACCCTAAATACAAGCTCTCATCCCCAACATTTAAATCTTACTCCCACCTTCTCTTCCTTTCCATCCTACTACTCCTAGCAGCAGGTGATGTCTCTCCAAACCCTGGTCCCTCCACTACTCAGCCACCTGGTACAAACACCAGAAACCACGACAACCTAATACTCATTCCATGTAATTCTCACTATAATTCCTCTTTTAAAGCTGCCCTCTGGAATGCACACTCTGTGTGCAGCACCTTTAAATCTACTTCCATCCATGACCTATTTATCTCACACTCCCTAAACCTACTTGCACTAACAGAAACATGGATCTCTCCCTCTGATACTGCTACACCTGCCTCACTGTCCTTTGGTGGTCTTCACTTTACCCACAATCCAAGACAAGCAGAGATTAAAGGTGGCGGTGTAGGTTTTCTTCTCTCACCCCACTGCTCCTTTAAAACCCTGTCCACCCCCCCCTTCCCTCTCTTTCCCGTCATTTGAAATTCATTCTATTCGCCTTTTCAAACCCTTCTCTGCTAACATTGCCGTAATCTATCGTCCCCCTGGTTCCCCTCTCCTCATCCTTGACCACTTTGCTGCCTGGCTACCCTACTTCCTCTCTTCCAACATCCCATCCCTAATTCTTGGAGACTTCAATATTCCCATTAACCCACCTTTAACCCCAGCAGCCTCTAAACTATTTTCAATTACTTCCTCCCTTGGACTTTTTCAGTGGGCTAATTCTCCCACTCATGTAGCTGGCAATACCCTCGACCTTATTTTCTCTTATTCATGTACAGTATCTAATATCTGCAACACTCCATTTCCTCTCTCTGATCACCACATCTTATTGTTTGCTCTCAATTACCCCCTAACCCAACAATCTCAGCCTAACCCCCCTCAGCTCAGGAGGAACCTTAACTCTATTGACCTCCAGCAGCTGTCAGCTGACATTGATTCACAACTGTTATCCATCCCTTCCCTCTCCTGTCCCTCACTGGCCATCTCCATATATAACACTACCCTCACATCTGCCTTGAACGCTGCATCCCCACTCCAAACATGCACCTCGAGGAGGACACGACCCCAACCTTGGCATAATAAATCAACACGGTGTCTGCAGAGTTGCTCCAATTGTGCTGAACGCTCCTGGAGGAAGTCCCGCACCCAGGCAGACTTTCTCCATTATAAATTCATGTTGCTTTCATACAGCGCAGCCCTCGCCCTCGCCAAACAGTCATACTTTTCCTCTCTCATTAGTTCATGCTCCCGCAATCCCAGACGTCTCTTTGACACCTTTAATTCCCTTCTCCGCCCTGCTGTGGCCACCCCCCAAACTAACCTTATAGCTGATAGCTTTGCATGCTACTTTACCGACAAGATTGAACAGCTAAGGAAACAATTCTCCCCTCCTTGCCGTTCTCTTTCTCAACCACATGTAAATCTTGCTTTCCCTACCCTCCAGACTTTCTACCCGGCTACTGAACAAGAGGTGGCTGCGCTTCTCCATTCCTCTCGCCCCACCACTTGCCCGCTCGATCCTGTCCCATCTCACCTCATCAGATCTCTCTCCCCTTGTCTTGTGCCTACCCTAACACACATCTTTAACTGCTCTCTCTCTTCTGGTACTGTTCCTGTTGACCTTAAACATGCCACTGTTATACCTATCCTGAAAAAAACATCTCTTGACCCATCCTCCCCTTCTAATTATCATCCCATATCCCTGCTCCCTTTCTTATTAAAGCTTTTGGAAAGACTTGTCTTTACCCGTGTGTCCCGCTTCCTTAATTCCAACTCTCTCCTTGACCCTCTTCAGTCTGGCTTCTGCCCTCTCCACTCTACTGAGTCTGCTCTTATCAAAGTGACTAATGACCTAATCGCCGCTAAATCCAAAGGTCACTACTCCATATTAATTCTCCTTGACCTCTCTGCTGCCTTTGACACCGTTGATCATGCTCTCCTCCTTCAAACTCTTCAATCGCTCGGTCTCTGTGACTCTGTCCTCTCTTGGTTTTCCTCCTATCTCTCCCATCGCTCATTCAGTGTCTCCTTTTCCAAGGATACCTCCTCCCCTCGTCCTGTCTCGGTTGGAGTTCCCCAAGGGTCTGTCCTTGGTCCCCTTCTATTTTCTCTTTATACTGCCTCTCTTGGTAAACTTATTGCCTCTTTTAGATTCCACTACCACCTGTACGCTGATGACACTCAGATATACCTCTCCTCCCCGGACCTCTCCCCTGCCATCCTGCAACGTGTCACTGCTTGCCTTTCTTCCATCTCTGACTGGATGTCCTCACGCTTTCTGAAATTTAACCTCTCTAAAACTGAACTCCTTGTCTTTCC
The DNA here is from genome assembly GCA_933207985.1 of Pelobates cultripes. NCBI lineage: Eukaryota > Metazoa > Chordata > Amphibia > Anura > Pelobatidae > Pelobates > Pelobates cultripes. Next base: position 105,568,201 of record OW240915.1, read on the forward strand.
TCCTTCTAATACTGATCCTCCTCTCTCGCCCTCCCTTCAAGTCAGTGATATCCACATAAGTCCATCCCTGCAAGCATGCTGTCTTGGCGTCATACTTGACTCTGGTCTCACCTTTGAGTCTCACATCCAGTTTGTTGCCAAGTCCTGTAGGTTCCAACTCAAAAACATAGCCCGCATCCGCCCCTTTCTTACGCAAGATAGTTACATAGTTACATAGCTGAAAAGAGACTTGCGTCCATCAAGTTCAGCCTACCTCACATTTGTTTTTTGCTGTTGATCCAAAAGAAGGCAAAAAAACCCAGTTTGAAGCACAATTTTGCAACAAGCTAGGAAAAAAATTCCTTCTTGACCCCAAAATGGCAGTCAGATTTATCCTTGGATCAAGCGGTTATTACCCTACATTGAAAGATTATATCCTTGAATATTCTGTTCTTGCAAGTATGCATCTAGTAGACGTTTGAACATCTGTATGGACTCTGATAAAACCACTTCTTCAGGCAGAGAATTCCACATCCTGATTGTTCTTACAGTAAAAAAGCCTTTCCTTTGCCTTAGACGAAATCTTCCTTCTTCCAGTCTAAACGCATGGCCTCGTGAATGTAAAGTCCGGTTTGTGAATAGATTTCCACACAATGGTTTGTATTGGCCCCGAATATATTTGTATAATGTTATCATATCCACTATCAGGCGATGTTTTTCTAAGCTAAATATGTTTACATTTGTTAACCTTTCTTCGTAGCCGATATGTTCCATTCATTTCATTTTCTACTAATGGAGTGCTTTCAACTGTGGGATTCATGTTGCATATCCTCCAGGGGGCACAGTGGTGGTTGGTGGAGCAGGGGGCATAGTGGTGATAGCTGGTGGAGCAGGGGCAGTGTAGTGGTAGGTGGGGGAGCAGGGGGCACAGTGGTGGTGTATTGGTAGGTTGGGGAGCAGGGGCACAGTAGTGGTAGGTGGGGGAGCATAGGTAGTGTAGTGGAAGGTGGGGAGCAGGGGGATCAGTGGAGGAGGTTGGGGGAGCAGCGGTAGTGTAGTGGTAGCTGGGGAAGCAGGGGGCACAGTGGGTAGCTGGGGGAGAGGGGGCACAGTGGTGGTTGGTGGAGCAGGGGGAACAGTGGTGGTAGGTGGGGGACCAGGTGGCACAGTGGTGGTAGCTGGGGAAGCAAGTGTAGTGCATTGGTAGGTTGAGGAGCAGGGGCACAGTGGTGGTAGGTGGGAGAGCAGAGGTAGTGTAGTGGTTGGTGGGGGAGCAGGGGGCACAGTGGGGGAGCAGGGGTAGTATAGAAGTAGGTAGGAGAGCAGGGGCAAGGTGGGTAACAGAGGGAAGGAGGGAAGCAGGGGCACAGAAGGTAGCTGGGGAGAGAGGGCACAGTGGTGGTAGCCGGGGAAGCAAGGGGCACAGTGGGTAAGTGGGGGAGCAGGAGCACAGTGTGTAGCTGGGGAGCAGGGGCACAGTAGGTAGCTGGGGCACAGTTAGGCTAGGTGGGGAAGCAGGGGGCACAGGTAGGTTAGGTGGGGAAGCAGGGGGGACAGTTAGGCTAGGTGGGGGAAAGGGGGGCACAGTTAGGCTAAGGATAATTAAACCATATCTTCTTCAAATAAATGATTCATGGTTTGAAGGCTCATATAAAGATTTATTACTAGAATGGTTAAGATTATGTGATATATGATACTTCAGCCAATTCAAGAGAATAATGTAATTAAGCCATTATAGATGTGGAAAGGAGGATAAAATAAACGTTTCACCAAAGATCAGATTTACTTAATATTATGCTGAACTTTTATACCATCCACAAGTCATATTTTTATGTGTGAAGTTTATCTTTAGTTTGCAATTAGCCAATCAACTTTTTGATCATTAACTCTAAAGGAAATATTACAAATTCTATGAATGCCTCATGGCCATTGTCCCTTTATGTAGCATAAATGAAAATTTATTAAAATTGTTGTTGTGAGATAAATAGATAGGGAGAGGGAGAGGGAGAGAGAGAGAGAGAGAGAGAGAGAGAGAGAGAGATACTCCCATGTAAATATTTTGGACAAAACTATTAACTTGTTGCTTCTCCACAATCTTCCAATTCCTTTAGTTGTAATGTCAAGATGCGTCTGGACTGTAACACATGTATTATCTGTTATAAGCATTCAAACAATTCTAGGCAAACCAATGGCAACACTTTGTATATTGCATATTCTAAATTTATTTTGAAATGTATTTTCTACACAGATTATTTGCACCTCTGCTACTTTGGTCACTGCATGGTGATGTTCAATTCACCATAACTTAATATTTAGCAAATATGTAGAGCTTTTGTATAAATCTGATAGAATCCCATTTACCATATAAATATATATTAGATATCTCTTTCCTTTACTAAGGAAAACTCATTTACATTTATAATATGAAATGAAATGAAAAAACAGAGTGTTTATGGTACCCACATTGGATCCAATATCATGTCATCTGACCTGCTGAATATGAAAACTTTTTGATAATATAATTAACAGTGAATAAGCAATACATAGAATTTTTAAAAGCAAAACTATAATGTAAAAAAATAAGCAAATAATTTTCCAACAATGAGCTTAAAGGCTTAAACCAGACAAATATCACCAGTTTTTAGCTTCAAATACTTTTTCTAAATCTAGTCTTTCGTGCTTCTTCAGATGCTTCAGAATCATTGCAATTATAGTACTTAGTTGTGGCTGTAAGTTGGTCATGTTCTTTAGATGCCTTTTTCCAAATCGGCCAATTGGCCTAACTCCACGGCCCACATACCAATAAGGGTCAATGTCAGGACCTGCATTTGTAAAAAATTATTACAAAAATAGATGTCTTTAATGCTAATACTAGACATTTATATATATTTTTTTACGTCACATTTCATGCAAAACAGTTCCGTTTTGATAATTTAGTACATTCATTCTGTAACAAATTTGAAAATGTACATTTTACATAGTTCATTCACTATTATGTTAATTTTGTTTAAAAAAGTTTTTAAAAAGTTAAATTGATCATTTATCTGAAACATGTAAAGGATGAAAGAGTAACTGTATATTTTTGAAAGCATACTTCAACATATTTTACTAGATTTACACGATTTTTATTTGTTCTTTCATATTTAAAGAAATAGCAAAGTGATAAAAATAAATAGAAAATATGTGTTTTTCTAGCAAGCATGGAAGGACAGGACCTTCCTGCCAGCACTAAAAGTAACTCTTGTATATTATGTGGTCAATTGTACTATAAATCTTGAGTAAAGGGTTTAACAATAAATGGTGCAATGGCACCCAAAACTCCTTGGATACCTACTACAAAAAGTTGTGGTGTTTATAATACTTAGTTTGCCCCTTAAGACATAGAACACCTTAATTGTCTTTACATTAGTAGAAAAGTGTAGCATATTTTACTATAACCATACTTACCACACCTATGAGTAAGTATTTTGAAGTGTGAAGTGCATGATAAGTTATAGGTATATGATTCATACCCCTCTGCCCCAGCCATATAACTGTGTTGCATCTTAAAGGGTTACTCTAACCACAATGACCACTTCTGCTCTTTGAACTGGTGGTAGGAGTCTAGATGTGCCATGATTCAGTTTGAAGCACTGCACATCCAGAATAAATTTTAATTGTGTGCTAGGGAAAGTCCACTCCCAGCACACATGTCTTAGGCAGCCCACATGTTCTGCTGCCTAATGTCAATTCTGTGCCTAAATCGTGTCTGTTGTTAGCACGCACTGCATGGCACTTGTCTCACCTCCCTCCCACACAAAGGTTAGCCCTTCCTCCTCCCAATACCATTCACAAATTCTTTTAAGATTCCCGCCCTCCTCACCTCCCTCTTTGTTTGCCGATTCAGAGTGAGTGGCTCCCGTGACATTTGACAGGGGTCACCGAGTAGCCCCGGGGAGCTTTGCCCTACTTTGGATTAAGGCAAGTAAACTAGTTAAAAAACAATGTTTGAGCTTTTTTGTAGGGGGAGGGGAATAAAATAATAATGCCAGTGTGGCATTAATCTATCATCAGTGAAAAAGATTTGGAGAAACCCTTTAATACATTCATACTCATCAAGCAGTGTTAAGTATTATGGGTCTGTAGTTAATATTCCAGTTTCTTTCAAATCACTTTTTTTTCCTCAATATTGCAAAGCTTTTATTATGCTGATGAATGTATATCTTAATTGACTAAGCTAATCATTTAATCCTTGTCTGTTTTTCATTGAGCATAGTGGAACTGAGATCAAAATACGAGGCTACCTTTTATGGTGGAAAAAGGATTGCATAGTGTGTAATCACCATTTTTTTAAACCAAGTGTTAGTTGGTTACTGTTTAAATTGTGCAACTAACACTAAGGTTATAAAAATACAACTAATGGCATGATGCCTACAAAACAACTCTAAATTTAAAATTATTTCATTCTAACATTTACAGTGAGAAACTATCCCTAAAATATAAAGCTATATGTTCAAAATGCACACTAAGTACTGATTGCTGAGGTTATGTGCAGATAGTGGTCTTTTGTTCTTTTGTAGAGACCTGTTTATGAGCAGGTCACTACTCACATATTTTTAAAAGGTCCTTAAAATATGAATACAATAATTGTATGGATTAAAATATAAAGAACTAAACAACCTAAAAATAAACTTGTGAAGCTGCACTCTCAAACCATAGCATAGTACATTTATGTATGATTTAGTTTAGAGTTAAAATTAGCTTGGTAGCTATTATTGGACTTCATTAGCCAAGTAAGCAGTTTTATGTTAGGTATATTTATTTAAGTTAGCAGACTGTCAAAATAGCTGCATAAAAAGTCTAAAAATGCAACTTGCAAACCACCAATGATTTTTTTTTTCAAAGACATACTTACTTCTGACTTCAATCTCATGGTGAAAAGATCTGCTATCGACAGATATGAGGCTATGTAATAACAATAGCAGCAATATGTAGATGGTGCCAAACCTGGGTCTCAACGAACATCGGTATGCACTTAGCCATGGATCTGAGAAAAACATGTTGTACGTATGACAGAGTCCTAGGAATGAATAGATAGAGAGATTGTATATCTAACAGCATATTTTTTAAAATATGTTTTCAAACTTTCTAGAATGCATATTTCTGTAAGAAGAATAAACCCTTACTCTGCTAAGAAAATTCATCCCTATCTATTATCCTTTTTTCCCCACAGAACTTTGCTGAAAAAATTACTTCCTGTTTATTATGGTCCATCATCAAAATAGTATCCAGTGGACTTTTTACACATTCTCTTTCAATAGTTTACACATGATTGAACTGAATACAGTTTTAAGGAGAATTTTAAAACCTATATGATATACATAAATTATAAATGTCTTGAAAAAAGTTGTGAAATAAAAATCTTGCTTATTCAAATTCTGTATAATTATCTTTAGGTCAAATATTCAATACTGCAAAAATCATTTTTGCACATTACTTTTTTTTTTTTTTACAGTTTTTTAATGTATCTATCATGTGATTCACAACATTTAACAGTTTTAGAAATGTTCAGATTTTTACGGCAATCGAAATATTTTGCCTCTTAACAAAACGCACAGACACAAATCTATCTATCTATTTATCTATCTAACGATTTATTTGTCTATCTATCTTTTTAGGATGACATAATTGCATACTCACATACAAACCATATAAACACACACACACACATATATTATATATGCATAAAACCAAAAAATAAAAGTGCCCTCTCTGGACTATTTTCAGTTGCATGCAGTGCTACCTTTATTTATCCATGGCAATAAGAAGTGGCAGATGTCGAGTACAGAGCCCTTATCGATATACACACAAACGTGCATATAATGATGACAGATTTTTAAACTGATATATTGATAAACTTGTAAAGTCAATCTTTTACAGCTGAATAGATTATTTTCTAAGTTGGAAAACAGTGTTTCTTATACATTAATATGAGTATTTTATAACATTAATACATCTACTAATCTAAATCAGCTTCATTTCTAGTTACACAGTTGTCAAGTACTTCACAAACACAGACACCGACAGATATAATAGAGCTGGACCTGGTGAGCTTTGATTCAGAGAATTAGATTACTGCTTAAGTACTTCTTTGTGTCTTTTATGTGCATTGTTTTTATTATGCGTGAACGTGTTCATCAGGAATTGTCCTAGTGATCTTTACTCAAACAGTGATTTAAGTAATGACTTGAAATATTTGCAAGATTATTTACTAAAGAGAGAATTAAAAATGAATGTAAAGTGAATTACAAATGTAAAACAATTGCTTTCAGTTTGGCTAATCTGGTCTTTAATTTGCAATTCCCTAATATTTTTTAATTAGACTTAAATAGCCAAAAAGTTTTAATCTCCATGGCAACGCCCAAGTTGATTTCCTGAGACATAATAGCTTACTATTTTAGTGAATAAATCTTAATTTCATTGTTTAGACGAAAAAAAGTGACTCTTCCTAATTTCGCTTAAAAAGTCAAACCTTTCACTATAGATTGATGTAAAGCATTTAAATATTTTATATAAATAAATACATTTTCTATGAGGTTTCTAAGACTTTTTTTCTAAATTTCAGGTCTACATTTCAGAGCAAACTGACACTTTTAGGAATTATATTTCCAATGAATATGATAATAAAAAAGTAAAAATTTATAAATGTACAAAAAATCCTAACCTAAAATTTATAATCTACAAATAATAGATTAAACATATAAAATTGAGGTTAAACATTAAAATATTGGCTTCTAATTGGTATGCCTTTTTTGTATTCATTGTTTAACAAACAATTCTCAGATCAACCTGACAAAGACTGTCTGTGCTTTATAATACATTCATAAAAAATAACATTCACATCACCCTGCCATATAAAAATAATAGAAGAATATAGTCATAATTACAAGTAGAGTTAAAGTAGATCCAAAATGCATAAGGGCATTTATACAACATCAAAAGATACTTGCAGTCAATAAACTCACCTCTTCCTTTATATTTGTCTTGTTCAGTTACAATTGAAGAATGAAAGAACCAGTGTGCTAGACTACCTCTTCTGAACAATGTGGATTTTTTTTCCTTTTATATAGTTAGTTTGTCTGGTCGATGACAGATTGAAAGGTACGTCATTTGTAATTCTGGAGAACAGAAAGCCTGGATATTAAGAGAAATAAAGTGTGTGTAAAGGTGAAAAAAAAACAAATGTTCCTTCAGTTCAATTAAAAAAGACTGATCAATGATGGAGAGTTCCTTCTGCCTCCCCAGCACGTCCCTGTACACTTTGTCAGAGAGAATCGACAGCTGTACAGCATCAGTAGGCAAGTGGGTCTTTGGCATTCTGTTCACTGGACCCACTTATAAGGAACCAGTAGGAGTCTTAGAGGTGGATCTTGCGTCAGCACTCAGCTGCATTATTTATGCCATTAAACAACATTGATTAGGGAAAGTCACCTATTTTACTAGTTTAGGCTAGAATTATCCGTTGACTTTTTTTAAAGACTCGTTGTAAACTATAAACTGAGACAGTAACCTTCATAAAAAGAAATAGCTTCCGGTATTTGTTTTACTTACAAATTTGCAAGATATTTTATATGAGCTTTTTATTTTTATTTATCTTTTTTTAAAAGAACAAAAGAAAGAACATAAAACTGTTTTTATTGTTTTATAGTGAATCAGTCATGTATTTTAACTATAATTTCATATTTTACTTTCAAGATCATAAAAACTTATGGAAAATGTAATCTTTCACTGTTTAATGCCCATCGTTATTCTTATTAATTAGTATTTTTGTATATATGTATATATATTAACCAAAGCCAAACACACAAAATATATACATTAACCAAAGCCAATATATATATTAACCAAAGCCAAACGCATACAACAAAAAACCAAAACATGTATATATATAAATATACAGTGAAACCTTGGAACTGAAATGCTCCCTTATCCGAACAATTCAGAAGTCAAACATAAAATTTGAGAAAAAAATGTTTCCGTACACGAACAAATCACGTGGCATTATCCTTGTTGGTACCTCATTCGTATGACGCATCAATAAGTGCTAGACAAAGAGAACAGAGCTCCATTCTGTCAGAAAACAGCTCCATTCTATCAGCAAAAAGAATTGACAGAGTGAAGTTAAATTGTAATTTCATTAGTATTTTGTTTGTTGTTTTTCTGTATGATTTTATTTATTTATTTATTTATTATTGCAATTTATAAAGCGCACACAGATTCCGCAGCGCTGTACAATTAGTTGAGAAACGTACAATAAACACAAACAAATACAAGAGGTAAGAGAGCCCTGCCCGTAAGCTGATATCTAGCCATTGGAGCTCTTTTATACAAAGTGCTTAGCTAGATGGCCCTTGAGCTTACAATCTAAAGGATACCAGGGGGATTTGAGACAAAAGGTAGCAGGGGAAGTTTGGAGGTGATGGCTGAAAGAGTTAACAGAGAAGCAGCATTTTATGTATGTAAGGTATTATTAAACTGTAAAATTTATGTTGAAATTCTGTAATTTTGAGGGGCCTGGAACATATTAATCTAATTTACATTAATTCTTATGGTAGTTTTGATTCAGTTTGTGAACAAATCGGATCTCAAACAGTCTTTGCGAATGGATTAAGTTTGAATTTCGAGGTTCCACTATATATATGAAAAATAAGATATCTCTTAGAGAAATGAAAGTAGTTATGGAATCTAGACATCTAGACTAGGGGGTTAAACCATTTGCAAACAGTTTATGTTTAAGCTGAAAGAGGCCCACACAGTTCCTATATGCTTGATCTTCTTTCTCCTCTTCTGTCCCTATCTTCAATGTGGAAGCCTCGGAATATGCTGAGAGCGTCAGCTGATGCACTTAGCCTGTCACAGGCTTCAAAAGAAGAAAGTACATACCTTTCTCGTGAATTTTTCTCAATGGGTAAGTGGTTTAACCCCTGAAGGTAAGAAGGTGTTCAGGAACTCCAGGCAGCATAACAACTTCATTGAGATGAAGCTGTGATTATGCCCAGAGTGTTCCTTAACACTGACTGATATAAGGACATCACTTATGCTTTCTGCTTTCATTTCTTACTTTTGTTGTTAATATTTTATGTACAGTATTCACAAAATAGTCTCCATTTTGGCTTTATTTTTTTTTAAACAAATCATGACATGTGTAATATGTCACATGTTGTTGTTCATCTGAGGTTGTATTTACCTACTTTTTAAACCTGCTAAGGAACAGATGATTGTTATTATGTCCTGATATGTAAAAACATAGAATTCAAAGAGGATGCACTTTCTTTTCCCCGTGTCTATATATAAATAAATATATATACATACAAAAATGGTGTGTTGTGTTACTGTTTAAGCAATATTCTTACCATGGTTATGGGAGGGGGGATGTTGAATACAGATTTTTGTCACAAGCATGGAACTTTTTTTAAAGAGGAATTTTCCCACAAGGAAATTAACATGAAAAATGTGTAGCTTTTTCATGATTTTGTATTTGCTTTCTTATAAATGAAATAATTTAATTTTAATATTTTGTCAAAGCCAGGGCACACATCATCAACAAGTAGCAAATGAAACATTTTTTAATTTTTTCTCTTTTCTGTATCCTTTATGCTGATCATCAGGTGTAAAGGACAGAGCTTATAACACCTGAAAGTTAGAAAAACAAATAAACACAATATATATATATATATATATATATATATATATATATATATATATATCATGGAAAGTACCAGTTTAGCTTTAATTAAACTTTATTTTAGACCTGAGCGGGCAATAGCCAAAGGGCGAGCTGCTGAGTTTCTCTAAGCTTTTGCCTATTCTAAGAGCTATCATATACTCTGTTGTTGCTGCAGTGCATTTGCTTAGGCTCTTCCTAAGATAAAAGGGTAATCCAGACATGGACCCTGTACTCACTGTGCCTAGTGAGGTATCAGCTACATCTCTCTGAGGCCTGAACATCCGGTGTAGCCGTATTTCTCGGGCAGAGAGACCTTGCCGGCATTTCAGTTCTAGACTGCCCTTATGTATGGGATCAGTCTGAAATGCAAATAGATAGGATAGATAAAAAGATAGGATTTCTGGCGCTTGTTTCTTATGCGTGTGGCAGCTTGAACTTCCCAACTCAGAGTCTCTTTATTCTGGAGATGTTGTAGATAGGAAAGGAAATGCAGGGGTGTTCTTACATTCAAGTAGGGGTAGACAAAGTACAAACAAAACTCTGTCCTGATACAAAGTAAGATAGAAAAGGTAGAGACTGGCACAAAACATATAAAAAAATCATAAAATATATTACAGACAAGCAAAATTATATGAAACAACAAGTACACACATATCATGCCAAAAGAGAAGCACTATCCAACTCCCCAAACAGAGGCAGAAGCCCAACAAGAACAATGTACTATCACCAATATCACCATAACCAATACTCATCATCACGTACATATCCTTTCAAAAAATACATAAGACAAAAGAAGAAAGAGAAGCCTCACACCAGGGGAAGAAGAAGTGGGAGAAGGGTACAAAAAAAGGAAAGAGAGAATAACAAAAACACAGACAATCCAAAATCAATTCAGGGATCTGGGATCTTCAATCTATCCAATAAAGAATTAAATGCTACAGAACTAGCAATTTTAAGCAAAGGGTTAAAATATTCCCCTACTTTTTTTTTTATATTTTGCTTTTATTGGCATCAACAAGTTTGTCAGAAAAGCCACCTTAAAAAGGTTCTACATGAGTCAAACTAACCAAAATACTAACAATGACCCCTGCTGCCACCCCCCCCAACACCACATGTACCAAATATACTAAGTTAAAACCTAACTCTACCTTCTACCCCTCAAATCACTAAACCAGTAGTTTAGAAACCTTCGAAAGAATGGTAACCAGAGACCTGTTATTTTTTTTAACCAAAAATTCAAAAGAACTAAAAACTCTTAGCCGCCCTATAGTATCAGGCATTATCTCTATCCTATCCAACATATCCAAATACCTTCATACTTGCCTTCAACCCAATGTTTTAAATATCACACTTAAACGATAGTATGAATCTCTTAAAAATGTAAAAAAAAATTATATAGAAAACCCCATTTTAGCCACAAGTGATGTCCAGTCCTTCTATAAGATTTTTCCTCATGATCTGGGATGTGCCGCCATCAAACAAGTTCTTGAAAAAGATGGTTGCACCCCCACGGCTCTTATTGATTTTATTTTAGAGGGCCTGGACATCATTCTAAGAAATAATTACTTTTGGTTTTATGATTTTTTTTATCTACAACCCCAATGCACTGCCACGGGTACTAGGGTAGCGTCAAGTTATGCTAATCTCTTTATGGCTGACTGTGAGGACTCTTTTATTTAGTCTTATTAGACTAAAACAAAATTGCAAGTATTTACACAACAAGCTTGAGACCTTAATGAAAAACCTAAAGAAAAAAAACAGGAAATTGACACTCTAATTATAGAAACAAATCAGTTAGATAGAAACCAATTGCTGCAATATCATAACCCTAAAAAGAAGAATAGCATCAAGTGTGAAAATGATTAAACATTGGAATATCCTAGGAAGATGAGATTTTAAAAAACATTTTACCCTATACACCCTAAATTTAGAGGAGCCCCTAACCTCAAAATGTGCCTCACCAACAACTATATAAAGAATGTTAACTCTAAAACATTTTTTTATTTTAGCCAACAAAAAGCTGCTTAGCATGCAGAAGCACTAATAATGAAAATGCAAAAAACCTTAACATTTAAATCCAAATACTCTCCTCAGCTATCTAACATAAACAAAGTTTTATCACCTGCCACTCAAAGGATGGTTTTTATTTATTAGAATGTCCCTGCAAACTGCAATATGTTGGCATGACTAATAGATGCCTTAAAATTAGCATTGCTGAGCACTGTAGAAATATCGCAAAGGGTTTTATTAACCACTCGGTGTTCAAATATTTTTTAACTCACAATAAAAACCCCAAACATTAAAGTTTTGTGCCACAGATAAGGTCCCCCCTCACTGCACATGTGGTGCAGTCCGTGACGCCATGTTGGTACACCCAGTTAGGTGTACTTCATGGCGATTCTCTGTCAAAACCACTTGTTGTAGGTGGTGAGTGGTATCACTCACCTCCCCACATCTTACTCTCCCAGACCATACCATCCATAATTGTTTTTAGGGATCTCCCCATGCCGACCACTATGTTTCAGCTGGCAGTGGCCATATTTGAATCCCTCTATTATCTGATGTGGTGGCCATCTTGGTAGCTCCTCAAAGTAAACACTACACATTTTATTAAATTTAAAGGATCACTATAGGGTCAGGAACACAAACATGTATTCCTGACCCTATAGTACTAAACCCACCATTTAGGTGGCTTGCCCACCCTTATTCCCCCTATAAAAGTATGAAACCTTATTTCCAGCGCTGGCTCCGGCCCCCTTTGTGATATCATCGAAAGGACAACTGCACCGCATCAAAGGGACGATGGACGGGGTCATGTACCATCAAATCTTGAACCTTCTTCCCTCAGGCAAGGCATAGAAAATGGGTGGTGGGTGGGTATTCCAGCATGACAATGACCCAAAACACACAGCCAAGGGAACAAAAGAGTGGCTCAAGAAGAAGCACATTAAGGTCCTAGAGTGGCCTAACGTCAGCCTCGAAACCTTCATGACTTGGAGAGGATCTGCAAAGAGGAGTGGGAAAAAATCCCTCCTGAGATGTGTGCAAACCTGGTGGCCAACTACAAGAAACCTCTGACCTCTGTGATTGCCAACAAGGGTTTTGTCACCAAGTACTAAGTCGAAGAGTCAAATACTTATTTCACTAATTGACATGCAAATCAATTTATAACTTTTTTGACATGCATTTTTCTGGATTTTTTTTTTTTGTTATTCTGTCTCACACGGTTAAAATACACCATCCATTAAAATTAAAGATGGATCAGTGGGCAAACTTTCAAAATCAGCAGGAGATCAAATATTTTTTTCCCTCTCTGTATGATGATTTGAGCTTATTGTTTCTTTTATGATGCTTTTGCGAGTAGGATCCAATATTAATTGCATATATAGTATACAATGAGATTCACTGTACAGTTAGATGGCTCTATAAACAGGAACCCAGTTGTAATTTTCATTGTAGGTTCCTATCATTTTTCTATGGTTGAAAAAGTAAAAAACAATAAATTGGGAAATTATAACATTTAGACTCCAAGACATACTTGGAGAAAACTAAAAAAATCTCAACACAATTTTCCCTATCAAATACTTATATATTGTCGTTGAACATACTAAAAATTGTAGGGGAATAATAACTTTCATCAAGTATTGGTGAAGGTGTTGCGACAAAACTGTCCTTGTAAAAATGGCAGAATCATTGGATGATGTGGTCTGGATGATGTTAGTGGTCTTTTAAAGGGACACTATAGTCACCAAAATAACTTAAGCTTAATGGAGCTAAAGTGCAGTCCCACTGCTCAATGCAGTGTCATTTAAGAGTAAAAGGATCACTATATGGTCAGGAACACAAACATATATTCATGACCCTATAGTTTTAAAACCACCATCTAGCCACCCTGGGTCCCTCATGCCTCCATAAATATAGCAAAATCTTACTGTATTCAAGCCTGAAGCTGTAACTCTGCATGCTGTTTGTCTCAGAAAAACAAGCAGTCTGCTGACATCATCAGAAGTGGTGGCCTGATCCAACCACAATACTTCCCCATAGGATTGGCTGAGACTGACAAAGAGGCAGATCAGGAGCAGAGCCAGCACAATTCAAACATAGCCCTGGCCAATCAGCATCTCCTCATAGAGATGAATTTAATCAATTAATCTTTATGAGGAAAGTTCAGTGTCTGCATGCAGAGGGAGGAGATACTGAATGTTTGGATGCATTTTAGGCAGCCATGACCCAGGAAGGATCTCTAACAGCTATCTGAGGAGTGGCCAGTGAAGTTATCACTAGGCTGTAATGTAAACACTGCATTTTCTCTGAAAGCAAAAAGCCTGAAGGTAATGATTCTATTCACCAGAACAAATTCAATAAGCTGTAGTTGTTCTGGTGACTATAGTGTCCCTTTAAATTATGTTGTTTATGTAGCCGGGGATCTACAATTTGCCCATCCCTGCTAGGTTGTATTTACAACTGAGCAGTGTTTGTGAGTCTGAATGTAAGCATGTTTTTGTATGGAGTATGTGTATGCTTGTGCACTTTGTCGCATAAGCAGGCTTCTTTCAGACCATGGAAGATAATATATTGGCTTTGATCTTGCTTATCTATAGCCATATATGATACCAACATAGCCACTCTATATGACCTTGAGTGAAGAACATCGTCAGTATATGTTTCCTCTATATGATCTGTGTATGAGTTGGTGTGAAGACACAGTCTTAGTTCATGTGTCCAATATATAGGCTCTCTATATGAGCTGATGTGAAGATATTGCTTCATCATACACTGATCAGCCACAATATTAAAATCACCTGTCTAATATCATGTAGGCCTCCCTCATGCTGCCAAAAGAGCTTTGATGCATCAAGGCATAGACTCCACAAGACCTCTGAATGTGTCCTGTGGTATCTGGCACCAAGACATTAGCAAACAAAAACAGTGTAAAAAGCAACCGTGTTTAATAAATTATAATAATATGTTCTCCAAACAATTGGCACTCACACTTTGTATGCCAAATTATGCCATGTAAGTAATTTTGGATATGTCTTCAAAATTTCTTACAAGGCATTACTTGGCATACAAAGTGAATGGCCAATTGGAGAAATCCACTATGTTGCTTTCAATTATTTTTGAAAAACAAAGTTTTCCTCAGAATTACCCCTATTTTTGCTTGTATTTGTATTTGGAGACCAGAGGAAGTCTTCAGGGTACTTTCTTCTATAGTATAGGGAAGTTTTTTTTATATACAGTTTTTTTAATTTTCACTACTTTTCGCTAATATGCACATAAGTTGTGATTATCACATTGTATTACATTGCATATATATACTTAACACAATTATAAACGCAACACTTTAGTTTTTTCCCCCATTTTTCATGAGCTAAACGCAAAGATCTAAGACTTTTTCTATGTACACAAAAGGCCTCAAATATTGTGCACAAATCTGTCTAAATCTGTGTTAGTGAGCACTTCTCCTTTGCTGAGATAATCCATCCACCTCACAGGTGTGGCATATCAAGATGCTGATTAGACAGCATGATTATTGCACAGGTGTGCATTAGGCTGGCCACAATAAAAGGCCACTGTAAAATGTGCAATTTTATCACACATCACAATGCCACAGATGCCGCTAGTTGTGAGGGAGCGTGCGATATGAGGGGAACTATTGTCCACCCCTCCTGTCCCCACCCATGCGCGGTGGGTGGGGGGCCTTAAGTTACAATAGGGCCCCCCCTGTTGTATTTTAGGTTGAATTCCTGACCAATTTTTGCAGTGTAAAGGGGGAATTATCATGTTGAAAGTGGCCACTGTGATCAAGGAACACCATTGGTATGAAGGGGAGTACGTGGTCTGCAACAATCTCTAGTAAGGTAGTATGTGTGAAAGCTACATCCACAAGAATGCCAAGACCCAAGTTTTCCCAGCAGAACATTGCCCAGAGTGTGAAACTTCCTCTGCCAGCCTGCCTTCTTCCCACAGTGCTGCCATCTCTTTCTCGGGTAAATGACACACATGAGTGCAGCCAACCACCCGATCTAAAAGAAAATGTGATTCATCAGACCAAGCAACCTTCTTCTATTGCTCTATGGTCCAGTTCTGATGCTCTTGTCCCCATGGCTTAATAAAGGTACATTTCTTTTCAAGCCAGTTTTATAAATGGGGAGTCAATGATTGGCTGAGAGCTTCAGATGAATCGATTCTGTAAGAGCCTTCTAGTTTAGAGATTTTTAGAAAATGGAAGGGCAGAGTGGCAAGGAGATTCGGCGCTGGAAAAAAAGACTTTGGAGTTTAAGAACGGTTTAACCCATTAAGGTGAGAACGCATTTTGATGAAGTTATTATGGTGCATAATTGTTCCTTGAAACCATTTGCTAAACAGTAACCTTTGTTTGTCAATCAAGTGGAACTCAACTGATATTTACTTTGGTTCTTCGCTACTCCACTGCACAAAGCTGGTGGTTAGCAGTCACAATCATTCATTACCTCATCCATGAGAGCTGAAAACTCTCTCACATATTTTAGCAAAACCAGGCATGTGCAAGATATGATTGTATGTTCTTAGCTAAAGAGCTAAACCCTGCACAACAGCATGGCAAGGACTGAAGGAGTTTGGATGCTCTGCCCTAGGGATGAAACAGGTAAATGGGTTGCCAATTGTCCTATTATTCCTTTTACCATTTTATTCCTTTTCTGCTATTGGTGGTAGAAAAACAACATCTCTTTTCTCATTCCTTATTCTTTTTCATTAATCCTCTTCCCTTTTTCCCTAATGCCCAAAAATCTCCTCAATGTGGTACTGGTTTCTCCCCTCTGACTGTGTCTGTCTGCGATGTGGCAATCCTTCCTAGTACCTCCAGTGCAGCCAGCTAATGCTAGGGCATTGTCTTTAAGCTCTGGAAGTCCGCACCCCATGACAAGGACTGAAGGAGTCTTGCCAGGGGATGAAACAGATGAATGAGTCAATAATTGCCCTCCCCTTTACCATTTTCATTTACCTTTCCTTCCCTCACATGCCTAGTAGATAAAAACTCAGGAGGATACATCTAGAAGTTTGATATAGTTAGAAAAAAAGACCAAAAAAAGTGGAGGGCCTTGTGTGTTGTGTTTGGTGTTAATGTACTGTTTGTGAGATAATATGTGTGAGGTTTTTAAACTAAACTTTATTTTTTTTTAAATTCAAAAATCTACGATTGGAACTGTGGGAAATATCCATATAGTTATGTAATGCAAAAATGTAAACCAGCATAATCCAACTGATATATTGGATTAGCTTGCTGTCTAGTTTATAAAGGATTCATAGGCAAAAGTGTATGATCAGCAATGTAATTTCAACTTGTTGCTTGTTGCCACTCAAGGTCAACTGATGTTACTGCTCTTCCTCTCTTACCCTCCTTGCAAGATAAGTGCTAACAATGAATATGTGTATGGTGAGAAATGGTAGAATCTAAAATTCCTTTGTTTGTAATTGATAAATGCAAAATTTCAAACTCTATGACTCAGAATCAGTTTTTCTCTGCTTTTCTCACCATTGCTCCCCCCTTTATTAATTAGAACTATCACCCACTGCTAATGGATGGAGGCTGGTGAACCTCTAATTGTCATTTAGGGCCTCCACCCTCTAGGGCCCACAAACCTTAATTTTATTGGAAAAACCCCTTTATTGGATTACGGGGTTGTCTTTATTTACAACAATGAGCAGCCACTGGCTGTTTAGTAGGCAAGCCTCTACTCATGGCACAGTTATTAGGGGCAGGAGGTAGATTCTAAACTCCCTAATGCTAATATGGGGATCATAATGACCCCCTGCCGCTTCTATTTTTTAAATATTGTAAGGAGGGAGCCACAAACCAGTATCTCCCTGTTAAGACACCTCCCGTGTCTTTAAGCCAAACCGCCGTTTAGTAAACCTTCCCCGGCTACAGTACAGTCTCTGTTCGCTTACTCTGTAACCCACGAACCAAATGCAGGGGAAGCAGCAATCTCCCGATCGAAATCCACGAACGGCTCCAAACTCCCGAACGGCAATATACGAACTGCTAGGAACCGTCGAACAATAATATCCCCAAAGCGGCTTTCGTTCCATCCAGCAGTCTCTAAACGTGAAGAAGAAATCCCCCCAATAACGAGACAGAAGCTCCGCATTGAGGGTCAAATAAGATCTGGGTTTACTGTGGGCTACCTGCCCGTATTTATGCAGGTCTCCCACCTGGTGGACACTCCCCTAGGGGACCAAATGGAAGACTTAAAGTACAGACAGATAGCAGGACATTTCTGACACACAGTCACATATTTTACCCACAGTACATTCTGATTCCCTCCCCTCTGTCCTGGAGTTAATTACCAAGTAACTCAATTAACTCCAGGACAAGGACAGTCGCCATCTTAAACATGAAATAATAAAAGACACAAAAATGCATAATTACATGAAGACTGAACATTTCCCATTCGTATTACATGTCCCCAGATAGCCTGGATCTGAGTGCATATTATTGGCGAATAGCGCTCAGATCCCACACACATAGTTCAATCGCCATGGAGTCAAAGTTCTTACAGTCCTTCGGTACACGAATGACTCCATGGGTGGGCTATCTGGGTTAAGTCTTTTGTGTGTTCTCAATCTCCCGAACGGCCGATGTTCGCATGCTTTCGTGGAGGCAGCCAGGCGTTCCCTTGTTTCAGCGGTGTTCGACAGAAAAAGTGTCCGTTTTCCGTTCCATAGAAATAGAGCCAAACACCGCTGAGCGTTCGCATGATTTAAAATGGCCGCTGCCTCGTGGTCGACATACGAACGACGACCACCCTGAGTTCGGTTTAATTGAGAAGTGTCCGCGGTTAACCACAACGTTATAATGGTGATCACTTCGTTAACCTGCAGCACACTCCTCACTTGGGTGGCCGTTCGTTCGGCGGTTTTGTTCGGGAAAAAGAGTCATTCGAATGGCTGGGCTATAGAAACCAGCCATTCATACGAACGGGGACGGCTTGACCCTGTGGCGGGTCAACTTGGGGATGACCGGACTACGAGGTGATGGAAACGTCTGTTTGTCGTGACAACCCATCTGCATTTCCGTTTAGCTTACCGGGTCTGTAGCTGATGGTAAAATTGTAGGGCTGTAGTGCCAAGCTCCATCTCAGCAGTCTCCCATTGTCTCCTAAGACCCGGTTAAGCCAAACGAGTGGGTTGTGATCAGTCACAAGGGAAAACTCTTGCCCATACAAATAGGGGCTTAACTTTTTCAGTGCCCAGACCAAGGCCAAACATTCCTTCTCCACTGCCGCATAACTCACTTCTCTGGGTAACAACTTTCTGCTGAGATATGCGACAGGGTGCTCTCCTCCATCTTCCCCGACTTGGCTCAGCACAGCCCCCAGTCCATACATGGAAGCATCTGTATGGACGAGAAAGCGTTTGTTAGGGACTGGGGCAGCCAAGACAGGGGCATTCACAAGAGCCTGCTTCAGTGCCTGGAACGCAGCTTCACAAGCCGGAGACCACAGGACCTGCTTAGGCAAGTTCTTCTTCGTCAGGTCTGTCAGGGGCTTAGCGATAGCGCTGTAGTCAGGGACAAAACGTCTGTAGTACCCTGCCGTCCCCAAGAAGGCCAATACCTGGGTCTTAGTAGTGGGTGTGGGCCAGTTCGCCACTGCTTCTACCTTGGCTGGCTCTGGTCTCTGGCTCCCACACCCCACTCTGTGACCCAGGTACTGCACTTCAGCCATACCTAGATGACACTTTTCTGGCTTCAACGTCAGGCCAGCGGCCCTAATCTTATCCAGCACTACCCCTACATGTACCAGGTGTTCCTCCCAGGACCCACTGTAGATCGCAACGTCGTCCAAGTATGCACAGGCAAATTCTTGGAAGCCATCCAGGAGTCTATCCACCATCCGTTGGAAGGTAGCCGGTGCATTTTTCATCCCAAAAGGCATGACCTTAAATTGGTACAGGCCAAATGGGGTGACAAATGCCGACTTGGGATAGCATCCTCGGCCAGGGGATCTGCCAGTAGCCCTTACACAGGTCTATGGTGGTCAGATATCGCCCCCTGGCAATACGATCCAGTAATTCGTCTACCCGGGGCATTGGGTAGGCGTCAGTGGTGGTCCGCTCGTTGAGTCGCCTGTAGTCCACACAGAACCGGGTGGTCCCATCTTTCCTTGGCACCAGGACTACAGGCGAGGCCCAAGGGCTGTCGGAGTGCTCGATAACCCCAAGTTGGGTCATCTCCTGTATCTCCTTCCGCATTCCTTCACGGACTGCTTCAGGGATACGGTAGGGGGGCTGTCGTAACGGGGTCTGTCCAGGGGTCTCTACCTTATGCACAGCTAGGGTGGTATATCCTGGTTCCTGGGAGAACGTCGCCTGCTTCTCCCATAACAACTGCTGCGCCTGTACCCTTTCTGTGGGGTTCAACCGGTCCCCTAGCTGTACCAAGGTAGTAAGGTCAGTCTGGGAATCCCTTTCTAATAGATCTGGAAGGGGTAAATTCTCAGAATCATCTGCAGCTGGGGCACACACTGCTGCAATGTTCTCAGGTCTCTCCTGGTACTCTTTCAGCATGTTCACATGAAAGGACCGCTGGATCCTTTCATCTGCACAGCTGGCTATCAAGTAAGTAGTGTCGCAGATCTGCGCCACTACCTTGTACGGGCCCTGCCAAGATGCTTGCATCTTGTTGGCCTTCACAGGTTTAAGCACCAATACCTTTTGCCCAACCTGGAAGACCCGCTGTCGGGTACCCTGATCGTACCATCTCTTCTGTCTCCCCTGGGCCGCCTGGAGATTCTCCCTTATCATCAGGGACAGTTTCTCCATGCGGTCCCGGAGTTCCAGAACATATGGCACTATGGGGGTCCCCTCCTGCTCCGTCTCCCCCTCCCAGTGGCCTCGAATGAGATCTAGGGGTCCGCGGACCCTTCTCCCATACAGCAGCTCAAAGGGGGAGAACCCAGTAGATTCCTGGGGCACCTCTCTATAAGAAAATAATAGATGAGGCAGGAATCTCTCCCAGTCTCTGCAAGTGTCTGTAAAGGTCCTCAGCATCTGTTTGAGGGTGCCATTAAAGCGCTCGCAGAGACCGTTAGTCTGTGGGTGGTAGGGTGAGCTAAGTAACGGCTTAATGCCGCACACCTTCCACAGTTGCTGGGTGAGCACAGCGGTGAATTGGGTTCCCTGGTCGGAGAGGATCTCCTTAGGGAACCCGACCTTAGTAAAAATTCTAACCAGGGCATCAGCAACCGTCTCTGCCTCTATGTTAGACAGCGCTACTGCCTCTGGATAGCGGGTGGCATAGTCCACCACGGTAAGAACATACTTCTTACCGGATGGGCTAGCCCTGGCCAGTGGACCCACAATGTCAACGGCTATGCGGGCAAAGGGCTCCCCTATAATAGGCATCGATAATAGCCTGGCCTTAGGGTGGTCCCCCCGCTTCCCTACCCGTTGACATGTGTCACACGTGCTGCAGTACATCCGCACAGCCTGGTTAAAGTTTGGCCAAAAGAAGTTCTGTGAAATCCTATAGGCTGTGCGGCGGGACCCTAGATGTCCAGCTAAAGGAACATCATGCCCTATCCGTAGAATCTCCTGCCGGTACTTTGCAGGTACCACTAACTGGCGATTCGGCGGAGAGGCAACACTCTTCTGGGAAGGTTTAGGGATCCTATATAACCTGTCCCCCACCCACTCATACCGTTCCCCATCTATTCCTTCCTCCCCAGCATCTGCCCTGTCCTTGTATCTTTGGAGAGTCGGATCTGCCCGGGTTTCCCTCCCAAACTCCTCTGGGGAATCCCAGCTTAAGGGGACCTGATCTGGGGTACCAGTCGGGGAAGGAGATCTTACCTGGGTCTCGTCAGCAAGTGGGCTGGTTCCGGCAGCACGGGTCTGGGCACGGGTGGTCACTGGGTTCACGCCTGCAGGGCCCATCGGAGCATAGGCTGAAACCAAAGGGGCCAAATCGTTTCCCAAAAGAACATCTGCGGGCAAGTCCTTCATCACCCCCACATCCACATGCCTAGCCCCCACTCCCCAATCCAAATGTACTCGGGCAACAGGTAAGCGAAACACGGCACCCCCTGCTACCCTTACTGCCACAGTGTCTCCAGTGTGTTGATGCTCTGAGACCAAGTTCTTTTTGAGCAGTGTCATCGTGGCTCCTGTGTCTCTCAGCCCATTCACCACTCTGCCATTTAGCTTCACAGTTTGCCGATGCTGCTGGCGATTATCCTGGTGAGCCGCTTGCACTGGGTCTGCCTCGTGCAGAATGCCCCAAAATTCCTCCTGCTCTAGGCAGTGAGCAGCAGGCTGAGGTGGGCGCTGGTTTCCATTAACTGGTCTCCTCCAGGACTGAGCCTGGTTGGCACTGTTCAGGGGGCACTCAG